>CM016619.1:114482390-115010674 GCA_005393395.2 Gossypium australe
AACCATCCATATCACCTTTCTACCCCGTGTGGTACCAAACCACTGGTGGTGCCAAACCACTGGTGACCCAAAGTCACGATATCCATAAGTGTGGTGCCAAACCACTGGTGACCCAAAGTCACAAATAATCCAATGATGGGGCCAACCCATCGTGTGATACCAAATCACTAGCGACAATCCCGTATCTCTCAAGTGGGGCCAACCCACGGTGGTGTCAAACCACAGGGACAAGTCGCAATGAGGTGCCAAACCTCTGGTGTCCCAAAGACACAAATGTGGTACCAAACCACTGGTGACCGAAGTCACGAATCCGATGATGGGGCCAACCCATCGTGTGATACCAAATCACTGGCGTCAATCCCGTATAATCAACTGTGGGGCCAACCCACCGTGGTGCTAAGCCACTGGGACGAGACGCTGAGGTGCCAAACCTCTGGTGACCCAAAGTCACAAACATCATCTGTGGTACCAAACCACTGGAGGTGCCAAACCTCTGGTGTCCCAAAGACACAGTGTCCCAAAGACACGGATATCATAATCCCCCTCCTCTTATATCACCCATACATGTCATACTAATGCAAATGATATAAAACATGCAATCATGCTAACATGCTCAACATGGCATCTCGTAATATTTACATCATAAACATGATATCACATATACCACTACAGATCTCGTAATGAAACGGACTTACCCGTGTCCGTGCTTATACCCCATCGGGTACCAAATCCATCCATCACATTGTTTCACTTTAATAAGTACACAGGTTATTAATCACATTACTAAACAGAAGTGTGTTAGTTTACACACCTGGTAGATCACAAGTTTAGCCCCCAAAGAACTTGACTAAATCCCTCGATCACCTCGACAATCTTGATCCTAAAAACAATCGGCCACAACATAAATTAGCCTTCTACACCATTCGGCTAAGACCAAATAACCAAAGGGTTTATCACTTAACCCTTACCTTGAAGATGATTTGGTTTCCTACCAAACCCCGAACCAAACAGTGGTTCTCCTTTAACAATCGTCACACCCTATTAAGAAAAAACATAGTTACTCTTTTAATAACTTGACTTAACAAAACCAACCGAATAGGCTAGAAGAATCCACCCTTACCACCACTTACCAGTCGATCCCTGACAGGTAAAGGCCTCACTTGATTCCCACCACAATCCAAAGACCCTACAATGGAATCAGTTTGCACAAAACAGGAGATTAACTTCTTTTACCAATCCCACAATCGGTTCTTAGCCAAACCAATATCAACAAAGAACAAGGGAGAAAGAAATACCCTTCGGCTATGGACTTACCTTCCTCGACGATTAAAAGAAACAAACGAGATCAACACTACACCAATATTTGGCCAAAATAGACACCACTAGGAGAGGGGATAGATTCGGTCAAAACTTCAAAAGAAAGAAAAAGAGAATTCGGCTTTAAGTGTTTATCACTCTTGGGTTCGGCTTTGAGTGAACAAGAAAGAAAAGAAATGTGAGATGAAAATGAAGTTTCGGCAAAGGTAATTGAGAAGAAGAGAAGTGGATGGAATGAAGGTATTTTCGGCTTTGAGAAGGTGTTTTGGAGAATATAATTTCGGCTACCAATGCTACTAATGAAAAAAGAAAATATGGAGAGAATAGGGTGCTAGTTTCGGTTCAACACAATAAACAAAAAGAAAAAGAAAAGAGAGGGAGCATTCGGCCACAATCACACAAGCAAGAAGACCAAGCAAAGTTTCGGTAACACCAATGTTTGGACTTTCGGTTCAAGAAATGAAGAAAATAAGAGAAAAACTCTTTAGAAATTTCGGCTACTATGACAAAAAGAGAACTTTGTTTTGACAAAAAGTGACCGAGAAGAAAAAAAAGAAAATACCAAAGTTGCCAAAATGAATTTCGGCTACCACCTCCCCACACCAGCCGTCCACTTCCCCCTCCTACAATCTCTCCAACAATCGGCCACCTCCCCCATTCACTCACAACCACACATTTCAAAACACTTTGAACAAGTTTCCTCCACAATTTACTCTCCACCCAACATTCAAACCTTTTGACTTGGTCTTCCCTCAACCATCTTGGCGTCAAAATGGAAGCAAAATGGGGGATTTTCACAGCTTGAACTCAGGACCTTCCACTCCTGCAATTGACGCCAACCACCAGCTCCAAGTGGCGCTTACTTTGCCACTTTGCTAGCCCATCACTTGTGCTCTAAAACACCAAGTAAAAATACATATATCCTAGCTCCATCAACTCCTCCTACCTAAGCCTAAAAGCAAAAGTTTTCCTACCTGCTCAGGCTTACTTCTAGCCTACAACTAAGCCCCTAAGACAACAAAACAGCAACATAACACACCAAACACATGCAAAACATGCCATAACAAAAATAGCCCCTAACTCGGGATATTACAATGAATGGTTTTAATTTGGACGCAAACTTATGACTCAAAATTGTGTGAATGCTTGTGTTATAAGTCCGGTAATGCCTCGAGCCCTATTCTGGCGTTGAATACGGGTAAGGGGTGTTACACCTTGCCCAAATAATAGTTGCCAATTGAACACGGAATAGTAAAGCTCCCAGGATCTTTCATTTTGGGGGCAACTTATTTGTCAAAAGAGTACTATAGCCCTCTGTGAGTTCAATAGTTTCCATATCATTGAGCTTCTTCTTCTTGGACAAGAGCTCCTTCATAAATTTCCCATAATTTGGAATACATACAAGAGCGTCTACTAAAGGAATATTGACCTGAAGTTGCTTCAGTGTGTTCATGAACTATTGGTACTGCTTGTCCTGCTCATTCTCCTTGAATCTTTGTGGAAAATATAATGGTGGAGATACATCTGATTTCGTCGACACCTTTGGTTGCATCAACATTTTTGAGGGTCGAACATTATGTATATGAGTGACAATTTGTGGAACTTTTTTGTCTGGTATATCGACAAGCTCTTTAGATTCAACTTTCTCACTAGGGATCACTTCACTAATATCTTGAGGTGCAATAGTAGAGTTTGTAGTCGACTCGCCAGTCTTTTTACCACTCCTATGTAACACCCCTAACCCATATCTGTCACTGAAATAGGGTTATGGAGCATTACCGGACTTATTTCATAAAGAATCATACATTTCTCATACATTATTCATATCCAATAAAATGCATTCGCAATCAATCATAATGTCCCTAATACGAGCCTACGAGGCCCAAATCATGCATTAGAAGTGTTTCGAGACTAAACCGTGAACTCAGGAAATTTTTGGAAAATATAGAAAATTTTACGAAATACAAGGGACACATGCTCATGTGTCCCAGCCGTGTGTCTCACACGGCCAAAGACACGCCTGCGTCACAAGCCGTGTGGACATTTGGAACGATGGAAATGTGCAAGTGTACACAATAGCAACAAGTAATAAAGTGATAAGTAAATGTCGAGTTATTGTACCCACAGGGACTGTAAAAGAATTGTTTATGAAAGTAATTTTAAACACTTTGGTGAAGGAAAAATATTGGATTTGTGAAATGATTAAAAACTAGAAAACAAAGTAAAATAAAATAAAATAAAGTTCTAATGCACGATTTCAAGAGCTGATTTTAATCAAGATGATATAATTGTGTTGGATTAATTATATTTCCTTACCTTAGAATTATTAAACTTATGCTTATACTTGTTACGAATAAATCACAGCAACTCGGTAATTTGCTAACTTATGAACATATTTACAAATAAAAAATCCATTCATCTCTTGTACATATTCCTATGTCAATCTGACCGATAAAACAGATTTATAAAGGTAAACATGTTATTGCACATACATATTAAATTAAACAATCTCTCGCATATTCCTATGTCGATTCAAACGATTAATTGAACCTAATAAGCATATAAAAGACTATGTGAGGTAACAAAGTATCCTTACCTTGAAACAATTTAATCACAATAATCTTGCAAGTTATGCAAGGCATATGTATCGCCAAATACAATGCTAATCTAATCTTCAACTACCTTAGAAGAATTAAACATACACTGATTAAGTGCTGTGTCCATTAATTACAACTTCAATGTGTTTAAATAATTAATTCTTTAGTTATCTAAACAATTATAATGCCAGAATAACTTAGGCATGATTTTATTTAATCAAGCATTTTATCGAGGCCTATAACAGCATAAACATAAATTTAACAAATCAAGAGAACGAAATGCAGTCAACGCAACACGAATTAAATTCAAGCTAAGCTGAGTAAATTAACCATTCCAACAACATAAATATTCATAGATCTGTTCATCATAAAAACAACGAAAATTAAAGAGATAGGGAACAAGAATCAAATCTGGTGGTTTTCCGTGGCTTGACTAGGTTGCTCCGTTCCTCCTTCTTTGTTGTCCTCACCGATCAAGGTTTCTATGAACACTCAATTGCTGCTTTAAAATGGCTGAAGAAGACCCCTTTCCAAGAGGAGAAATCGGCACAAGAGCAAGGAACTTTGAATGGGAAAATGAGAGAAAAAGTGAGAGAGGAGAGAAGAGCTGTGAGGGAAGAGATGTGAATAAGGGATGATTTGAATGGGCAGCAAAGGGGGGTTTATATAGCTGAGAATGGATGCTAAAAATAGCAAATTTCAGCAGCCAAAGAGCCCCCTCATGGCCGGCCATCCTACATGGCAAAGTTTAGACTTTTAACTTTGCTAAAATTATCCTGGGGCAAATCCGTAAAGCCTTAATTTAAGGTGGGGTTTGAATGCAATTTGGAAGTCTTCCAAGGGCCTTTTTGCAAGCTCATTTAATCAGCTAAAATTCTGATTTGGGTCAGAATTTGAACGGTTCTGGGCTGCCCAATTGGCGTCTGGTTCGGTTCGCTCAATTTGGTTCAACTGGTGCGGTTCAACTGGGCCCTTTTTTCATAATTAATTAAAATTAATTTATTTAGCCCAAATTAAATTGGGAATAAATTAAAATTAATTATATTATGAATTAATACACATATTTGGACCGTCTTAGGCTGGAAATTATTTTTCCTTGTTACTTCGAATTGCTTCTCGGTTTTGTTCTTCTAACGGTGTCTGTCGGGTCAAATTTCGCCCTTTGTACGAATCTGTCAAAAATAATCAAAATTCACTAAAAATAATTGTAAAATTGACTAAAAATCAACATTTTCAAAATTTTAATACAATTTAATTATTTTATGACAAAAATTCTATCGAAAATGCATGATTTTAAGTAAAATTAGATATGAAAAAGTATATAAGTCTTTGTGCTTCCACACCGCAAACTTAAATCATTGCTCATCCCAATTAATGCACAAATTTCGGAAAGAATTTCTTGGAAACACTTTTGAAGAACTCATTCATAACAACTTTCTTCTCAAAATTATGAATTTAATATACTTAGGCTCAAAAATAAGAAATTTGGTAATTATGCTACTTAAGTATACATATCGTTCAAATTACATCCAACAACTATTATAATAGCAAAATTAGATTAAATGCCTCTTTAACAAAGACATGTTAACCCTTACCAATTTGATTTTTTTATTCCCTTATTCAAGACTAAGCTGCAATCATTAAGTTTAACTTATGTCTTCATATGTTGATCTTAGCAATTTCTCTCCACTAATGTAGGTATCATAGAAACATGAATCAATAGGTTTTTATTAAGGTTGTAACGTGGCTAGGATATGGGTAGGTAAAAGATAGATAAATTTTGGCTTAAAAACCCTAGACTCAACGCAAAATTGAACCTTCGGAATTTTTTCCTTTGATACACCAACTTATTTTACTTTCACATGCTCTTTTGTACATCTATTTTCTTTCGAGTACATGTGTTTTTTTTTTGAATTCAAATTCGAGCACTTGCTTCATGTACTACAATTTTCGAGCAATTGATACTTCTTTTCAATTCCCCAAACGTATTTTCAAACGATATTCTAAATAGTACTGAGTCTAGTGTTTGGGACAATTTTAAAGATAATGAAGAGAAAAGTGATGGCTAAATATTGCAAAGGTCCAAATAAAACTAGGCCATATAGTCTCAAAGTTGGGTTTCAAAGGATAATTTTATCATGGTCGGCTTGAAAGGCTCAAACAGTCCAAACAATAATTGCCTAAATCATTTTCAATATTCCATGCTTCCTAGGATTTCGCCTCAAGAAATTACTAAGTCAATTCTAAAGACTTAAACTTTCATGGATGCCTAATTTTTTCGTAGGGAACTAAAAATTTTATGGTACAAATTTGCATGCTTTATTAAAAATACATTCATATCATTATTAAGCTAACATAATAACTTACTGAAATAATAAAACTTTATTAATACTGAAGTTTAGCATACTTAACAAAATTTCAATTTATTGAACAAAATATATCCTAATCATAATTAAAAGAAAATTTTATTCTGAGTGAAATTAATTCAAATTTTCTGTCCCCCCTACTTAAAGTGAACAATGTCCATATTGTTTAAAGTGATTAGATACTATACACCAGGTAGGATTTTAGAAAACAAGAGGTGAGTCAAATTGACTGCTTAAGTACCAAGCTCTCTCTAAATCCAATCCTAGACATGTATATACCTATTGCCACACTTTAGTCTTTGTGACTTGTTCAGATTTTATTCATGATTCCTATCTCTTGTTTTATTGTGCAAAAAAAAAAAAAAAATTCCTAATTAACCTAATCCTAAAATAACTTAAGAATAAAAGTAAAATAAAGTTGAGGTCCTCCCTTTTTTATTTGTTTACTGATCCTTCCGAATTCGACTCATCTTTTGCTCCATCATTATTGCCTTTGCATGAATCGCTTTGCTCTCTCTTCAATAATGAACTCCATGGTTCAAATATGAAATCTGGAAACTTAAGCACAAAAATAAATGTGTCATTATAAATTTTCCTAAGGGCACTCCTCATCGAGTCATCCCTTATTTTTGAGTATCTCCAGTAGGCTTGTTGCTGCCATTGCATGTGTTGCATTAAGTCCATCAGCTTTGACGGCTCATCTCGAAGACCTAGGCTAGGTGATGGAGCTCCAAACATTGAGGTTTCGATATCAGGTTTAGCTTTTGGTTCCATTGGTTCTACCTCATTAGGGACTTCAGTTGGCGGGATCTCTGTGGGGGTCATCTTCTACTTCTTCAGGATCCTCACTCTCTTCAACTTGTTGTTGTATAACAGAATCTCCAGCTACTCGGTAGAGATCCCAATCGGTGATTGTGCCTCGACTATACCCTGTTTTCTTTACGTTCGCAAGAATTTTTACTTTTAAGCACAGAATTGTTATCGTAAAGGGGAAATAGGCTGGGCCAGAACGTCTAACGGCACAATTTCGCATTTCTCTTAGAATGATTTTGCCCACATCAATGGCCTTTCCAGTTAGAATCAATTATAATAGGACCATTCGCTCTAATGAGATTGAGTGTCATTCGCGGACTAGGCATAAGGCTGAAACGGGTGAAATAGAACCATACATTCGCAAGTGGTGTCAAATATTCTTTTAGACGCGTGTGGATTCCTTGCTTTGACACAGTCTACTTAGAACCTGGAACTGTGAGTTCCTCGAGAATTTCTTGCAAATTTTCAGGCTTAATGTTGCTCAACAAAGAAGAATATTCATCGTTTTCGAAATCAAGTAATTCAAAGAACTCATTAATAGCATTTTAATTTATTGGTACCTTGATTCTGTGAACTGGAACTTCGGTCAATTCGGTTGAGGTTAAGTTCGCATAGAATTCACGAACTAGTTCCTCATCCACACTTGGTCTCCTTTCACAAAATTATTCCCAATTGAGGGCTTCAGCAACTTGACGAATACGTGCCATAAAGTCTCTGTAGTTGCTTTCCTTCAATGTGAAGCCTTTCTCGGGATGCATCTGTTGATTTTTGAAGATACTTTCGTATCTTACTTTAGCTTCTTCGCAGTGGAACTTATTTTGCGTTTCTTTGATTTGGGCGGAGGCACGACTTTTTTTGCGAGGCATGATTAACCTGAACATAAGATGGGAAAAATTATTTTCTCAAAAACTTAATTAATAAAAATTATTTTCGAAAAGCAGGCCTGATGCGCTGGGACGTGCGCAGGTGTGGCGTACAAGAGCAAGACACGGCCTGGGCAACTGCTGGGGTTGGGGCGTGTGGCGTGCTGAGGCTGCTAGCCAAGCAATGTGTGATTGAGGCTTGCGGCACTTAAGGGATTTGGTGCTTTGGGGTTTTGAATGAATGGGGGGAAGTAAGGGTGTAATTTATAGTGGGAGAAGTAGGAATTAGAGTAGAATTCTTAGAGAAATTTAATAATTTAAAACTACTCAAAGTTAACAACAATTAATAATTAAATATATGTATATGAAATTATCAATTGCTATTAAATTATTAAAACAAGAATAAAATATGATTAAAATTAAACTAATCCTAATTCTATGCTAAGTTGATAAAAATTAATATGTAAATTATAAGAGATATAATTATATATCAAAGTTTATCATATTTATATAAATATATATATTAAGTAAAAATATTTATTTTAGATGCCTTTTGGAAATATTTACAAAAAGAGGCACCTAGTTTATATTATTTACGAAATTAGCAACCAAATTTTAAAAATAATTCAATTAAGTCCCTAGACTTAATGAAAATTTGAAATTGAGTTGTAATTTAAAACTTGGATCAAAATTTCACCCTTTTATTTGAAAAATTAAAAATTTATTTCGTCATTTAGGGAATAATTTCTCGGATAATTATGTAAAAATCAATTCCCAGTAAAGATTGGAGGGGTCACAAGCGGTCCCGCTTAAGTTCCAATCTCCTAGACAGAATTTATTTAAACATAATATCCTAGATAGAATTTATTTAAACATAATTCACTCGAAAATATACCCTAAAAATTTAATATAAACAAGAAAACTTAAATATCTGATAAACTGAACAAGACTTGATCCCATTCAGGTTTTTCTCCGTAGTAATGTTTCAAACGCTGAGGATTGACTTGAAAATTACCTCCCTTACCTTGGAGTTCAACAACTCCATATGGATAGATGCGATGAATCGTATATGGACCGGACCAACGTGATTTTAACTTACCTAGGAAGAACTTCAATCTGGAATTAAATAACAAGATTTGCTGACCTACTTCAAATTCTCTAACCCAAATGTGCTTGTCATGCCATTTCTTGAGTCTTTCTTTGAGTAATTTGGCATTTTCGTATGAGAACATTCGGAATTCCTCTAGCTCGTTGAGTTGGAGCATCTGTTTCTCTCTAGCAAGCTTAAGATCCAAGTTGAGTCCTCAAAGAGCCCAGTAAGCTTTGTGCTCTAACTCCAATGGTAGATGACAGGCTTTCCCAAAAACCAACCTGTAGGGTGACATTCCTAAAGGTGTCTTGTATGCTGTTCTATAAGCCCATAAAGCATCATCTAATCTCTTGGACCAATCTCGTCGGTTCGGGCAAATTACCTTCTCAAGTATGCCTTTGATCTCCTTATTCGCCAGCTTAGCTTCCCCATTCGTCTGCAGATGGTAAGCTGTAGCAACCTTATGTTTCATTCCATGTTTATCTAACAACCATTTTAACCACTTGTTCACAAAATGGGTCCCTTCATCGCTGATAATAGCTCTTGGGGTTCCAAACCTTGTGAACACGTGTTTCTACAAGAACTTCATCACAACCTTAGCATTGTTTGTCGGATAAGCTTTAGCCTCGACCCAACTGGACACATAATCTACTGCTACCAATATGTACCTGTGACCAAAAGACGAAGGGAAAGGACCAGGAAAGTCAATACCCCAAACATCGAACAATTCTACCTCAATGATATTTGTTCGAGGCATCTCATTTCTGTTGGTGACATTTCCAACCCTTTGACATCGATCACAACTCTTTACGTAAGCATATGCATTTCATGGTGTTGACTATGATGAAACCTTTTCTCCTGTAGCTATGTTTAAATCCATCAGGATCTTGCTCGCCATAGCTGCATTTCATGATTATGAAATCTGGCAGATGGACGTCAAAACAGCTTTCCTTAACGGAAAACTTGAAGAGGATGTGTATATGACACAACCTGAAGGTTTTGTAAATCCAAAGGATGCTAGAAAGATATGTAAGCTACAAAGATCCATTTATGGATTAAAGCAAGCTTCTCGAAGTTGGAATATTCGTTTTAACGATGCAATCAAAGAGTTTGGTTTTATCAAAAATGAAGATGAACCATGTGTTTACAAGAAAGTTAGTGGGAGCACTATCACATTCTTGGTACTATATGTGGATGACATACTTATCATGGGAAATGACATACCTACCTTGCAGTCTATTAAGACTTGGTTAAGAAGTTGTTTTTCTATGAAGGACTTGGACGAAGCCACTTATATCTTAGGAGTCAAGATCTATAGAGATAGATCAAGACGACTACTAGGTCTAAGCCAAAGTACATACATAGATAAAGTACTGAAAAGGTTCAGTATGGAAGAATCTAAAAGAGGATTCCTACCTATGAGACATGGTATTTCACTCTCGAAGGAAATGTGTCCTTCAACTCCACAAGAGAGAGAACGTATGAGTAAAATTCCATATGCTTCCGCTATTGGATCTATCATGTATGCTATGTTATGTACCCGTCTAGATGTCTCGTACGCCTTAAGTATGACGAGCAGGTATCAAGTAGATCCCGATGAAGGTCACTGGACCACAGTCAAGAGTATCCTTAAGTACTTAAGAAGAACTAAGGATACGTTCCTATTATATGGAGGTGAGGAAGAGTTAAGTGTAAAAGGTTACACTAATGCCAGCTTCCAAACCGACAAGGATGATTCTCGATCACAATCAGGTTTTGTGTTTTGCCTTAATGGTGGTGCTGTGAGCTGGAAGAGTTCAAAGCAAAGTACAGTAGCCGATTCTACAACAGAGGCCGAGTATATTGCAGCCAGTGAGGCAGCAAAAGAAGCAGTTTGGATCAAGAAGTTCATTACTGGACTAGGGGTTGTGCCTAGCATATCAGATGCTATAGAACTCCGATGTGATAACAATGGAGCTATTGCACAAGCTAAATAACCCAGATCTCACCAGCGATCCAAACATATACTTAGACGCTACCATCTTATTCGAGAGATTATCGATCGAGGGGATGTAGAGATATGCAGAGTACCTTCAGATGATAACATCGCTGATCCCCTGACCAAGCCTCTGAGACAGCAGAAGCATGATCGTCACACTAAGTCACTTGGTATTAGATATATGAGTGATTGGTCTTAGTGCTAGTGGGAGATTGTAAGAGTATGCCCAAAGATCAATCATGAGATGGTTGTAATAACATACTTAATTAACCATGTTTATTAATATAAAGCGTTGTCATTATTATTTCAGTTTTTCTTTCTGTGTGTATAGATAAACTATTTTATAATAATGTCCTAAGAATAATATGATTATTCTTAAAAGATCCTTAGTCGAGTATTATTGTTGACTAGGACAATAATAATGCATTAAGACTAACATGTAGTTGATTGATGATAAAGAGTTGTCATTGATATGGAGTGTCAAAATCAATGCATGAATATGTGTGTTAGAGAACAACATATTGGATTGACCCGCTATGAGTATGTTTCTTGGATTATTATGTAATTGTCACAGCATTACTCATAGTGATTAATATGTATATGATCCTCAGACTTGAGATCATTATTATCCCAGCATCGTGAGTTGTATATTTTGATACAGTCAAACGTACACCGTAACAGGTTATTCTATAAAGGCTGATGTTGGATATACCACAATCTATGTAGAGGGATATGGTTGATCAATAAAGGATAAGTCCCTCCTACATAATAGGAGTAATATCTTAGGCCACTTGATTGAGTGAGACTAGAAATGCATGGCCATGCTCAAATAAGTTGATATGAGATGTCATACTAATTTGTATATCATAGTCTACTCAAGATATCAAGAAACATGGGATGGACTATGCAAGTGTGACTATCCCATGACTTGTATCCGTTCCAGAGATAAAGGACTTAAGGATTAATGCATAAAAGGTTAATCACGAAAGGTTATGTCGAATCATGACTTCTTGTAACTTAGGTAGCAATGATGCATTGCTAGATGCCACTCATTGTCTGTGACAATAGAATCGTTCTAGTATTAATGCTAACGTTGCAAGAACCTACAGGGTCACACCCTATGGTTGAAATGAACAGAATAAAATATAGTTGGTATTGTGCTTGGTTGTCACATAAATTAAATTAATTAAAGAATTAATTTAATTGGGCAATCAAATATTGAACATATTATATGTACAAGGATGTTGTACACATAATGATAACATAATTTTATTAATATATGAATTTGATTCATATATAAATTTAAATAAATATAGTTTACCGAACTCCTTATTATAATTAATGTAATTATAATTTTTAGATATAATTAATGTAATTATACTTTTCGGTTAAAAAATTTATTGTATTTATTTATTTAATCTTGTAATACATTCAAGAGATACCAATTATAAAAGGCCCAATTAAGAGGATACCTATTATAAAAGGCCCAATGAGAAAGGCACCCATTATAAAAGGTATTAAAAGGAGACAAAACTTAAGAGGAAAACCCTAAGTGATTGCTTGTTAGGTCTAGCAGCCGTCAAGCAAATAAGCCTCCAAAACAGTTTTGGAGATTTCTTCCGTTCATAGTCAAACCGGGTGGATTACGTAGAAGCCGACATCGAAAAAGGTTGAGGCTTGATTCGACAGTAGATCAAAACTCTTGTTGCCAAGGCGTCGTTGTCTACTCAGATTGAAGTTTTGGTAATTTCGAAACCTTTATTTCACCCCGATTCGTTCCTCACACATGGATCCATGATTTGGATCGCCGAATCTAATTTTATTCTGCTGCACCATGGGGTACCGACGTTCCAACAATATTATGCTATGAGTTAAATTCATCCTTTATTATTAGTTGTTCTTAAAAATAAATCGAAGTATATTCAGTATTAATAGTGAGCTTATACAGTTAAAGTTTATTTTCCGAAAGAAAAGCTCGTATTGTTAGGATTATTATTATCAGTTGATGTAAATATTATCTCAGTATTCATTAGGTAGGTACTTGTCAATTCAATCTCAATTCTAACCTTCTAATTTTAGCCTTTATCCAGACCTTAACCCTAGCCCCGTTACAACCCTAACAAAGACCTTTTGATCTGTCTATCATCTCATTTTACAGTGGTGGAGATTTGATTTTCAGGCAAGCCTATGGGATTAACTTTTCAGGTTCAACGTATGAGTGCTTCTTTTCTTAACCCTTAAACACTTTGAGTGATTTGAGTAAATCTTTAGTGAGGATGTAAACTCTTGTCGATTTCGAATCAAAGGAATATTTCAGATAAGGGGAAACACCTACGTTTTCAAGTACAAATGAATGGCTTATCATTGTTTGAATCTTTAGGACTCTTTGAATTGAATTATCCATGTATAAATTATCTACGAATTATGATGAGGCATTGTTGATAGGAATTGTGAATTATGGAAAGTTCGTTTTAATTGTAAGTTGAGAATTTTGCTTGAGGACAAGCAAAAGCTTAAGTGTGGGGGTATTTGATAAACCGTAATTATAACATATTTTAATCCCACATTTAGCCTGTTTTTGGATGATTTATCCCTCAATTTATGTAAAAAGGTGCTCTTAATCCTTTCTTTTCATGTCTTATACCCAAGAAAGCACCCGAGGATGAAAAGAACACAAAATGGGCCCAAAATGGAGTAAATAGGTCATATCACGAAATCCACATGGCCTGGCCCAAAGAGCACACGGCCGTGCCTTGTCATGCATCTAGAACACGGCCTCACCCCGACTTACACGGCCGTGCCTCAACTTAGAAATCCGAACATGGCCTGAAGACGAGTCACACGGGCGGTAACATGGCCGTGCCCCTGTCGTGGACTTAGACATATTCAGTCGGAAAAGGATACTTAGGGAGAAAGAATTACATTCCAAGAGCCTATAAATACCCCCTAAGTACCACTATTGAAAGGGCGTCGAGCTAGGCCAAGGAGCCAAGCCAGAAAGGTCAGAGTCGAGGGAAGTACTCGAAGTTAGCCAGTTGATCCATCCCAAGAAGCCGGAATTCTACTCAAAACGGCGGATTTCTCCTTCAATTCCTTCAGGGAGTTTTAGGGATTTCTTATGTTTTGTTTTATCTTTTCTCTTGAGATGTTTTCTTTATTTGTTATGAACTAAACCCCTCAGATACCTGAAGGGGATGAAACCTAGATGAATCTTGTTATTGTTTCCTGAATTATATGATAAATACTTAGTTTGTTCTTAATTATGCATGCTTAATCCAAATCTGATGTGCTTAGGTGGAGGAGGAATAGACCCTGCTTAAGAGTAGATCTAGCATAATTAAGCGGAGTTGATCGAACGCCTAGAGATAGGGTTACGAGATTTTGTCGGATTAGGGTGAAACCTAATATGGGATATCCATAGATCGATTTATTGCTATTCTAGGGGGTTATTACAAGAGAACGAGAGTTCCACTAATTAACCTAGGGTTAGACGTTATTCGCCTCGAGAGAGGGTTTAATATACGTTAGGGAGTTCTACGGATCAAACTAAGTGAATAAATCGTATGGTTCAGTGTTAAATAACAAGTGAAGTTTAGGTGGATCCTTCCTGAGGATATCGTCATAATCAACTGAGTTTTTCGTCAAGTTATTTCCCAATTCGTTCTTTTTGTCTTTGCATCTTTAGCTTAGTAGTCGTTAAATTAGATTAAAGCAACTTCATTTTATTTTAGGATAAATAATAAAAAGAAAGTTAGTATTAGTACTTTTAGTTCCTTTATGTTCGACAATCTGGTCTTGCCTAAGCTATACTACTGTTCGATAGGTACACTTGCCTTTAATCATTGTCAGAGTTAGTTTCCAGGTTTGATCATTCATTTTATAAATTTTTAAAGCTCTGATTTCAGCAATCATCTAGCTTAAGACAATAAACGAGCGCTTCTCGGCAGGCAACCCAAGTACTAACCCCATTAACCTCTCCATTTTATTTTATCATATGTTATTTTATTCTTTCCATATAGCATCCAACTGTAAACTGACCAAAAACGTAGATTCATAAACCACACGACCTTGCACACGGCTGTGGCCGTGGCCGTGTGGGTGCACCAAATCTCCGTACTAACATGGCAGGGATGGTACGAGTCAGAACGAATCAATTTTCAAGTCACGGACCCCAACTACCACGCCACGGCCAAAAGCACAACACGGCCGTGCGATACAGCTGTGTGACTTGACACGCTCATGGTACACGGGCGTAGGCAAGCACCAGACCCCAAAATTCTATTTAACACGATCCCCCACCCCTTCTTCTTCTTCCTTTACACCCCCTCTACACTTTCCATTCTTAGTTTTCCTTGTTCTCATAACTATAGCTCTAATAATACCTATGTCAAAGAAGCAGAAGGACTCAAGCACAGTCTCCCCGAGAGAGACCGATCTACATAAGTTCATGCCGGCCGCTTCATCTACTCAACAAGCCAAGGGTCTTTGAGATCATTTAATTCTTCTTCTTCTTTACTCTTCTCCTTTATTTTCCTTCTCTTTGACTATCTTATGCTTAAATTAGTTTATTTCATTTTAGTTTCTTGATTTTAGGTTCAAAAGGCTGCTAGGGAATCACACAGGAACCACGACCACTACCTCAATGCAACTTTAGAGGTTCTAAAGGCTGCTTGGGAATCATGCCACTTCCGCCACTTCCAGCACCTCCGCAGCCTTAGAGGTTACACCCACCTCGCGAACCATCCAACAATAAGGACTATTTGATCCATTAATCTTTAATTTCAATTTTATTTACACTTCTATTTTCTTTCTTTTTATCTTTCCTGCCTTTAATTATATATTTAGTTTATTTTAAATGTGTCTTAATAACTCCTGGCTAATTTTCTACGAGCTCCCCAATTTCTTCATCTAGCGCAGAGCTCGGTAGCAGCCACCACCCCTATCGACTTCCAACTCCATGAAACCATCCAAATTCAGGAAGTCTCACCTCCCTCTCTCACTTAAATTGCATATACATCTTTGTACATTGAGGGCAATGTACATCTTAAGTGTGAGGGGTGAATATTTATTTCAAGAAAGTGCCTAACTTTCTGCATTATTCTCAAATCCCTGAATTATGCCTTGTTCTAAAGTAAGTTTTTCATATTATGATTAGAATGAAATTTCCTTTGATTTATGATTTTTATTGATATGTTTTAGATTAAGTCATTGATAATTGTGCATTGATGATTAAATTTGAAGGATACTAGAGAATCAAACATGATAAGTCTATTTTTCAGAATTAAAATTTTTTTTAGGTTGTCTACCTGAATCTAATTATTACCTTGAAATTTGAAATTTACGAGGTTGACATCAAATACCCATAATTTTTGTGAGCTTTTGAGCCTTTTAGAGCATACATTCTTTTTCGTGCTCACTTTATTGACTATGAGTGTGTCAAAATTGATTTGTTATTCTAGAACTTGCATTGATGATACATGTCGAGACCACACCTTTGATTTGATATACAGAGATGATAAAGGCACCTAGGTTTTAACCCACTCACTCCACTAAAAGCCTACCTTCACAATTAACCCCTAGTGAACCTTGTTTAATCCTAACGACCCTCTTTATTGACTCACCCACTAATATTAACCCAAAACCCTTTGTATTTGTTATCACCATTCCTTTTGACTACCTTTTTGTCGAGATTTGATTTGATCAATTGCCTGACTATGATCTTTATTTCAGTAGTAAATTCATCCTTTATTAAATATTTGATTTGTTCTAAAAGAAATCGAAGTATATTCATTATTAGTTCTATGTTAGCTGAGCTTATACATGTAGATTCCAAATCTCGAAGAGAAAAAGCTCGTTCCAATTGATGTAATTACTTATATTCAGTTTGTTGTTTCTAGTTAGGTAATTTGTCAAGTCAATCTCGATTCTAACCCTCTAATTCAACCTATATCCATACCCTTAAACCTAAACCCCGTTACAACCATGTAAAGACATTTTGATTTGTGTATCATCTCATATTTTAGTGGTGGAGATTTGATTTTCATGCAAGCCTATGGGATTAACTTTTCATGTTTGACTTTTGAGTGCTTAATTCTGAACCTTAAACAGTTCGAGTGGTTTGAATGAATCTTTAGTGAGGATGTCAACTCTTGTCGATTTCGAATCAGAGGTAATTATTTAGGTAAGGGGAAACACCTAACGTTTTTAGGACTATAAATGTATGACTTTGATTGTTTGAATCTTTAGGACCCTTTGAATTGAATTATCCATGTATAAATTATCTATGAATTATGATGAAACACTATTGATGACTATTATGAATCAAGGAAGTTCGCTTTAATTATGAGTTGAGAATTTTGCTTCAGGACAAGCAAAAGCTTAAGTGTGGGGGTATTTGATAAACCGTAAAATTAACATATTTTAAGCCCACATTTAGCATGCTTTTGGATGATTTAAGCCTGTAATTATGTAATTTGATGCTCTTAATCCTTTGTTTTCATGTTTTATACTTAGGAGAGCACCGGATGATGAAAAGAACGGAAAATGGGCCCAAAACAGAGTAAATGGGCCATATCACAAAATCCGCACGGCCTGGCCCAAGACCACACGGCCGTGCCCCATTCAATAGCCTCGAACACGGCCTGGCCACGACTTACACAGGCGTGTGCCATGGGCGTACCCCTGCCGTGGAAAAGAAGAGTTTCACTCGGATTTGGATACTTAAGGGCAAAGAAAAATATTCAAAAAAGGGGGGAACCCACGGCTTTAGTCAGAGGGCATCCAGCTAGGCCAAAGAGGGTAGATTTGTGGGGATTTACTCGAAGATAACCAGTTGATCCATCTCAAGAAGCCAGAATTATACTCAAGACGGAGGATTTTGTCCAGCATACTGAGTTCCCGAAGACTGTTGATTGCATACAAAATTATTATAAGAGTTGTCATAAGAATTGTTACGGATGTTACTGACATAAAAGGCAATCTCTGCATGTTGTGGACAATATTCATAGTTGTGGTTGTCACTGCAAATCTCATAACAAAAGGTAGGAACATCAACTTGTTGAGCAACTTGTATAGGTGCAACATCACTAGTCCTTTGCATATTTTTTATCATATTTGCAAGAGAAGAAACTTGAGCACTAAATACAGATATTACGTCCAACTCAATAACTCCTGGAGCAGCTTTTGCTTGTGCAGTTCTAGAGATTGGATATCAGTAATAAATCTAAGCAATTCTCTCCAGAATTTCAATAGCATCATTATAAGTACAATCTAGCAGAGGTCGATTAGCTGATGTGTCGACAAGATTCCTCATGTGTGAATTCATCCCGTTATAAAAAAATCTCAATTTGTGTTTCTTATTGAATGTTGTGCATGGGACAACGTTGAAGCAAAGATTTATAACGTTCCCATGTGGTGTGAAGATTCTCATCATCCAACTGATGATAAGCTGTAATATCATTTTGGAGACGAGCATTCATTGTTGGTGGGTTAATCACAAAACAAACTATGGTGCTAGTGCATTCCAAGAAGTAATTGATTCGGCCGGTAGAACAAGGAACCAAGTACGACCTCTTCCCTGTAAGGAATAAGGAAATACTTGTATTTTTAAAGTGTCATAAGGAACACCTTGTTAACTGAAGGAAGCACAAATCAATAAAAATGATTTAAGATGTTCTCGTGCATCTTGCCTGTAACACCCCTTACCCGTAATCGACACCAGAACCGGGTACGAGGCATTACCGTACTTAACTTGCTCAATCATACAACATCGACCCATAAAATTTCATTTCAAATTAAAACTTTTAATTCAAGACCTTAATGACCTTATTATAGGTCTAAAAGACCCCAAACTTGCACCCAGAATGATTCAGGACCATAAACATGATGCCAATGCCATATCCCAGATATGGTCTTACATGGTGTCACATATCGATGCCGATGCCATATCCCAGATATGGTCTTATACGGGATTTTATATCGATGTCAATGCCATATCCCAGATATGGTCTTATACGATTTTCATATTCGATGCCAATGCCATATCCCAAATATGGTCTTATACGGGATCTCAAATAGGTGTCGAGGCCATGTCCCAGACATGGTCTTATACGGGACCTTACCAGTCTCATGTCTCAATGATGATATCCTCTCACATCTTAAAGTCCAACTGGGACTTCAACATCATAAATTTTTATCATTTTCTCATTCAACATCATTACTTATTTTCATAAAAATGATATACATCTTCACTAATATCAAAAATTTTAAAACTTAATAACTTGATGTTGAATTTATTACACACAAACTTACCTCAATACCAAAATAGGCCAATTTGTCAATCTAGTCCGAAACCTTGCCTTTTCCTCTGTCAAGGTAAATTCCTCGTTCTTCTTAATATATAATAGCAAATTAGCTCATTTAATTACCACATTAATTAATACATTTCAATAATCATACTTTTGCAAAATTACCATTTTGCCCTTAGACTTTCACAAAATTACGATTTTACCCCTAGTCTCGTAAACCAATTCTAATCAAATTTCTTTCATTAACGAGCCTAGCTGAACATTTATTACTCTTATAGAAACTTCCAATACTCATTATTTCCATCAATTACGACCTATTTTACAACCTTTACAAAAAGGTCCTTTTTAGGTGTTTTCATGGAAACACCTTTCACAAAAGTTGTTTATTTAACAACTAAGACTCATTTTCTTTCATAAAATTTTAGAAATCAACACTAATGCTCTCATGGAAAAACCTTATGTTTTCAACCATTTTGCAATATAGTCCCCTCATTAGCTAGCTCAAGCTACGAGGGTCTCAAAAGTACAAAAATTATCAAAGAATGACCATTAAAACACTTACTTGCAAGGAGAAAAGCTTGGCTGAAATTTTTGAGCTCTCAACCCCAATTTTGCTGCTAATTTCTAGTGGAGAAGAAGAGAGGAAAGATGATATCTTTTCCTTTTCTTTATTTTATTATAAAACATCAATTTAGTCACCAAACCTCTACCAACTTTGACTCATTTTTCAACTCTTCGTCCCCTATGTCCGGCCAACCATTATTTAAGGGGCTAATTGCACTTTAAAGGCTTCCAATTAATATTATATGGGTTTTAGAAACCTTTAGCTTGTAAAATAGAACTTTTGTACTTTATTCAATTTAGTCCTTTTTCGCAATTAAGCATCAAATCGCTAAAATTTAAGCACCAAAATTTTCATGCACCTATATAATCATGCTTTAACTCATAAAATAATATTAAAATAATTTTCTTGAACCTCAAATTAGTGGTTTCAGAACCATTTTTCTGACTAACCCCTAAATCAGGCTGTTACAATTCTCCCCCTTAAGGATTTTCGTCCCCGAAAATCTTACCAGTGAAAAGGTTGGAATATTGGTTTCTCATAGTTTCCTCGGGCTCCCATGTAGCCTCTTCTACTCCATGTCTTTGCCCTAGCACTTTCACAAGGGCTATACTTTTGTTGCTCAACTGTTTGACTTCTCGTGCCAAAATCTTAACCGGCTCTTCGCCATAAGTTATGTCCGGTCGAATTTCTAACTCTGATGGTACAATCACATGCGAAGGGTCTGATCGGTAGTGACGCAACATAGACACATGGAATACATCAAGAATCTTCTCCAACTCAGATGGCAATGCCAAACGATAAGCTATCGGCCCTATCCTCTCAGTAACCTCATATGGTCCAATAAAGCGCGGACTCAATTTGCCTTTCCGACCAAATCCGAGAACCTTCTTCCATGGCGTTACCTTCAGAAACACTTTATCACCGACTTGAAACTCAATCTCTTTCCGTTTCAAGTTTGCATAGGACTTTTATCTATCTGAGGTAGCTTTTAGACATTCACGTATCACTTTTACCTTCTCTTTAGTTTCTCTGACTAAATGACCCCGTGGATTTGATTCTCTCTTCAAGAGAAGGGCGTTCGACACTTACGCCCATATAATGCCTCATAAGGCGCCATCTTCAAACTCGAATGAAAGCTATTATTGTAGGTGAATTCCACCAATGGTAAGTATTTCTCCCAATTACCTTGGAATTCCAAAACACAACATCGAAGCATGTCTTCTAGTATCTGTATTACTCTCTTCGACTTCCCGTCGATTTGCGGATGGAAGGCTGTACTAAAACTAAACTTTGTGCCCAAGGCTTCTTGCAACTTTTTCCAAAACTACGATGTAAATCTCAGATCACTATCTGAAATAATCAACAACAGAATCTCGTGTAATCTCACAATTTCTGACACATACAAGTCCACCAACTTATCAAGCGAATAATCAACCCGTACCGATATGAAATGGGCTAACTTCGTAAGTCTATCGACCACGACCTATGTAACACCCCAAATCCGGCCAACACACCACGGCCGAATCTGGTATGTTACGGGAAAAATCGAATTTTGGCGAAGATAGGTTTCCGTTTAAAAGCTTGATAAAACCCTTTGATAAATTTTGTACTTGCAGAAATCTTGGGCATGATTGTTTGAAAACTGATGTTTTGTTTGAAAACTCAGAAATTTCGAAAACTTAGTCGGTTATGAAGTTAAAACAAGATTATCTCATTTAAACACTCAAGTTGTTTCTTATTGTTACTAAAACATTTTGACTTAGTAGAAAATTGAGTTTAAGTTAGAAAAACATTTGGGTTCTCTTTATCTCAAATCATAGTGTTATACCCGATGGTATAGTTTAAAACATATCGCTTTGTAGTTTTTGAAATCGTTGTCTTTCCAAGTTTTAGCAAATTTACCCCAATCAATTTGTTAAGGCATATTAAAAATCTACTTTAAGAATAAACATAGAAAAACATAATTTTAAAGGCCATTTACAATCCAAAATAAAACCAAATAGTAATAAATAAGCTAATGTACCCAAATTTTATAAAGTCTGAGCAAATCCTTATTTTTGCATGGCATGAGCACCTCGAGTCCATCCCGGCTCCATGTCCGCGTCTAAGTGTCACCTGAAATGTCAAAGGAGTGGGTGAGTCGCAAGACTCAGTGCATAAATCCCCCTCCCGGTAATACAACATGCTAACACACATCATAACAAAGCAATACACTTAATGCACCCGTTCCTAACCATCCGTAACACCTTTTCTACCCCGTGTGGTACCAAACCACTGGTGGTGCCAAACCACTGGTGACCCAAAGTCACGATATCCATAATGTGGTGCCAACCACTGGTGACCCGAAGTCACGAATAATCCAATGATGGGGCCAACCCATCGTGTGATACCAAATCACTAGAGACAATCCCATATCTCTCAAGTGGGGCCAACCCACGGTGGCGTCAAACCACAGGGACGAGTCGCAATGAGGTGCCAAACCTCTGGTGTCCCAAAGACACGAATGTGGTTCCAAACCACTGGTGACCCGAAGTCACAATAATCGAGTGATGGGGCCAACCCATCGTGTGATGCCAAATCACTGGCGTCAATCCCATATAATCAACTGTGGGGCCAACCCACTGTGGTGCTAAGCCACTGGGACGAGACGCTGAGGTGCCAAACCTCTGGTGACCCAAAGTCACAAAAATCATCTGTGGTACCAAACCATTGGAGGTGCCAAACCTCTGGTGTCCCAAAGACACGGTGTCCCAAAGACACGGATATCATACTCCCCCTCCTCTCATATCACCCATACATGTCATACTAATGCATATCATGTAAATCATGCTAATATGCTTAATGTCACCTCTTATATCATATACGTCAGCAATCATGATGGCATATACCATTAATAGAACTCATAATAGAATGGACTTACCCGGATCCGTACACATACCCCATTTGGGTACCAATAATCCATCATACTGTTTGGTTTTAGCAAGGCAATCAGATTTATTAACGATATTACTAAGTAAGAAGTGTGTTAGTTTACACACCTGTTAAAACGCAGTCTTTAAAACCCAAAGAATCGATCTAAGTCCCCTTGATTATCCTTCTCCTATAATCGGCCAAATAGGGATTAGGCATCTACCATTCGGCCAAAGATCTTAAACCAAAGGAATCAATATTTGAACCTATACCTTTATACTTGATTTGGTTTCCTACCAAATCCCGAACCAAGCAGTGGTTCTTCTGATAATCGGCCAACCCCTAAAAAGAGAACAGTTAATCCACTTGAAGACTTGACTTATTGACATCTAAAAGAATGAACTAATAATAATACCAACCCTTACCACCACTTACCAATCAGTTAACAGAAACAGAAGACTCCTCTTGCTTGCTTCCAAAATCCAAAGGCCCTATAATGAAATGATTAAAACAAGATTAACTTCTTCCAACCGAACCCAACATCGGTTCTCAACCAAACCCAGAACGATACAACACAAGAGGGGAAGAATGGCCATTCGGCCTAGCACTTACCTAACTCCAATCGATTGAAGCAAGAACCCCCAACACTCTACTGATATTCGGTCAAGATGAACTACTAGGAGAGAAAAGAGATTCGGCCAATCTGAAAACAAATGAAAGAAAGGAAATTCGGCCACACAAGGGAGGGATTCGGCTAATAACTCAAAAGTAAAATAGAGGAAATATGGTTTAAGAGATGGAAAGAAATCGGTCAACAGTTGAAGAGAGGTTCGGCTCAGTGCTTCAAGAAAGAGGAAAGAAATTACGAGATGAAAAGAAAATGAACAGAATGGAGGTGCTTTCGGTTTTGCAAGGAAAAGAAATGGAGAGAATGAATAGAGATTTTGGTTTGGGAACAAGGTAAGTTTCGGCACTAGTGTTCCAAAGGAGAAGAAAAATGAATATATGAGAAAAAGAGAATACTAGTTTCGGCTTATGCAAGTGAAGAAGAAGAAAAGAAAATGCAAGAGTGCATTCGGCTAACAATGAAACACAAGGAAACAAGGTAACTTTCGGCAAGCTCAAGGGAGGTTTGGGTCTTTCGGTTTCAAAATAAAATACAAGAAATGCTCACTTGAGAATTCGGCTACTATTGACAAAAAGAGAGAATTTGTTTGACACCAAAGTGACCGAGAAAAAAAAAACAAAAGAAATGCCAATTGAATTTTCGGCACTCCCCACTCCCCACTCCCCTACTCACCAAACCGTCCACTCCCCTCATGAAGTCCCCAAGTTTCGGCCAACACCCCCATTAGCTCCCAACCATCCATTCAAACTAGTTTGAACTAGTCTTCCTCCTAAATTCACTCTCCACCCCTCCTTTGAATGATTTGACTTGGTCCATGGCAGAGTTTGAACTGCCAACAACTCCTCTCCTCCATGCCGTCAAAAAGGAAGCCAAAATGTGGGATTTTCGCAGCTTGAACACAGGACCTCTCCCTGCAATTGGCGTCACACACACAAGGCCTTAGTGGCGTCTAGTTTGCCACTCCACCAACTCCTTACTTGAGCTAATATTTACCAAATAAAAACCATAAGCCCCAGCTCCATCAACTCCCCTCACTTAAAGCTCAAAAACTAAAATTTTCCCACCTACTCAGGCTTACTCCTAGCCTACAACTAAGTCCCTAAAACATCAAGAATAACAATATTGCAACCCAAACACATGCAATTTAATGCAACAACAAAATAGCCCCCAACCCGGGATATTACAACCTATATGGCATCCTTCTTTTTAGGTGTCGACGGCAAACCCGTCACAAAATCCATTGTAGTACGGTCCCATTTCCACTCTAGAACCATAATAGGCTAAAGTAAACCTGAAGGCACTTGGTGTTCAGCCTTCACTTGTTGACAAATTAGGCATCTCGATACAAACTCGAAAATTTCTTTCTTCATACTCGGCCACCAATACCATTTCCTCAAGTCATTACACATCTTCGTGTTGCCTAGATGTACAAAGAAACATCCATTATCTACTTCGTGCAGAATCTTCTGAATAAGCTCATCATCTCTCGGTACACAGACTCTGAAACACCCCAAACCCGGCCCGCAAGCCCGGATCGGATCTGGTATGTTCCTCGAGTAAAACTCATTTTTGTTATCTAAAAAAAATAGGTTGATTTCGAAGAAAAATAGATTTGACGTGTGTTCTTGTTGAAAACTGTTTTGTGATTTAAATTTGTATTTTATTAAAACATTATCTTTATGATCTTAGAAAATTTTATAAGTCAAAAGAAAACCAAATTTAGAACTTAATATTATTTTGAAAACCGTATGTGTTTAGATGTCAAAACAGTTTAAGTTGTTTGTCGGAAATATTTAATCATTTAGTTGAAGTTGATCGTAGCAGAATAAAAATTTAAAACGTATAAATAACACAGCTAATGGTGGCCTTATTACAAAAACATAACCCAAAATAAATCCCGAAATAATAAAAGGAAACATAATAAGTTTAATTAAAAAGGAAAACCGAAATACTGAGTTGAGCAATGGCCACCACGTAGTCCTCGCTGACCCGGTCCATCACGCTAAGTGTCACCTGAAAAAGATATCCCACGAGGGGTGAGTCAACAGACTCAATGTGCAACAGTACACTAAAAGCCCAATCGATCATAGCCTTAACAATAACATTTTGGGCAAAGCCCATTTTAATCACATTTAACCATAAGCCCATAACATAGCAAATCAAATAACAACGGATTAAATCACATGTACATATACAATGAAATACAATCCCGAGCCCACCTAGATATCCATCCGTTACACACCACCCGTACCTGCCAATCACACCGTGGGGATTACTAAATCGACCCTCCATCCGCTACACACGATCGAAGGCAGTCGCTGCAGTCAACTGCACATCGCCCTTATAAATTATGGCATGGCCACTAGATAATCGTGACAGAGTCACCGGATTCATAATATGTGACCGAAGTCACCGGATACATAATATTGTGACATAAGTCACCGGATAATGTGGTAAAAACCACCAGAACACTTCCCCTTTATCAAAATCACCCATATGCCCATGCAACATACATATTATTCGAATTTTATGCATTATACCCCAAAATCATAACGGAGTCATACACATTTCATATCCATGCTTATAGCATTATTAACGAAGTATTAGGGGTTAACATACCTGAATACCATGTACCACTGAATGGTACGCGCGGCCATTATCGTACATATTTCTTATTAACACATACTAACATTAATACTATCAATCTATCAGAAATTTAGTGTAGGGCTACACACCTGATAACAGTGAATACGATACTATCGATACGGACACTCCTTCTTTTTCACAATCGACTCCCCCTAAAAGACCATAGTCAGAATCGGCCAACCTTAATAGACAATATGGCCTTTGGCTGAATATTAAGACCCCATACCTTGATTGTCTAAATCCTGAAATATCACTTGTCCTTGGAGATATCGAAATTCCTACATGGTATATGTTAGATTCGATTCTAACATTTGATGAACAAAGTAAATGGCCTTCGGCCTAAAATCACACTTGCTTTACCTTGAGTATTCAAATCCCGAAAGGTTCCCTTCCAACCGTCGGCTACAACTAAATCCTGAAATCCTCCTTCAAGGTTTCGGCCAAAGAGTATAAAAGGGATTAGAATCCTAGATTCGGCTAATCCAAAAGAAAAGAAAGAAAAACGATTAATGATTAATCCTTACCCCTAATGTTGAAATCGCTTGTACCCTTGTTTGGAACCACAGAGAGATTCGGCTAGAAAATAAAGAAATGAAAAGGGTTCTTACCACTTGACTTGAAAGAATGATTATGAAGAGAGAAATATGTGAGAAGATGGTTCGGCTAAGAAAACAATTTTGATGGAAATGATGCTAGCAACATTCGGCCATGGAGAAAAGTAGAAAAGAGAAAATGTGTTTCGGTTTTCAAGGATGTAAAAGAAACAAAGGGAGGGATTTGGGGCAAAAGAGCATTCGGCCCAAGAGTAGAAAAGAAAGAGATGAAAAATGGCCTTAGTGCTATGGTGATGTCGGCACTAGAGAGGAAGAACTTGAGAGATTAGGCAAAAATTGAGACCAAATGGTCAAAAACAATGACCAAAAGAAGAAAACAAGAATGCTCACAATGCACCAATTACATCCAGTTTAGGGAGAGAAAATGAGAAGAAAGTTTTGTGAAAAGAAACCCCAAAAATGACCAAACATGCTACCATCCTTACCTATGCTACCAAAATATTCGGCCATCCCCCCTTAGACCACAAAACCGTCCATGTTCATGGACAAATTGACCATTCAAAGCTTCCAAAACAAAGCCCTTGATTCATGCCTTATGTCCCCTTATCATACCAAAATTTCTTGATTCCATACCTTAAGTTAGTACTTACCTTATTCCCTTAGTCTACTTTCCATAAATGAAAAAGTCCATCCCTACCATAAGTATTGATTGACCGACACTTGTCAAACAAGTGCAAAAATAAAAGTCATCTAATTGTTATCCAAGGGATTCGAACATCTCCCCTCATGCAATTACTCATGCGCCAACACCACCTTGCCAATAGCTCAACTTATGCTAATTTTAGGCACTTAAATTAACTTAAGTATCAGGGTCACTTGATCCACTTCACTAAATTCTCAATACTAAAAATTATTCTATACTCGAATAATTCCAAGCCTTCACAAGACTATATTAGACACACAATAAAATCATACCCGAGCTAACACAAACAACAAGATGATACTCGAATTTTTAGGATGTTACAACTCTACCCGCCTTAAAGAAAATTTCGTCCTCGAAATTACCTGGCTAGAACAAGTGAGGGTATTGCTGTCGTAGTGCCTCTTCCGGCTCCCACGAAGCCTCTTCCGATGCATGGTTACGCCATAACACTTTGACGAGAGGAACTAATTTCCTACTTAACACCTTCACATCCCGTTCTAAAATCTGAATCAGCTCTTCCTCGTAAGACAAATCTGGTCTTAGCTCTACTTCCTTAACTGGCACTACATGAGATGGATCCGATCGATAACGACGTAGCATCGAAACATGGAACACATCGTGCATCTGATTTAACTCCGAAGGCAACTCTAACTGATATGCCACTAGTCCAACCCGCTTCAAAACCCGATAAGGTCCTATAAACCTGGGACTTAACTTCCCTTTGCGACCAAATCTCATTACCTTCTTCCATGGCGACACTTTAAGAAATACTTGATCTCCCACAACAAACTCTATTTCCTTCCGCTTAAGATCTGCGTACGACTTTTGCCTGTTAGATGCCTCCTTTAACCGAGCCCGAATTACCTTAACCTTTTCTTCGGATTCCGCCACAATCTCTGGACCCAAAACTTGACGTTCCCCCAATTCTGTCCAACACGTAGGAGTGCGACACTTCCGTCCATATAGTGCTTCGTACGGTGCCACCCGAATACTTGCTTGGTAGCTGTTGTTGTATGCAAACTCTGCTAAAGGCAAAAACTCTTCCTAGCTTCCTCTGAAGTCTATCACACAGCCCCTCAACATATCTTCTAACACTTGAATTACTCGCTCAGACTGGCCATCTGATTGTGGATGAAATGTCGTACTGAAGTCTAACTTGGTGCCCAAAGCCTGATGTAATGCTTTCCAAAATCGAGACGTAAACCTCGGATCCCTATCCGAAATAATCGACACCGACACTCCATGCAACCTCACAATCTCTGCCACATACAACTTCGCCAATTTCTGCAAAGAGTAATCAACCCGCACTGGTATGAAATGTGCAGACTTCGTCAATCGATCCACTAACACCCATACCGAGTCTTTCTTAGTAGGCGTAAGGGGAAGCCCACTAACAAAGTCCATGGTGATTTGCTCCCACTTCCACTGCGGAATCTTTATCGGCTGAAGCAATCCTGACGGAACTTGGTGTTCAGCCTTAACTTGCTGACACGTTAAACACTTCCCTACAAATTCTGTAACTTCCCACTTAAGACCAGGCCACCAAAACTGATCCCGTAGATCCCTGTACAACTTACTACCTCCAGGATGCATCGCATAAGGGCTACTATGCGATTCCTGAAGAATTCTCCGCCTAAGTTCTTCATCCTTCGGCATACAGACCTTACCCTTGAAACACAACACTCCGTCACTATTAACACCATAATCTTCCAACTCCCCACTCTGTACTTGCTGTAGCTTAGCACTTAGATCCTCGTCTACCAACTGTCTTTCTTTCACCTGACTCAACCATGTCGGCTTTACCTGCAACTCTGCTAATAAACTTTCGTCGTCATAAAGACTAAGATGTGCAAACATCGCCCTCAAATCCGACACTACTTTCCGACTTAAGGCATCTGCCACTACATTCGCCTTGCCCGGGTGATACTCTATAGAACAATCGTAATCTTTCAACAACTCCACCCACCTTCGCTGTCTCAGATTCAGCTCCTTCTAAGTCAGCAGATACTTCAGACTCTTGTGGTCCGTGTAAATCACTGACTTTTCTCCATACAGATAATGCCTCCACACCTTAAGAGCAAAGACTACCGCTGCCAACTCCAAGTCGTGCGTCGGATAGTTAACCCCGTGTGGCCTTAATTGCCGAGATGCATAAGCGACAACCTTCCCGTCTTGCATCAGAACATATCCTAATCTTGTGTGAGAAGCATCACAATACACCACAAAATCCTTCCCTACCTCAGGCTGAATCAAAATCGGAGCTTCAGTCAAAACCCTCTTAAGCTTCTCAAAGCTCTCTTGCTGCTTATCTGCCCATACGAAAGGTACCTCCTTTCTCAACAACTTTGTCAAAGGTGCAGCTATTAATGAAAACCCCTCTACAAACCTTCTGTAGTAGCCTGCTAATCCCAAGAAACTACGAACCTCAGCTACAGACTTAGGTGGTTTCCAATCTAACACTGCCTCAATCTTCCGAGGATCCACCCTTATCCCTTCTGCAGACACCACATGCCCTAAGAACGCAACTTCCTTCAGTTAAAATTCACACTTGCTGAATTTGGCATAAAGCTTCTTCTCCCTTAACACTTGCAACACTATCCGAAGATGCTCATCATGCTCTACCTCAGACTTGGAATACACTAGAATGTCGTCTATGAACACAACAACAAACTGATCCAAGTAGGGTTGGAAAATCTGGTTCATCATATCCATGAATGCAGCTGGGGCGTTCGTCAATCTGAACGACATTACTAAGAACTCATAATGCTCGTATCTTGTCCGGAAAGCTGTCTTATGGATATCCGCTTCCTTCACCTTAAGCTGATGATATCCCGACCGTAGATCTATCTTTGAGAATACCGCCGCTTCCTTAAGCTGATCAAACAAGTCGTCTATCCTTGGCAAAGGGTACTTGTTCTTGATGGTCAGCTTATTCAACTGCCGGTAGTCTATGCACATACGCATAGTTCCGTTCTTCTTCTTCACGAATAGGACCGGTGCTCCCCATGGAGACACACTGGGTCGGATAAACCCACGATCAAGCAACTCTTGAATCTGAGCCTTAAGCTCAACCAACTCCTTTGGTGCCATTCTATACGGAGCGATAGATACTGGCGCCGTTCCAGGCAACAAGTCAATCCCAAATTCCACCTCACGATCCGGAGGCAATCCTGGAAGTTCTTTCGGAAAGACATCCACAAATTCTCTCACAGTCCTGACCTCTTCAACAGTGGCTTCCTTGACCTCCAAGGCACTAACCAACATCAGAAAAGCTACACATCCCTTTCTAACCATCTTTTCTGCTTTAAGGGCAGATACTACATTTGATAAGTAATTCCGTTTCTCGCCCATCACCACAACTTCCTTCTCGTCAATAGTTCTTAATGACATCCGCTTAGCAGCACAATCCACATTCGCACGATACTTCACTAGCCAGTCCATGCCTAAAATTAGATCAAATTCCCCGAATGGCAACTCCATTAAGTCAGTCAAAAACTGCGTCCCTTGCACTTCTAAAGGCACTTCCTTAAAGAGCTTATCTACTACTACTGTCTGCCCTAAAGGACTAAGTACAGTCATCTTCCTAGGTACAGTCTCAGAGTTCACATGCAAAGTTCCAGATACTTCACTAGCGATGTATGAATGAGTTGACCCTATATCTATCAAAGCAATAAAGGGTAACCCAGAAATAAGGAACGTACCCGTTATGACATCAGGTGCATCACTATCTTCCCTTCGACGAACCGCATATACCAGACCTAGCTGTCTAGCCTCAGTGTTACCACCACCTCTGCCCGGAGTTTCACGACCTCTACCAGAACCATTACCTCTGCCATTTGGACCACGATCCCTTGACGGCTACTGTCCACCTCTGCCAGCCTGATTAAAACCCTGACCTGCTGGGCGGTTCCTATCTGTATCCATCGGACAATCCTTAATCATATGATCCTTGGACCCGCACTTAAAACATCCCCCTGTCTTTTTCCAACATTCTCCTGGGTGCATCTTTCCACACTGAGCACAAGTACGGTACTGTCCTCCCACAACAGCTTGCTGACCCTGCGGCCCATCAACTCTAGGTCTCTTTTGAAAATTCCCAAATAACCCTGAAGACCCAAAGCTCCTCTTATTCTTATTCTGACCTCTATCTCGATTCTGTCTCTCGGTCCGCTTAACTTCTTCAGCTATCCGTGCCCTATCCACTAAGACTGCAAAGTCCTTCTCTCGATGCGGAGCAATCAACACTCGCAGCTCATCTCGCAACCCATCCTCAAATCTAACACACCGCTCGTAATCAGTAGCTACAATCCCTCTAGCATACCGACTTAACCGCAGAAACTCTACTTCAAACTCAGCTACCAACTTATTTCTTTGTACTAAATTCAGAAACGCCTTTCTCTGGGAGTCTATGTAGCTAGCTCCAACGTACTTCCCTTCAAACTTAACCTTAAAATACCCCCAATCCACTCGATCCGCAGGGATACCCTCCTTGACAGTGAGCCACCACTGGTAGGCCTCATCTCGAAGCAGCGAAACAGCATATTTCAGCTTTTCCTCAGCAGTGCAGTCCAAATCATCCATGATCCTCTCGACTGCCTCTAACCAATACTCCGCTACATTCGGAGCTACCCCAGATACTCCCCTAAAAACTTCAGCTCCATTTGATCTAAGTCTCTCAGCTACTGACTTTCGAGCCCCATTTCCCATACCAGCTCCTGCTACTCGCTCTAAAACTCGCAGCATAGCCTGCGATACTGCGTCATGCTACTCGCTCTAAAACTCGCAGCATAGCCTGCGATACTGCGTCATCTCCTCCTGTCTGCTCCTGAAATTTCGCTCCTACAGCTGGTGGCGGTGCCTCATTTTCGGAACCCTGACCAGACCCAACTGGTTCCGACACAGCCATTCTGCCTCTACCGCGTCCACGACGACCACGTCCCTTAGAACTCATGTCTACTTCGCGTCTTATCTGATTTTGCAAAAATTTTATGCATTAGAGTCTTTTCACTTTCTTGTTTAAAGAAAATTTTATGCAACACAGTTTTAATCAGTGGTTTTTCCGTAGAAGGACACATATACCTAGGGTCCGTGTCTCTAAAGTATAGTTTCCTTAGGCCTATCAACTAGAGTATTACACATCAACATACTGAAACTAATTCATCAACAAAAGAACTTACCTGGCAGACCTGGGCCAAGAACTTGGGTGCCATGCTTCCATAAAACTATTTTAACCCGAAATTTTCAAAAACTCATTTTGGCTCAAATTTTGAAAACGTTGTGGGCTTCAAAACCCAAGGCCGAGTGTTTAAAACTGGGCTCTGATACCAAGTTGAAACACCCCAAACCCGGCCCACAAGCCCTGACCGGATCTGGTATGTTCCTCGAGTACAACTCATTTTTGTTATCTAAAAAAAATAGGTTGATTTCGAAGAAAAATAGATTTGAAGTGTGTTCTTGTTGAAAACCGTTTTGTGATTTAAATTTGTATTTTATTAAAACATTATCTTTATGATCTTAGAAAATTTTATAAGTCAAAAGAAAACCAAATTTAGAACTTACTATTATTTTGAAAACCGTATGTGTTTAGATGTCAAAACAGTTTAAGTTGTTTGTCGAAAATATTTAATCATTTAGTTGAAGTTGATCGTAGCAGAATAAAAATTTAAAACGTATAAATAATACAGCTAATGGTGACCTTATTACAAAAACATAACCCAAAATAAATCCCGAAATAATAAAAGGAAACATAATAAGTTTAATTAAAAAGGAAAACCAAAATACTGAGTTGAGCAATGGCCACCACGTAGTCCTCGCTGACCCGGTCCATCACGCTAAGTATCACCTGAAAAAGATATCCCACGAGGGGTGAGTCAACAGACTCAATGTGCAACAGTACACTAAAAGCCCAATCGATCATAGCCTTAACAATAACATTTTGGGCAAAGCCCATTTTAATCACATTTAACCATAAGCCCATAACATAGCAAATCAAATAACAACGGATTAAATCACATGTAAATATACAATGAAATACAATCCCGAGCCCACCTAGATATCCATCCGTTACACACCACCCGTACCTGCCAATCACACCGTGGGGATTACTAAATCGACCCTCCATCCGCTACACACGATCGAAGGCAGTCGCTGCAGTCAACTGCACATCGCCCTTATAAATTCTGGCATGGCCACCAGATAATCGTGACAGAGTCACCGGATTCATAATATGTGATTGAAGTCACCGGATACATAATATTGTGACATAAGTCACCGGATAATGTGGTAAAAACCACCAGAACACTTCCCCTTTATCAAAATCACCCATATGCCCATGCAACATACACATTATTCGAATTTTATGCATTATACCCCAAAATCATAACGGAGTCATACACATTTCATATCCATGCTTATAGCATTATTAACGAAGTATTAGGGGTTAACATACCTGAATACCATGTACCACTGAATGGTACCCGCGGCCATTATCGTACATATTTCTTATTAACACATACTAACATTAATACTATCAATCTATCAGAAATTTACTGTAGGGCTACACACCTGATAACAGTGAATACGATACTATCGATACCGACACTCCTTCTTTTTCACCATCGACTTCCCCTAAAAGACCATAGTCAGAATCGGCCAACCTTAACAGACAATATGGCCTTTGGCCGAATATAAAGACCCCATACCTTGATTATCTGAATCCCGAATATCACTTGTCCTTGGAGATGTCGAAATTCCTACATGGTATATGTTAGATTCGATTCTAACATTTGATGAACAAAGTAAATGGCCTTCGGCCTAAAATCACACTTGCTTTACCTTGAGTATTCAAATCCCGAAAGGTTCCCTTCCAACCGTTGGCTACAACTAAATCCCGAAATCCTCCTTCAAGGTTTCGGCCAAAGAGAATAAAAGGGATTAGAATCCTAGATTTGGCTAATCCAAAAGAAAAGAAAGAAAAATGATTGATGATTAATCCTTACCCCTAACGTTAAAATCGCTTGTACCCTTGTTTGGAACCACAGAGAGATTCGGCTAGAAAATAAAGAAATGAAAAGGGTTCTTACCACTTGACTTGAAAGAATGATTATGAAGAGAGAAATATGTGAGAAGATGGTTCTGCTAAGAAAACAATTTTGATGGAAATGATGCTAGCAACATTCGGCCATGGAGAAAAGTAGAAAAGAGAAAATGTGTTTCGGTTTTCAAGGATGTAAAAGAAACAAAGGGAGGGATTTGGGGCAAATGAGCATTCGGCCCAAGAGTAGAAAAGAAAGAGATGAAAAATGGCCTTAGTGCTATGGTGATTTCGGCACTAGAGAGGAAGAACTTGAGAGATTAGGCAAAAATTGAGGCCAAATGGTCAAAAACAATGACCAAAAGAAGAAAACAAGAATGCTCACAATGCACCAATTGCATCCAGTTTAGGGAGAGAAAATGAGAAGAAAGTTTTGTGAAAAGAAACCCCAAAAATGACCAAACATGCTACCATCCTTACCTATGCTACCAAAATATTCGGCCATCCCCCTTAGACCACAAAACCGTCCATGTTCATGGACAAATTGACCATTCAAAGCTTCCAAAACAAAGCCCTTGATTCATGCCTTATGTCCCCTTATCATACCAAAATTTCTTGATTCCATACCTTAAGTTAGTACTTACCTTATTCCCTTAGTCTACTTTCCATAAATGAAAAAGTCCATCCCTACCATAAGTATTGTTTGACCAACACTTGTCAAACAAGTGCAAAAATAAAAGTCATCTAATTGTTATCCAAGGGATTCGAACATCTCCCCTCATGCAATTACTCATGCGCCAACACCACCTTGCCAATAGCTCAACTTATGCTAATTTTAGACACTTAAATTAACTTAAGTATCAGGGTCACTTGATCCACTTCACTAAATTCTCAATACTAAAAATTATTATATACCCGAATAATTCCAAGGCTTCACAAGACTATATTAGACACACAATAAAATCATACCCAAGCTAACACAAACAACAAGATGATACTCAAATTTTTAGGATGTTACAGACTGTCTCAAAATGTTAAACATCCTTCAGGACTTATCCGAAAGTCCGACTCAACATTTGACTCACATTGAACTCTTTTAGCTTGTAAATAATTGTCGCCTTTCTGAGCTTCACAAATCTCTTAGAGAAACAATGGTCTAGCCCTCAACTCGGCTAGGATAGAACCATCATCTGACAAAATCATCCGTGTATTCATGGCTCTCAGTGCAAACAAGGATTTCCTACTCAAGGCATCGACGACCACATTCGCTTTTCCCGGATGATAGTCAATTACTAACTCATAATCCTTTATCAACTCTAACCATCTCTATTGCCTAAGGTTCAACTCCTTTTGAGTCATCAAGTACTTTAAGTTCTTATGATCAGTGAACACCCGACATTTCTCACCATATAAATGGTGTCTCCAAATCTTTAATGCAAATACAATTGCGGCTAACTCCAAACCATGGGTCTGGTAATTCTTCTCGTGTGGTTTTAATTGTCTAGAGGAATATGCTATCACCTTGCCCTCTTGCATGAGTACACAACCCAATCCGTTCAAGGATGCATCGCTGTAGACTACGAATTCCTTTCTCGGCTCAGGTTGTACTAAAACTGGAGCCTCAGTCAACAATGTCTTCAATCTCTCAAAACTCTGTTGGCACTTTTCTGTCCACTCAAACTTCACATCTTTTTGCAATAGCCTCGTCATCGGAGTAGCTATCATGGAAAATCCCTTGACAAATCGTCTATAGTAGCCAGCCAGGACTAGAAAACTCCTAACCGCGGTTACATTCCTTGGTGGTTTCCATTCAACAATCGCTGAAATCTTACTCAGGTCAACACGAATACCGTCACTCAAAACAATGAGCCCCAAAAATCTAACTTCCTTAAGCCAAAATTCGCTTTTACTAAACTTGGCATATAATTGTTTATCTCTCAAAATTTGCAAAACCGTTCTCAAATGCTCGACATGCTCGTTCTCATCCCGAGAGTAGATCAATATATCATCAATAAAGACTACAACAAATTTATCCAAGTATGGCCAAAAGATGCAATTCATCAAATCCATGAAAACTGTAGGGGCATTTGTTAAACTGAAAGGCATGACCAAAAATTCATAGTGACCATACCTTGTCCAGAATGCGGTTTTCGGCACATTCAAGTCCTTGACTCTCAACTGATAATATCCAGACCTCAAGTCTATCTTGGAAAACAATGTGGCTCCCTTCAATTGATCAAACAAATCATCGGTTCTTGGCAACGGGTACTTGTTCTTCACGGTTACCTTGTTGAGCTACTGATAATCTATACATAACATCATGGAACCATCTTTCTTTTTCACAAATAAAACGAGAGCACCCCACGGAGAATAACTTGGTCTTACAAAGCCTTTGTCCGTCAACTCTTGCAGTCGTGCTTTCATTTCTTTTAACTCAGTTGAAGCCATTCTGTATGGAGCAATTGAAATGGGGGCAGTACCATGAGCTAACTCAATCCCAAACTCAACCTCTCTAACCAGAGGTAAACCTGGAAATTCCTTTGGGAAAACATCTGGATACTCACATACTATGGGCACTGATTCAATTCTTAACTCAGTCTCTCTAGCATTCACCACAAAGGCAAGGTAAGCTTTGTACCCCTTTCTTATGTATTTCTGAGCAGACATATGAGAAATCACTACAGGCAACTTGTCCTGGTCATCTGATTCAACACGAAGAATATCCCCAGTTTCACATTTTAACTCAATAAATTTCCTTCCACAATTCACTATCACATCATGAGTAGTTAACCAATCCATCCCAAGGATGACATCGAATTCATCAAACGGCAATAACATGAGATTAGCAGGAAAATAATGACCCCTAATCATCAAAGGGCAACATTTGTATACTCTATCGACTAACACACATTTGCCTAGGGGATTTGACACTTTTATCACAAATTCCGTAGACTCTACAAGCATGTTCATTCTAGAGACTAATTTCATGCAAATATAAGAGTGGGTAGATCCCAGGTCAATTAAAGCTATAACATGAGTATCATAGAGAGAAAATGTACCCGTGATCACGTCGGGGGAGGACGCCTCTTCGCTAGCGCGAATGGCATATGTTCTTGTCAGTGCTCTACCTTCAGATCTTGCAGTCTGCTCTCTAGATATATTCTTACTACTCATTTCATTTCTCGGGTTTCTCTGTGGCCTTCCTCTAGCAGTACTCCCAGGTCTTGCACTCTAAAGTTTCTCTTACTCCCAGGTCTTGCACTCTAAAGTTTCTCTTTCTCCCCCGCCATGGGGCAATCTCTAATAAAATGGTTTATGGATCCACACTTGAAACAAGCTTTCTCATTTGCTCGACACTCCCCGGGATGACGTCTACCACATTGAGGACATTCCGGTCTACTTGGTCGAGCGTTGCCAACACTAGTAACTAAAGTGGTCTGAGCTTTAGATCCCAAATATTGTTTACCCTTAGTTCTATTTGAAAATCCAGCTGAGGTGGCTGATCGAGTAGTGAAATCTCTTAACTTCTTAAATGAGGATTGACATGACTTATTCAGTTGTCTCTTCCTCGGGTCACAAGACTCGATTTCAGCCTTTCTTTTCTCTTTAACCAGTTCCTTGGCCTTACAGGCTCTATCTACTAGCACTACAAATTCTTTTAGTTCTAGGACACCATCAAACAAACGGACATCCTCATTTAACCCATCCTCGAACCTTTTGCACATAATAGCCTCGGTAGACAAGCATTCTTGGGCATATTTACTAAGCCTTACGAACTCAAGCTCGTATTCAGTCACTGTCATTCGACCTTGCTTTAGCTCCAAAAATTCCTTTCTCTTCTGGTTAATGAACCTTTGACTAATATACTTCTTCTGGAACTCTTCTTGGAAGAATTCCCAGTTAACTCTCTCCCTTGGTACCACCGACACAAGGGTGTTCCACCACTAATAGGCCGAATCTCTCAAGAGAGATACCACACACTTCATGCACTCTTCAGGTGTGCCTGACAACTTATCGAATACCCTGATGGTATTCTCAAGCCTGAATTCCGCCCTCTTCGGATTATCGTCTTTACTAGCTCAAAATTCCTCAGCTCTTTGTTTCCAGATTCTAACAACCGGATGCTTCTCTCTTCTTACTACTTCCACAACTTGGGGAGCTACTGGGTAGGCTGAGGAATAGGTGGGGGTGGAGGGGGTTGAGCATTAGGATTTGCTGGAACAAACTCAGTGTACTAGTTGTTCATCATATGGAGAAAGGATTTTCGAGCCTCTTCTCCCTAACCCAAAGTCTCGGGTCTACTTTCTACTAGCGTGGTCCCTTGCGTGAGAGCCGGCGCATTACTTGCAGCATCATCAGCCACAGCTCCGTCAGGATCCATTACTATATAAAAACACAATTTAAATCGTCAAGAGTCATCACACTATCATTATGTAAATACTCATACATATGGCATGTATAGCTAGACACATACTTACGCTACGTTAGTCCGAGAATCAACTAAATTGTAGCTCTGATACCACTAAATGTAACACTCCTTACCTGTAATCGACACCAGAACAGGGTACGAGCCATTACTGTACTTAACTTGCTCAATCATACAACATCGATCCATAGAATTTACTTTTCATTCGAGACCTTAATGTCCTTATTATAGGTCTACGAGACCCTAAACTTGCACCTGGGATGATTCGGGACCAAACCGGAAACTTTTGAACACTTAAAAAATTTTGACACAAAACAGGGCCACACGCCCATGTGGGCAAGCCATGTATTCACACACGCCCATGTCCCTAATCCATGTGGATTTTATTTTTTCCATTTCGAACCTACAAGGGTTTTTACACGCTCGTGTCCATAGCCCGTGTCCCTCACACGGCCATGACACGCCCGTGTCGTCACCCATGTGTCTAAACCTTGACATTTTGTTTGTGATGTCATCATCTCAATAAGGTCACATGGCCATGGCACACGTCCATGTCCTTAGACCGTGTGTCAAATTAAATTCCTAATGTCAGGTGCAGACTTCACACGGCCCAGGCACATGCCCGTGTCTTAGGCCGTGTCTCCCACACGGTTGAGACATACAGCCGTGTCTAAGCCCGTGTGTTTACTACTGGGTATTCTGAATTGCCAACCTAGCATGCATGGGGATACACAGCCTATCAACACGCCCATGGGGCTGACCGTGTGCCACACACAGCCCAGACACACGCCCGAGTGTCTACCCGTATGGACAATTATAAGGCTATCTACCAAGCCAATTACCACCCTACAAAGCAACCACACTTATACCGATTCAATTCAACATACATCATGACCATAAGGCACTTTTAAGAACCCAAAATCAAGACATCCACACAAGTATGCACTTCATGAACTTCATCATCATTGAATATATAAACTTGTTAAGTATTGGCCAATTTCTAATGACCACGTACAAAATGAACTGAATAACATTAACAGCCACACATTGGCTAAAAAATATGACATAACACAAAATAACCAAGTTTCTATACATGCCATACTCAAAATTAAACAACCTTGCTATACCAAGGAGAAGTTGAAATTGTGATTCCGAATTCCGACATCCCACGATCCCCGAGTTAGCTTGGCTATACTACAAGGAAAAGGTAAATGAGAGGGGTAAGCATAAAGCTTAATAAGTTTGCATGAAATAAATAGCAACATAAAGGATCATAATGTCATCCGTCCATTGCATTGAATAACAACACAAGGTCTCAAGCACATTGCCATAACTTACTCTTGCTTACTCTTACCAATTACATGTCATGTCACGTATCGTAAACATTTCTCGTGAATTACTCACGTGTACCTGTATCACTTCATCACATAGCTTTCTTGAACGAGCCTAGCTGAACATTTGTTACTCTTATAGCAACTTCCAATACTCATTATTTCACACAATTACCACCTATTTTACAACCTTTACAAAAAGGTCCTTTTTAGGTGTTTTCATGGAAACACCTTTCACAAAAGTTGTTTATTTAACAACTAAGACTCATTTTCTTTCATAAAATTTCAGAAATCAACACTAGTGCTCTCATGGAAAAACCTTAGGTTTTTAACCATTTTGCAAAATAGTCCCCTCATTAACTAGCTCAAGCTACAAGGGTCTCAAAAGTACAAAAATTATCAAATAATGACCATTAGAACACTTACTTGCAAGGAGAAAAGCTTGGCTTAAATTTTTGAGCTCTCAACCCCAATTTTGCTGCTAATTTCCCGTGGAGAAGAAGAGAGGAAAGATGATATCTTTTCCTTTTCTTTATTCTATTATAAAACATCAATTTAGTCACCAAATCTCTACCAACTTTGACTTATTTTTCAACTCTTTGTCCCCTATGGCCGGCCAACCATTATTTATGGGGCTAATTGCACTTTAAAGGCTTCCAATTAATATTATATGGCTTTAAGACACCTTTAGCTTGTAAAATAGAACTTTTACACTTTATGCGATTTAGTTATTTTTCGCAATTAAGCATGAAATCGTTAAAATAAATCACCAAAATTTTCATGCACCTATATAATCATGCTTTAACTCATAAAATAATATTAAAACAATTTTCTTCAACCTCAAATTAGTGGTTCCAAAACCACTGTTCTGACTAGCCTTAAATCGGGCTGTTACATTGCCCATTAGAATTTAGCATTTGAAACATAACTGGCTTGAGTTCAAAATTTCCAGCTTCGATTGCTGGCCTAACAACTCCTAGTTGTAAGTTATCCAAGACAAGTACTACAAAATCTCGTATAGTCTTGTTTTGAATTTGAGCGTCTTGCTACAATTGTAACACCCCCTAACCCTTATTCTTCGTGGGAACAAGGTTACGGAACATTACCAGACTTTTTAGATCAAATACAAACATTTCCTAATCATATAGCATTTACATCATAACTTAATTATATTGCCCCTCTTTTGAGCCCTCTAGGCCCAAAATATATGTTAGAAACAAATCATGACTAAATCGGCTACTCCGGGAATTTTTCATGAAAATTTAAAAATTTTCCTAGATGTAGGGCACACATGCCTATGTGGTTAAGGAACACACCCGTGTCACCATGGGACATGCCCGTGCCGCAGGCCGTGTTTGACCTGTGTAACTCTCTAACTTAGATCACATGGCCAGCCACACGCTCGTGTGCTAGGCCGTGTGACACACACGGCTGAGACACACGGCTGAGACACACACCCATGTCTCTGCCCGTGCGAAATTACCTGGGCATTCTGTTTTGAAATTCTAAGGTTGCAGGGGACAAACGGCCAAACCGCACGCCGATGTGTTAGTCATGTGTCTCACACGGTCCAGTCACACGCCCTTGTTTCTGGCCATGTTGACTCAAAATGAACCTTAGACATCAAGTTTACCATACCCTGCAATCTATAACACCAAGCAACTCAAAAACCAATTATTTAACCAATCCAAAATACATTCAAATACATCTAAAACATATCAAAACAATCAACCTAATGACCTAACCAATCTATCCTCTTAAGTACTTCACATATAATATCCAAAACAATTCAAATAAACACCATTCAATCCAATTCTAAACTCATTCCAATTTCAACTCAAATTTTCTTATGACATGTTCATTTATACATCAATCAAAACATACCATTTTATACCCTCAACATAACAGTTATGTTCATATATATATAACCAACTAATTTCAAATTTTAACATCATTTACAACCATTTCCCAAAATGACAAACATAATACATCCTAGGTACATGCCATTACCAAAAAGAAATATACTTCACCACGTTTGAGTTCGGGATCTCGGATGGATGTTGAATAGGCAATCTGACTTTATCTAACCTTGTGCAAGGAAAACAATCGTATGCTGAGTATAAACTCAGTGGTATTTCTATAATCCGAATACTTTAAAGTAAAATAAATAAACATATACATTAAATCATACAACTAATCAATTTATAGACAAAACATTTATAATTCATTCAATTCTTATCAATTGCTATCTCAGATAACTTTTTCACAATATCAACACATATTACTTGAACCATAATATTGATTATTCATATTCAATTCACAAATACTCGATTCATGTGTCTCTATCCATATCTCATTTCACCATTCAATATCAATCATAACATTATTTATTTCAATAACCCCTGTAACACCCCAAACCCGGTCAATACACCACGACCGAATCTGGTATGTTACGAGGAAAACGCATTCGAGAGGTTAGGTTTCCGGTTAAAAGTTTGATGAAAAACTCTTAGCTAAATTTTGTACTTGTAGAAATCCTGAGCATGATTGTTTTAAAACCGATAGTACATTTGGGAAACCCGGGAGTTTTGAAAACTTAGTTAAATCCATAAGTAAAACAATTTTATATCATTTAGAAATCCGAATACTTCCTTCTAGTTGCTTAAAACATTTTGAACTTAGTGTGGAAAAATCTCAAGTTTGGAAAACATCTGAGTTGCATTCATTTTAAATTTCAGCGTGATACCCGATGGTAAAGTTTAAAACCTATCGCTTTGTGGTTTGAAAACCTTATCTTTCCAAGTTTTAGCCAATTTTAAACCAATAATTTGTTAAAGCATATTCAAAATCAAATCGAAGCATATAAATAACAAAAGCATAATTTTAAAAAGGCCTTTTACAATCCCGACAAAACCAAATGAGAATAAATAAAATAAAGTACCAAGTTTCTTTTAAACCAGTGCAACTCCGAATTTATTCATGGCATGGTCACCTCGAGTCCACCCGGCTCCATGTCCGCGATCTAAGCGTCACCTGAAATGATAAGGGAGAAGGTGAGTCGCAAGACTCAGTGCATAAATTCCCCTCCCGATAATGCAACATACTAACACACACCATAACAAAGCAATACAATTAATGCACCCAACCCTAAACCATCCATAACACCGTTTCTACCCCGTGTGGTACCAAACCACTGGTGGTGCCAAACCACTGGTGACCCAAAGTCACGATATCCATCAATGTGGTGCCAAACCACTGGTGACCCAAAGTCACGAATAATCCATCTGTGGGGCCAACCCACATGTGATACCAAATCACTGGCAACGATCCCGTATCTCAAAAGTGGGGCCAACCCACGGTGGTGTTAAACCACAGGGACAAGTCGCTATGAGGTGCCAAACCTTTGGTGTCCCAAAGACACAAGTGTGATACCAAATCACTGGTAACCAAAGTCACGAATCAAATGATGGGGCCAACCCATCGTGTGATACCAAATCACTGGCGTCAATCCCATAATATCAACCGTGGCGCCAACCCACTGTGGTGCTAAGCCACTGGGACGAGACGCTATGAGGTGCCAAACCTCTAGTGTCCCAAAGACACGAATATCATATCCCCCTCCTCTCATATCACCCATAGACATATCATACTGATGCAAATCGTGCAAATCATGCAAAACATGTTTAGTATTATGTCTCATAACACATACATCAAAGATCATGATATCATATCAATAACAGAACTCATAATGAAACGGACTTACCCGAATCCGTGCACATACCCCATAGGGTATCATAACAATCAACCATACTGTATTGGCTTTAATAGACAATCAGGTTATTAAGCATATTACTAAGCAAAGAGTGTGTTAGTTTACACACCTGTTAAAACGCAAGCCTTAATCCCAAAGAACCGATCTAAGACCCTCGATTACCTTGCTCCTATAATCGGCCAAACATGAACATTAGAACCAAGACCATTCGGCCAAACCAAATAAACCAAAGGGTTAACATTCAAACCCTTACCTTACAAACGATTTGGTTTCCTACCAAATCCCGAACCAAACGATGGTTCTCTCTTATGCAACCGTCCACCCCTTAATAAGAAGAACAGTTAATCCTTTAAACTTGGCTCAACGAAAACTAAACAAATAAACTAATAAAACCAACCCTTACCACCACTTACCAATCGATCACTAACAGGTAAAGGCTTCGCTTGACTGCTTCGAAATCCCGGATGCCCTATAATGAAATCGGTTCCAACACAAGAGGTTAACTCCTTTCAACAAATGCCAAAATCAGCTATTAACCAAACCAAAATCGACAAAGAACAAGAGAGAGAAGAAATAGGCAATCGGCCAAGCACTTACCTTCCTCTAAACCCGATTGGAACCAACTAAAAGAGATCCACACTACCCCAATATTCGGCCAAGATGAAAACTAAAAGAAGAGGGAAATTTCGGCAACACAAGGGAGAGATTCGGCTAGAATATTGAAGGTAAAAACAAAAGAATTAAGATTCAAGAAGAGAGAAGAAATCGGCAAAAGGGAAGATTAGAAGTGAAAATGGAATGATTCGACCTAACACAAAGGAAGAAAACAAAAGAAAAGGGAAGGGAGAATGTTGATATTCGGCCAAGAACCAAAATAGGAAAAAGAAGAAGAAAATTGTTTAGGAGGATGTGGTTTCGGCTTAGCACCAAGAAAAAGAAAAAGAGAGATATGGGAGGGTGAATAGTTCGGCTAAGAACAAAAGAGAAAGAAGCAAACCAAAAATAATGTCTAGGAATTCAAGAGAACATACGGCTACTAGCAAAAATTAAAAGAAAACAAAGCAATTTTCGGCAAAGGTATGGTTGCTTGAACTTTCGGTTTCAAAGAAAAACAAAGAGAGACTTACTTTGAAAATTTGGCTTTGGTATGACAAAAGAAAGAACTTTGGCTTCTAAAATTTTGACCGAAAATGCACCAAAATCCCAAGTGAATTTCGGCACTCCCACTACCCCTACCAACCGGCCACTCCCCCCATGAAGCACCCAACATTCGGCCACCACCTACAAACACTCCCCACCACTAGTTCAAACAACTTTGAACTAGTCAACCTCCTAGATTCACTCTCCACCCACCATTCAAGTTGTTTGACTTGGTCCATGGCAGAGTTTGAATTGCACACTACTTCTCCTCCTCCATGCCGTCAAAATGGAAGCAAAATGTGAGACTTCTGCAGCTTGAACACAGGACCTCTTCCCCCTGCAAGTGACGCCAAACTCAAGCTCTAAGTGGCGCCTATCTTGCCACTCTACTAGCTCAATTCTTGTGCTAACATTCACCAAAGAACACCTATAAACCCCAGCTTCTTTAGCTCCTCTCACCTAAGCTTAAAAACTAAAAATTTTCCTACCACTCAGGCTTACCCCAGGCTTACCACTAAGCCTCAAAACATCAAAAACAACAACACCGCAGACCAAACACATGCAAACAATGCAACAACAAAATAGCCCCTATCCCGGGATATTACAACCCCTATTAACATGACTCAGACTCAGACGGATACACGGATCCAACCAAAACACACCAGTTTGGCACCCAATGCCTCATCGGATAAATTGAAGTAATAGATTGACACCCAGCGTCTCATCGGCCATGCTGAAGTAAGTTGGTACCCAGTACCTCATCGAATTTATCCGAAGTAATAAATTGAAACCCAGTGTCTCATCAACTCGAAGTCGAAGTATCCCTGAACTCTTTCAATCCTATGGCATGCCAACTATATCTGACTCAGCTCAATATGGTTAATAGGGGTTCAATTCACTTTTCAAGTATAACAATATCCAATGTTCAATTTCCACAATAATCATATTCATATCAATTTCATCACACACCAAATAAATCCATCTCAATTGTAAACACAATATTTCTCACCTTTCATACTTACCATATACAAGAAATCAAAGTAAAATAATTTTAATAATTAAATTTGGGTTATAGAAATACAAACCGTAATTTTTCGAACTACTCCTCGTTGAATTTTTCTTTCCCCTTCCTTGCCGAGTTTTCTGGCATAGTGTTAGCTACGGAAATTGGAACAATTAAAAATCATCAATACACACAATGTCACATTGAATATTTCAATTTTTATTCAATTTTTACCTAAATTCCAATTTAGTCCCTAAATCGAGACTAACTTTATTTCTTCAAAACTAATTCTATATTTTCATTCAATTTCCACTTTAGACTAAATTTAACTCTCTAATTTCACTTAAATCCCTATTTCTTGAAAATTTCTCAATTTAGTCCCTATTATTCAAAACTTATAATTTATTTTACAATTCAATCCCTTTTCATTTCTAACTTAAAATTCTATCAATTTAGTCCAAAATACTTAAATTATCCAACATGAACATCATCTAAAAATTCAATATTTTTTAACTCTCTAATTTCACTTAAATCCCTATTTCTTGAAAATTTCTCAATTTAGTCCCTATTATTCAAAACTTATAATTTATTTTACAATTCAATCCCTTTTCATTTCTAACTTAAAATTCTATCAATTTAGTCCAAAATACTTAAATTATCCAACATGAACATCATCTAAAAATTCAATATTTTCTAAATTTTCAACATAGATTAAGTAGTATTTAATACTAGGATTCTAAAAACATAAAAATTACAAGAAAAGGGACTAAATTGACTAACCAATTTGAGCTTGAACCCTTGAAATCCCTAATTTTCTCCTTTTTTCCTTTCTCTTTTTCTTTTTTCCCTTTTTCCCCTGTTTCGTTTTCTACTTGTTCTTTCTTTTTCTTTTGTTTCTTTTTTTTATTTATTCTTTAGTTATAATAATTAATATAATAATAATATAATAATATTTACTTGAATAATAAGTAAATATAATTATTATAAATATATGTATATAAACATTACATGTGTCATTTACCAATACCAAACACTTGTAAATTTTAGGTTTAATTGCTTAATTAGTCCCTTTACTTTTTCTTTAATCTATAATTAAACTTTCACCCTATATTCAATTTAATCCTTACACCTAACTGCCCTTAATTCAAGCTAATTCACCTAGCCAAAACCTAATTCATCACACAACTAACTTCGTAAATATTTTTAATGAACATTTACAAATCCGTTTTACGAAAACGGAGACCCGAAAATACACTTTTCGATACCCGTGATTATCGGGTCATTACATTTCTCCCCCCTTAATCAATTTTGTCCTCGAAATTTACCTAAAAAGAGGTGGGAGTATTGAGATCTCATAGTCTCTTCCGGTTCCCAAGTCGCTTCTTCAACACTATGACTACGCTACAACACTTTTACTAATGGAACTCGCTTATTACGTAACTCCTTTACCTCTCGTGCTAAAATCCCAACCGGCTCTTCTTCATATGATAAATCGGGTTAGATTTCAAAATCCTCTACCGAAATAACATGAGAAGGCTCTGATCTATATCTTCTGAGCATGGAAACATGAAAAACATCTTGAATTTTCTGTAATTCTGGAGGCAAGGCCAAACGGTATGCTACTAGTCCAACTCTTTCTGTAATCACATACGGCCCAATAAAACGAGGACTTAATTTTCCCTTTCGACCAAATCTCAAAATTTTCTTCCAATGTGTTTCATGTATTGATGTTAAGGCGTTATCACTCTGATCCTTCGCATGCTCCAACAAAAATTGAGATACGACCGAATATGACATATGAGGAGGAGCCGATTAAAATTTTAGCTTGAGAGGTGAAACAGTTGAGGAATAAGGACATAGCCTTAGTAAAAGTGTTATGGCAAAAACACGGTGTCGAAGAGGCTACATGGGAACTGGAAGAAGCCATGAGAGAGCAATATCCAAACCTCTTTATCGATAAGATTTTCAAGGTCAAAAATCTCTAAAGGGGGAGAATTGTAACAGCTCGATTTTGAGGCTAGTTGGAACAGTGGTTTTGAGACCACTAAACCGAGGTTAGGGAAAATTATTTTGATGTTATTTTATGTGTTATAGCATTAATATAAGGCTATGTGGAAATTTTGGTGCTATAATTTTAGCGATTGTATGTGTAATTATGAAAAAGGACTAAATCGCATAAAGTGCGAAAGTTCTATTTTTCAAGGTAGAGGTGTTTAATAGCCATAGATTATTAAATTGGAGGTCCTTAATGTGCAATTAGGCCATTTGGAGTGTGATGGTCGGCCATATGACATAGGGGACAAGAGCATTTAATTTTTGGTCAAATTTGGTGGAAATTAGGCGATAAAATGAATAAAATAAGATGAATATAAGATGTTATCATCTTTCACTATTCACCCTCCTTCTTTCCACCAAAAATTAAAGAGAAAATAGAGCTCTTGGGGTTCAAACTTTCAGCCAAGCTATCTTCCTTGCTAGTAAGTGATTTAGATTATTTTAATTGATAATTTTTGTGTTGTTTGAGTCCCCAAAGCTTAATCTAGCTAATGAAGGGACCAATTTGCAATATGGTTGAAATTCTAGGGACTTGCCATGAGAGTATTTATGTTGTTAGCTGAGGTTTTATGGAAGATAATGAATGTTAGGGAGATGAGAAACAACTTTTGTGTAAGGTGTTAGCATGAAAACACCTAAATAGGACTTGAATGCAAAGATTGCATTTATGTCATAAATGCATCAAATAGTTGGAATGTGAGTAGTTGTAAGAGAAATAAATGTTCATCTAGGCTTGTTTAATGAGAAAATGTGTTGAAAAAAAATGATTTACGAGCCTAGGGGAAAAATCATAATTTTGCCATAGTACAAGGGCAAAATGGTCATTTTTGCCTAAGTCTATATTTTGATGCATTATGATTATAGAATGATCTAAATGAATGAATTTCATTATTATAGATCAAGAAGAGTGTGGAATCCACCTTGATCGTGGAAAAGGCAAGGTTACGAATTAAACTGTTAGTTGGCGCGTTTTGCACCGAGGTAAGTTTATGTGTAAATGATGCACTATGTATATATACATTGTTGTTATTGATTAGTGCATGGCATGATTGAGAATATGTATAATTCAAGTGGATTAAATTTGATAGATATTGTATAGTTTCGTATGAATGACGAAATAATTATATAAAGGTGTAATATTAAATAATAATGGTGGGCTAAGTGCAATACCACCTTACTACTTAAGTACGGTGGGCTGTGTGCGATGTCATCATTTATTATGTCATTTAGTAGGCTATGAGCGATACCACTATAATTACCCTTTTTGGTGGGCTATGTGCGATACCACCCTGTTAATGATTGATGGTGGGCTAAGTGCGAAACCACCGAGTGAATTGGCAATGTGGTTGGAATAGTGAGAAATAATGACGTGTGGTATCATGAGAAATTATGGTGTAAGTGCAGGTATGCAAACGAATGAATGTAATCATTAAGCTTGTGATGTGGTGGGGAAGTGGTAAGGGATAAAATGAGTAAGCATGAATGTGATTGTGGATTACTTTTTTTTAGTATAATGCTATTGGTTGTTTAGTTCATACTATGATGTTATTTGTTTACATGTAAACTTACTAAGCTTAAAGCTTACTCCCTCTTATTTTCCCTTGTTTTATAGAGCCAAAGAGTCAGGTCGAGATACGCAGATAATCAGAAGATCGCCCACACTATCAGCTCACCCTGGTATATCTAGACTTAGTACATTTTCTGTATGGCATGTATAGGGGCTAGACTAGGTTCATTGTTTTGTTATTTTGGCCAAGTGTGTGTTGGCCCCTTTAATGAGAAACTCTTTTGTATATTGCCATGGTTGATGGCTCATCTTGTTATTTATGAAAAGATGTAATATTTCAAGGAAGTTTATATTGCAATATATGATTTGTTTGGTGACATGTTGAATGGATAAAAAGAGCTTGGCAAATATCCTTGTTCTTGTCCACACGGGCGTGTGTCTAGGCCGTGTGTGGTACACGGTCAGCCCCATGGGTGTGTGACTTGGCCGTGTGTCCCCTACATGTTGGTGTTGCCAGTCATTGTCGACCACGTGCTAGCCACACGGGCGTGTGCCTAGGCCGTGTGACCCTTATAGGGTTGCTGACGTCACAAACAGACTACTCAAGTTTTTACACACGGGCGTGTCTAGGCCGTGTGGAGCACACGAGCTAAACACACGGGCGTGTGTCTGGCCGTGTGAAAACCCCTGTAGGTTCAAAATGAAAATAAGTCCCACACGGTCTACCCACACGGGCGTGTCCCATTTTACACGGGCGTGTGGCCCCTGTTTAGGAGAAAAATTTTAAGTTCGCAAAGGTTTGGGTAGAGTTCTGAAACCCCTCGTATGTATGTATGAGGCCTCGAAAGTCCCCATTAAGGTGGTTGTGATGACAACAGAGATATGCAAAGTTGGTGATGGAGACTTATTGACTTAAGTTGTGTGGTTAAGTGGATTAGTCCGATAATGCATCGTGCCCAGTTCTGGCATAGAATACGAGTAAGGGGTGTTCATTTAGTGGTATCAGAGCTATGGTTGAGTCAGTTCTCGGACTATCGTGGTGTGTGTAAGAGTCTAGCTATACATGCCATAAGTGGTTACTGATAGTGTGGTGGCTGCTGATGACGCAGCTAGTAATGCGCCGGCTCCCTCGCAAGGGACCGCGCCTGTGCAGAGTGGACTCGAGACTAGGGGTCAAGTAGAATAGGCTCGGGAAGCCTTTCCCCAAATGATGAGTAACTGGTACACAGAGTATGTACGAGCAAACCCCAATGCTCAACCTCCTCCACCCCCTCCAATACCTCAGCCAGTTCTAGTGGCTCCTCAAGGTATAGATTTAGTGAGGACAACGAAGCCCCCGGTAGACAAGATTCGGAAGCAAGGGGCCGAGGAGTTTAGAGCCAATATAGATGATGAGGTTGTTTGATGAACTCTCTTGTACACCTAATGAGAGCTTAAAATGTAAAGTGTTTTTGCTGAGGGACTCGGCATACCATTGGTGGAAATCGTTGACATCAGTGGTTCCTAAGGAGTGAGTAACGTGTGACTTCTTTCTGGAGGAGTTCCGAAAGAAGTATATAAGCCAGCGATTTGTTGACCAGAAACGGAAGGAATTCCTTGAACTAAAGCAAGGAAAAATGACTGTAGCGGAATATGGGCGCGAAATTGTTAGGCTCAGTAAGTATGCACAAGAATGTGTGTCAACAGAAGCTATCTTACGTAAGTGGTTTGGAGATGGGTTGAACGAGGATGTCAGACTTTTAGTCAGAATTTTAGAACTAAAAGATTTTGTGGTATTGGTGGACAGGGCCAGTAAGGCCGAAGAATTGAGTAAGGAAAAGGGGAAGGCCGTGAGTGAGGCCCGGGATGTAAGAAAAAGGCCGATGAGTAAATCCTACCAATCTCAATTGAAGAGGTCCAAGGAAGTGAACCCTCGGATGACTCCATCATTTGGATATTAGCAAAGAGAACGAGGCAACACGTATTCGGGTTCAAGAGTTCAAGCCACCTCGATGGCAAGTGTGGGCAATCCAAAGTCCAAATCGGAGTGCCCAAGTTGTGGTAGACATGACACTGGGGAGTGTTGGGGAAACAATCGAAATTGTTATAATGTGGTTCCCCTGACCATTTCATCCGAAACTGCCCTGAAATGGATGACAAGGAGAAAAAGCAAGAGATAAGATCAAGCAATGTATCTTCTAAGGGTAGGCCACAAAAGAACTCTGGAGGTGAGGCTAGTGGTAGAGGTGCGTCAAGAGACTCTGCAGTGAGACCGGAGGGTCGGGCACCTGCAAGGACGTATGCCATTCGCGCTTGCGAAGAGGCATCATCTCCAGATGTAATAACGGGTACTTTTTCTCTTCATGACACCTTTGTTATTGCCTTGATTGATCTGGGGTCTACCCATTCTTACATTTGTATGAGATTGGCATCTAGTTTGTGTATGACTGTTGTGTCTACGGAATTTGTGGTAAAGGTGTCAAACCCATTAGGTAAACATGTACTAGTTGACAAGGTGTGTAGGAGTTGTCTTTTGCCAATTAGGGGTCATTGCTTTCCGGTAAACCTTATGTTGTTGTCGTTTGATGAATTTGATTTGATTCTTGGTATGGATTGGTTGACTGCCCATAACGTTTTAGTGAATTGTGGTAGTAAATTTATTGAATTGAGATGTGAAAATGGAGATGTTATTCGGGTTGAATCAGTTGGGTCAGATAATTTACCGGTGATGATCTCTTCCTTGGTAGCTGAGAAATATTTGAGAAAAGGATGTGAGTCCTATCTCGCTTTTGTACTGAATACTCAAGAGTCTGGAGTCAAGATTGAAACAGTGCTAGTGGTATATGAGTATCCGGATGTATTCCCGGAAGAATTACCCGGATTGCCTCCAGTTAGAGAGGTCAAGTTTGGGATTGAGTTAGTTCCGGGAATGGCACCTATTTCGGTTGCTCTGTATAGGATGGCACCATCAGAGTTGAAAGAACTGAAGGTTCAGTTGTAAGAGTTGATGGATAAGGGTTTTGCGAGACCTAGCTTTTCACCGTGGAGTGCTCCGGTACTATTTGTGAAAGAAAGATGGGTCGATGAGATTGTGCATAGACTACAGACAACTCAACAAGGTGACGGTGAAGAATAAGTATCCTTTACCAAGGATAGATGATCTATTTGATCAACTGAAGGGAGCTACGGTGTTTTCCAAGATAGACCTGAGGTCTGGCTATTACCAGTTGAGGGTTAAGGAGCAAAATGTGCCGAAAACTACATTTCGGGCAAGATATGGCCATTATGAGTTTTTGGTCATGCCGTTCGGTTTAACGAATGCTTCTACAATTTTTATGAACTTAATGAACCGTGTCTTTTGGCCGTATTTGGACAAGTTTGTAGTTGTCTTTATTGATGACATATTGATTTATTCTTAGGATGAGAGTGATCATGCGGAGCATCTGAGAAATGTCTTACAGACTTTAAGAGACAAACAGTTGTATGCTAAATTTAGTAAGAGTGAGTTTTGGCTCCGAGAGGTCGGATTCCTAGGACACATTGTGTCGGGTGATGGTATTAGAGTTGATCTAGCAAAGATCTTGGCTATTGTGGAGTGGAAACAGCAGAGAAACATGCCGAAAGTTAGAAGCTTTTTGGGTTTAGTGGGGTACTGCAGACGGTTTGTGAAGGGATTTTCCATGATTGCTACAATGACGAAACTGTTGCACAAGGATGTTAAGTTTGAATGGACTGAGAAATGTCAACAGAGTTTTGAAAGATTGAAGACATTGTTGACTGAGGCGCCAGTTTTAGTACAACCTGAGTCCGGGAAAGAGTTTGTGGTCTACAGTGACGCATCATTTAACGGTCTCGGGTGTGTGTTGATACAAGAGGGTAAGGTAGTCACTTACGCCTCGAGACAGCTAAAATTGCACGAGAAGAATTATCTGACTCATGATTTGGAGTTGGCTGCGATTGTTTTCACGTTAAAGATTTGGCAACATTATTTATATGATGAGAAGTGCCGAATCTTCACGGATCATAAGAGTTTAAAGTACTTGATGGATAAAAAGGACTTAAATTTACGAAAGCGACGATGGCTCGAATTATTGAAGGACTATGAGCTAGTAATCGATTACCATCCAGGGAAAGCGAATGTAGTTGCGGACACCTTGAGCAGAAAATCGTTATATACTTTGAGAGCTATGAATGCTAGCTTAGCGTTATCGGAGGATGGTGCCATGTTGGCCGAGTTGAGGGCTAGGCCGCTATTTATTCAAAAAATATGTGAGGGTTAAAGGAATGATAGTGAGATGTAGACTAAGAGAGCTAAGTGTGAATTGGGAAATGATCCTGATTTTCAAGTGGGTTCGGATGGCTGTTTGATGTTTCATGACAGACTTTGTGTACCCAGAGACGATGAGTTGATCCGAAAAATTTTACAAGAGGCACATAGTGGTTATTTTTCAGTACACCCAAGCAGTACAAAAATGTATAATGATCTGAAGAAATTTTATTGGTGGCTAGGTATGAAAAGAGGCATCTCTGAGTTTGTAACAAGATGTCTAATTTGTCAACAAGTGAAAGCTGAGCATCGAGTACCTTTGGGATTGCTTCAACCAATAATGGTTCCTGAGTGGAAGTGGGATCGGATCACCATGGATTTTGTGACGGGGTTGCCTGTGACTCCGAAAAAGAAAGATGCTATGTGGGTTGTCGTAGAGAGACTAACGAAGTCGGCTCACTTTATACCGGTGCTGTGGATTATTCGCTGGATAAGTTAGCCGAGTTGTATATTGCGGAGGTGGTGAGATTACATGGAGTGCCTGTATCTATTATTTTGGATAGAGATCCGAGATTTACTTTGAGGTTTTGGAAGAAGTTGCAGAGGCCTTGGGTACAAGGTTGAATTTTAGTACCGCGTTCCATCCGCAAACCGATGGTCAGTCTGAAAGAGTAATTCAAGTTTTGGACGATATGCTCCTATGCTATGTGTTAGAGTTCGAAGGTAGTTGGGAAAGATACCTACCTTTGGTTGAATTTGCTTACAACAACAGTTATCAGTTGAGTATTCGGATGACAGCGTATGAAGCCTTGTATGGTCGTAAGTGTCGGACTCCTTTGTATTGGACCGAACTTAATGAGAAGCAAATTCATGGGGTCGACCTGGTTAAAAAGACTGAGGAAAAAGTGAAAGTGATCAAGGATAGTCTGAAAGCTGCTTCAGACCGAAAAAAGTCATATGCGGATTTGAAAAGAAAGGAAATCGAGTTTAAAGTGGGCGACAAGGTATTTCTGAAAGTGTCCCCGTGGAAGAAAATATTGAGATTTGGTCGAAAGGGGAAATTGAGTCTGCGATTCATAGGGCCGTATGAGATTACCGAAAGAATTGAGCCAGTGGCATACCGGTTGGCTTTGCCGGCAGAGTTAGAGAAAATACACAATGTGTTTCATGTATCGATGTTAAGGCGTTATCACTCCGATCCTTCGCATGCTCCAACAAAAATTGAGATACGACCGAATATGACATATGAGGAGGAGCCGATTAAAAATTTAGCTCGAGAGGTGAAACAGTTGAGGAATAAGGACATAGCCTTAGTAAAAGTGTTATGGCAAAAACACGGTGTAGAAGAGGCTACGTGGGAACTGGAAGAAGCCATGAGAGAGCAATATCCTAACCTCTTTATCGATAAGATTTTCGAGGTCAAAAATCTCTAAAGGGGGGAGAGTTGTAACAGCTCGATTTTGGGGCTAGTCGGAACAGTGGTTTTGAGACCACTAAACCGAGGTTAGGGAAAATTATTTTGATGTTATTTTATGTGTTATAGCATTAATATAAGGCTATGTGGAAATTTTGGTGCTATAATTTTAGCGATTGTATGTGTAATTATGAAAAAGGACTAAATCGCATAAAGTGTGAAAGTTCTATTTTTCAAGGTAGAGGTGTTTAATAGCCATAGATTATTAAATTAGAGGTCCTTAATGTGCAATTAGGCCATTTAGAGTGTGATGGTCGGCCATATGACATAAGGGACAAGATCATTTAATTTTTGGTCAAATTTGGTGGAAATTAGGTGATAAAATGAATAAAATAAGATGAATAAAAGATGTTATCATCTTTCACTATTCACCCTCCTTCTTTCCACCGAAAATTGAAGAGAAAATAGAGCTCTTGGGGTTCAAACTTTCAACCAAGCTATCTTCCTTGCTAGTAAGTGATTTAGATGGTTTTAATTGATAATTTTTGTGTTTTTGGAGTCCCCAAAGCTTAATCTAGCTAATGAGGGAACCAATTTGCAATATGGTTGAAAGTATAGGAACTTGCCATGAGAGTAGTTATGTTGTTAGCTAAGTTTTTATGGAAGATAATGAATGTTAGAGAGATGAGAAACAACTTATGTGTAAGATGTTAGCATGAAAACACCTAAATAGGACTTGAATGCAAAGATTACATTTATGTCATAAATGCATCAAATAGTTGGAATTGTGAGTAGTTGTAAGAGAAACAAAAGTTCAGCTAGGCTTGTTTAATGAGAAAATGTGTTGAAAAAAAATGATTTACGAGCCTAGGGGAAAAATGATAATTTTGCCATAGTACAAGGGTAAAATGGTCATTTTTGCCTAAGTGTAGATTTTGATGCATTATGATTATAGAATGATCTAAATGAATGAATTTCATTATTATAGATCAAGAAGAGCGCGGAATAAACCTTGACCGTGGAAAAGGCAAGGTTACGGATTAAACCATTAGTTGACGCGTTTTCCACAAAGGACACGGGCGTGTCTAGGTCGTGTGGAGCACACGAGCTAAACACACGGGCGTGTGTCTAGCCGTGTGAAAACCCCTGTAGGTTTGAAATGAAAATAAATCCCACACGGGGTAGGGACATGGGCGTGTGTGACCACACGGCCTACCCACACGGGTGTGTCCCTTTTCACACGGGCGTGTAGCCCCTGTTTAGGTGAAAAATTTTAAGTTCGCAAAGGTTTTCGGTAGGGTTCCTAAACCCCTCGTATGCATGTGTGAGGCCTCAAAAGTCCCCATTGAGGTGGTTGTGATGACAACAGAGATATGTCAAGTTGGTGATGGAGACTTATTGACTTAAGTTGTGTGGTTAAGTGAATTAAGTCTGATAATGCCTCGTGCCTGGTTCTGGCATAGAATACGGGTAAAGGGTGTTGCAAAAGGACTATCATGAGTTTCACGAAGTATCAACTCTTTTAATTCAGAAACAACTGGGACACAAATCCGATTATGAAATCTCAAGCAATCATGTTCATCAATACTTTAGTTTGCTAAGATGCCATTCTGAACCATTTCTCTTTTCTTTATCAATTTTTCATCTTCTAACTGTGCTGACCTAACTTGATCAAACATCACCAATTTAATTCTCAATTCAACCAACAAAATTCTATCATCGTTGATACTGAGCTGTGCAAACATTGTTAGTAATTCAATCGCTGCTTTTCTACTCAATGCATCAGCTACAACATTAGCTTTACCAGGATGATAATCAATAACACAATCATAATCTTTTAAAAGCTCTATCCGACAACGCTGTCTCAAATTTAACTCTTTTTGAGATAGATGATATTTTAGACTTTTATGATCCGTATAAATATAACATTTCTCACCATACAAGTAATGTCTCCATATCTTTAGATCAAGAACCACCGCAGCTAGCTCCAAATCGTGCATCGGATAATTACGTTTATGCATTTTCAGTTGACGAGACAAATAAGCAATCACTTTCTCGTCTGACATCAAAACACAACCAAGACCATTCAAAGAAGCATCACTATACACAACAAGATTCTTTCCCGACTCTGGTAAAGTCAAAACCGGCGCTTCAGTCAACATCTGCTTCAACTTCTCAAAACTTTCTTAGCACTAATCATTCCAAATGAACTGAACATTCTTTTGCAACAACTTTGTCATCGACAAAGCTATCTTCGAAAACCCATTTACAAATCTTCGATAATAACCAGCCAATCCAAGGAAACTACGAACCTCTGACACATTCCTCGGTCTTTCCACTGAACAATTGCTTCAATCTTCTTCGGATCAACTCTAATTCCATCTGCTGAAACAACATACCCCAAGAAAAAAACCTCTAATAACTAGAATTCACATTTGCTAAGCTTCTCGTATAGTCGTATCTCCCGTAATGTATGCAAAAAAATCTGAGATGTTACTCATGTTCAGATTCAGACTTCGAATAGACCAAAATATCATCAATGAAAACTACCACAAACTGATCCAAATACGGTTGGAAAATACGATTCATGAGATCCATAAATGCGACTGGAGCATTTGTCAATCCAAAAGGCATTACTAAGAATTCATAATGTCCATACCGTGTTCGAAATGCCGTCTTAGATACATCACTTTCTTTCACCTTCAACTGATAATAACCTGATCTCAAATAAATCTTTGAAAAGATAGAAGCTCCATTTAGTTGATCAAATAAATCATCAATACGAGGTAACGGATATCGATTCTTAATCGTGACCTTATTCAATTGCCTATAATCAATACAGAGTCGCATCGTACCATCTTTCTTTTTAACAAAAAGCACTCGAGCTCCCCAATGTGAAGTGCTAGGACTTATAAAACCATGATCCAGTAAATCTTGCAGTTGCTCTTTTAATTCTTTTAACTCTGTAGGTGACATACGATAAGGGGGTATTGACACCGGAGCTGTACCAGGAAATACTTCAATTGCAAATTCAACCCCCCAATCTGGTATTAATACATCAGGAAGTACATCAGGAAATTCACAAATAGATCAAATTTTACTGCACTGACTTTCAACAGAATCTAAATTAATAACATAAGCTAGAAAAGCTGCACAACCCTGTTGAAGAAGTTTATTAGTGTGAATCACTAAAATAATACGAGTTGACCCACTAATTTGAATACCATTCACCTCAATCTTATCCTCATTTTCACGCTAAACAATAAAATTCTTTTTACAACACTCCAAAATTACCCCGTGCTCCGTAAGCCAATCAATTCCAAAAATTATATCAAAATCATCAAACGGCATTATCAACAAATCAACTGGGAAGATTATGTTTTGTATCATTAATGGACATCTCCTACACACCTGATCCACTAGCACAGATTGTCCCAATGGACTGGACACTACTAATGATACTCTAGACGTCTCAGATTTTAAACTTCCGACTCAACCAATTTGGTATTAACATATGAATGTGAAGATCCCGAATCTATTAAAGCATAAACAGGTTTCGAATGCAATAAAAATAAACCTGTCAACACATCATTTGCATCACCCTCTTCACGGGTTTGTACAACATATGCTTGAGTTGGTACTCTGGCTTCTGATTTTTGAGTAGCAACATCACTTCCTTTTCTAGCACCACCCCTGAAAAACGAACCACTTCGACTTGATCCACGAATTCTAGAAGTAGGCACATATCTTTGAGATGTAACAGGTGTAGCATTTTCATTCTTTGGGCAATCTCTAACAAAATGCTCTGTATATCCACAATGGAAACATCCTCGAGTCAATCTCCAACACTCACCCCGATGCTTTTTCCCACAATGTTCACAATTTAGAATTTCAGTATCCCGAGATGGACCTCTTACACTAACTGTAGAAACTGTCAACTGTCTTTCACGATTTCTATCAATTCTGTCTAATATGAAATTTGATCTCCAACTACCACGGGATTATTTTGATCTTTTGGATTGTAAATTTGAACTAGTAGCTCCAAAACATTTTCCAACCGGACAGGGATTCTCAACCTTTTTATCAAGACCCAATACTTGTTCAACCATTTTTCCCTTTCAACTAAATCTGCAAATTCTGTGATCCTGTGTGATACCAATTGCATTCGTAATTCATCACGTAAACCCCGTAGAAATCATTTGCAACTATCAGCTTCGGTTGGCACAAATTCAACGACATATCTATTGAATCATGAAAATTCCCGTTCATAATCAACTACCGACATCTCACCTTATTTTAACATCAAAAACTCTTGTTTCTTATCTTCAATATACAACTCACCCACATACTTCTTTTGAAACTCTCTTTGAAAGAATTCCCAATTTAACTTTTCTGCCAGTACATGACCTATTACTGATTCCCAGCAAACATATGCTTCTCCTTGCAATAGAGAAACAGCACATAATAAACTTTCTCGTGGAGTACACTCAAGTTGCTGCAAAAAAAAATTTGTAGCTTCAATCCAGTTTTCGGCTATGGAAGGATCGACTCCTTTCAAACCAAAAATTCAGTTGCACCATACTTACGTAACTCTTTAATTGGGGCTCGACGGACAGTAGGGGTAAATTTTGTAGTAGTTGCAGTTTCTGTTACTCGCTAAAGAGCATCAACAATAACTCTAAGTAATTGTGAATTACTCATTTCTCTAACATTACCTCATTCAACATTAGGAGGTTGATTACCCACTGGGTTAACACACAGCGTTACTGATTCAGTTTCATCTAATTTACGAGACTCTTCATCTCCAGTATACATTTCTTGATCAAATTCATCACTATAGTCATCCGACATGTTCAGCTATAAAACAAAAACAAACAATATATATATATATATCAGCATCTAAATCCCGACTTAATTTGACTCAATTATAGCATGTACCTCTAGACTCGATTCTGAGCTTGATTTAGTCTGAGAATTGGCTACACCTGTAAAGCTATAATACCACTAATTGTAACACCCCTTAACCCCTATCCGTCGTTGGAATAGGGTTACGGAGCATTACCAAACTTTTCAGATCAAATACAAACATTTCCTAATCTTCTAGCATTTACATCATAACTTAATTATATTGTCCCTCTTTTGAGCCCTCTAGGCCCAAAATATATGTTAGAACTAAATTGGGACTAAATCGGATACTTGGAATTTTCCATGAAATTTCAAAAAATTTCCTAGATGCAGGGCACACACGCCTGTGTGGGCAAGGAAAACACCCGTGTGACCATGGGACATGCCCGTGCCGCAGGTCGTGTCCTGCCCATGTAACTCTCTGACTTAGATCACACGGCCAGCCACAGGCCCGTGTGCTCGGCCATGTGACACACACGGGTGATGCACATGCCCGTCCCTCTACCTGTGTGAAATTACTTGGGCATTCTGTTTTGAAATTCTAAGGTTGCAGGGGACACACGGCCAAACAGCACGCCCATGTGTTAGCCGTGTGTCTCACACGGTCCAGTCACACGCCCATGTGTCTCGCCGTGTGGACTCAAAATAAACCTTATACATCAAGTTTACCATACCCTGCAATCTTGAACACCAAGCAACTCAAAAACCATTTATTCAACCAATCTAAAACACATTCAAATACATCTAAAACATGTCGAAACAATCAACCTAATGACCTGACCAATCTATCCTCATAAGTACTTCACATATACATCAACCAAAACATACCATTTTATAGCCTCAATGTAACACCCCAAACCCAGCCTAGACGTAATGGCTGAATTTAGCGATGTCACATGGAATGGAATTTTGAAAACCATTTATTATGATAAAACTGCATTCATCTTATTACTCTTATTGATTCCAGAAAACGCTTACTCACCTAGTCGATTGCTTAAAACGTAATTCGTTGCGGAAGCTTTAGAAATCGTTTATTTTATGAAACAGAGTTCATTAAGTATGTCCATCCATTTCAGAGAACCCTCTTCGTTTTCGAGAAAATTGTCTAAGGGGATCGAGAGTTCAGAAAATACTTAAGCTTTTGAAAACTGAGTCTTCCTACGTCTAGCAGTTATAAATCCATAAAACAATAAATAAACCACATTTAAGTAAAAGTCCCAAATAATCTGCGAGATACATAAAAATAAACCCATAATTGTAAAATGGAATAAAAACCATGAGAGTCCAGAATTGTGGTTACCGTCGAGTCCTCCGCTGCACCGATCTGTCTAATGCTGGGGATTACCTAAATAGATTAAACAGAAAAAGGGTGAGTTTTCACAAACTCAGTGTGTAATCCCCCAGAAAACATGCACACAGCATAATATCATAAAGCAGTCATACATTTACAGTTCGGATCTGAACCCATTACAGAATTGATGTGGACCTTAGCTCACTCAGATAGTTAATATAGAACAGAACAGAATATTAGAATCCTACCCACTAGCCTCTACACACCATCTTCGACCAACCCTACACACCATGTGAGGATAAAATCAACCCACCCATCCCTGCACACCATGCTGTACCGAAATGCGGCACATAATCAGATAATTGCAGCTAAGCTGCCAAATAACAGGCTTAATAACCTTTCAGATACTTCCTCCAACATCATCAACCCGCCTCAATGTAATACAACATACAGTTGATGACATGCTATCATGCAATTAACAGATCACACATTCAAATCGATATACAAGCTAAGTGTAACATGCTTAACACATATATCACATAATCGGATCACCTAATTAGGGGTCTAAGTAATGCTTACCGACCCTACAGTAGGTCCACAGTCGACTTGGGACACCCGTGCAACCTTATAGATCATTTTAGAAAAATGGGCTCACATGCCCATGTGGCCTGCCCGTGTTGGCCCACACGCCCTTGTGGCCCACACAGCCTAAATTGGCCTTGGCCATGTGAATCACACGGCCCGGCCCAGAATCCTACACGCCCGTGTAGCCCACACGACCTAATAGGTCGAGCCCATATGTCGCACACGACCTTGCCCTGCCATCACACGACTGTGTCACTCGAACACGAACTGGCTCATCGATCAGACAGCCATGTTGTCGCTCACAGCCTTGCACACGGCCGTGTGGCATCGACAGAAAGGATTTCTTGCCGAAAAATATTTTCTTGCGATTCGGGTACACACATGTTACGGTTTGATGCTGAATCGAACCCCAAACACTCCAGAACCCCAACACCTCAAAACAGTTGATTACGCAATAACACGATAAGACCTTTAATCTACACGAGATGTAGAACACATACGAAGTCAAAAGGTACATCGATGGAGGCGAAATCACATAATCGAGAAAGGGGAAGAAACAAAAATTTGGCAGGGGTTTTTGAGAGAAAAAGAAATTGAACAGAAAGAAGGAGAAAAGCGAAATTGAGAGGGAGAGGGAGATAGCCGAATTTTCCAAACCAAACCAACTGATCAGATTCTGATAACTCCCCCATCCACTCTCCTTAATTTTCTCCCTCAACCACTCCATTATCAGCATTTCACTCCCTCTCAAACTCCTACACGCCACTGGCAGCAAAATAAATCGATTCCCTTGCACGCATAGGGATTTGAACTCAAGAACTTTAGCATCCCAACACGCCACTTAACCACCAGACCAGCAGGCCCATTCTGTTAGCATACTACAAACAATAAAACTTAAGCCTACTGGACAAGAGTAAGGCTTTATTCATTTGGAAACATTAGATTCTATTCAAGTTAAGGCTTGAACCCAAGACTTCTCAGACACTCCCAGAACACTTAACCACTGAAGCAGATAGATATTTGGAACAAATTTACAAAAGCCAGAATTAAGAAAATTGTGGCGTTACACTCAACATAACAGATATGTTCATATATATATATATATATATAAACCAACCAATTTCAAATTTTAACATCATTTACAACCATTTCCCAAAGTGACAAACATAATACATCCTAGGTACATGCCAAGGTACATGCCATTACCAAAAAGAAATATACTTCACCACGTTTGAGTTCGGGATCTCGGATGGATGCTAAATCGGCAATCTGACTTTATCTAACCTGCGCATGAAAAATAACTGTACGTTGAGCATAAACTCAGTGGTATTTCTATAATCCAAATACTTTAAAGTAAAATAAATAAACATATACATTAAATCATACAAAACCATAATCATACGACTAATCAATTTATAGACAAAACATTTATAATTCATTCAATTCTTATCAAGTACTATCCCAGATAACTTTTCAGAATATCAACACATATTACTTGAACCATAATATTGATCATTCATATTCAATTCACAAATACTCGATTCATGTGTCTCTATCCATATCTCATTTCACCATTCAATAGCAATCATAACACTGTTTATTTCAATAACCCCTATTAACATGACTCAGACTCAGACGGATACACGGATCCAACCAAAATACACCAGTTTGGCACCCAGTGCCTCATCGGATAAATCGAAGTAATAAATTGACACCCAGCAGCTCATTGGCCATGCCGAAGTAAGTTAGTACCTAGTACCTTATCGAATTTATCCGAAGTAATAAATTGACACCCAGTGTGTCATCAACTCGAAGTCAAAGTATCCATGAACGCTTTCAATATTATGGCATGCCAACTATATCTGACTCAGCTCGATATAGTTAATAGGGTTTTAATTCACTTTTCAAGTATAACAATATCCAATGTTCAATTTCCACAAGAATCACATATTCATATCAATTTCAACACACACCAAATCAATCCATCTCAATTGTAAACACAATAATTCTCACCTTCCATACTTACCATATACAAGAAATCAAAGTACAATAATTTTAATTATTAAATTCGGATTATAGAAATACAAACCGTAATTTTTCGAACTACTCTTCATTGAATTTTTTTCCCCTTCCTTGCCGAGTTTTTCGGCACAGCATTAGCTACGAAAATTGAAACAATTAAAAATCATCAATACACACAATGTCACATTGAATATTTCAATTTTTATCCAACTTTTACCTAAATTCCAATTTAGTCCCTAAACCGAGACTAACTTTATTTCTTCAAAACTAATGTTATATTTTCATTCAATTTCCACTTTAGACTAAATTCAACTCTCTAATTTCACTTAAATCCCTATTTTTTGAAAATTTCTCAATTTAGTCCGTATTATTCAAAACTTATAATTTATTTTACAATTCAATCCCTTTTTTCATTTCTAACTTAAAATTCTATCAATTTAATCCAAAATACTTAAATTATCCAACATGAACATCATCTAAAAATTTAATATTTTCTAAATTTCCAACATAGATTAAGTAGTATTGAATACTAGGATTCTAAAAACATAAAAATTACAAGAAAATGGACTAAATTGACTAACCAATTTGAGCTTGAACCCTTGAAATCCCTAATTTTCTCCTTCTTTTCTTTCTCTTTTTCTTTTTTCCCTTTTTCCCCTGTTTTGTTTTCTACTTGTTCTTTCTTTTTCTTTTGTTTCTTTTTCTTTTATTTATTCTTTAGTTATAATAATTAATATAATAATATAATATAATAATATTTACTTGAATAATAAGTAAATATATAATTATTATAAATATATGTATATAAACATTACATGTGTCATTTACCAATACCAAACACTTGTAAATTTTAGGTTTAATTGCTTAATTAGTCCCTTTACTTTTTCTTTAATCTATAATTAAACTTTCACCCTATATTCAATTTAATCCTTACACCTAATTGCCCTTAATTCAAGCTAATTCACCTAGGCAAAACCTAATTAATCACACAACTAACTTCGTAAATATTTTTAATAAATATTTATGAATCCGTTTTACGAAACCGGAGACCCGAAACTACACTTTCTGATACCCTTGATTATCAAGTCATTACAGCAACAGTGGGCCATTAGCATTTTGGTTTTGCATCGGGGGTATGACTATATTGTTTCTTGACAAAGCCATATTCCTTTGTTCTCGAATTCTCCTCCGAATGGTTCTTTCAATTTTTGGATCAAAATCGGCAGTAAACTCTGCATTGCTTCGGGTCATACAACACCTAAATTAAAATGTGCAAATAACGAAAAAAAAAAAGAAAACAAGTTAGTAGCAACTAAATATTATGAAATAAAAACAAACACAATAAACATCAAACAAAAGCCATCCTTGGCAACAGCACTAAAAATTGATCGGATGTTTAACGTCACAACAATAATGTGCAAGCGTACACTGTCGATGCAAGTATAATTGACAAATGTGAATCTGTCGTATATCAATCCCACGAGGATGGTTATCTTTTTTCTGTCAATGTCAGTGCAATATGTGGATAGAAATGAGATAAATTGTGAGAGGAGGTGTCGAAGCAATAACATGAAAACAATAGGATAAAAGATGATAATGATGAACTGGGATCGCTAACGTGAATATTCAACAAAAATGCTAAGTGCTCACAAGGTATAAAAAGTTAGGTGATTGTTGATGCAATAAGTTGCAATGAATATCTTACCAAGCTTAACTTCTATATTTAATCAAAGACTTAAACATGCACATTAGCCATACCTTCCGAGGATGGCTATGGAACACTATTAAGAACAGGTGGATTAAATTCCTCTAATCCTCAAGCAACTTCCGTTGTCATGCTTGTTAGCTTAAACTCTAGCTGCACCTTCCAGTGTCAGTGACCACAATAACACTTTCATACTAAAAACATTCAAACCCAAAGATTAAATAGTAGAAGCAACATTGAATAAAATAAAATTTAACCCAGAAATCATGTGTACTTCCATACTATCATGAAATAGAAAGTAGTCACCAGCGTTTAGAACTATTCTTAGACAACTTAACTTGAATCTATCTATTCCTCGTCAAGAGCTAAGCTACATCCTTTTCATGTCAGTTCACCCATCGGAGCTTAAGTTGCCATAGCCAAAAGCTTCAATGGATAGGTTGAAGAAGATGATCCAAAAAGTTTTCCCTCCCTTTTTTTCTTTTTATGTGAATATTTATATTTTTTTTCCAAATAGCCCAGGTGCCATTTCATCAAAATTATGCGCCTCTGTACGTACAAGTTAGTTGTACCAGACTGGACAGCTCACTCATTTTTGTTCCTATCCGGACAGCTGTCAGGTGCGGCGACAATTCTGGGCGCAATTTGAAATTACTCATGCGGCGACATCAATACCAAAATATGACAAAATTAAGGATAAATAAACTAAGATCCACTGAGTTAAAAAATTTAAATTACTGAACTGAAAATGTTAAAATATGTGCTAAAGATAACTAAATGGGGACAAATTAACCAATAAGTAGGGAGAAAACATGTGTTCTTTCTAGTACTATCAGTGGTCCAAAGGTCCTCTCGTGTCTGATGTGGATGGTACTTCAACACTTAGCTGGAAGTATGAGGGCTACCACAGGAGGCAAGGATACGATCCCTCATATGATTCGTATGGTTATGCTTATGAAGCGAATGGAAACAACCAAGGATGGGAAGGTAGTCACCCAACATATGACCCGTACGACTCATATTATTTATATTCTTATGAGGATATGGGTGCGTATTGGGAAGAGTCTGATGAAGATTAGTACCTAACCACTCAGGGTAGCGTATTTGAGGATGGCATGTCTGAGTGCCAAGAAAATTTGAAAACCATACAGAGTTAGTTGGACCTCGTGTTAGAAGTTGTCCAACATTGACTTAAGGAGAGTGTTCCTGTGGATGAGTGTGTCGAGCCAGAAACTTTTAAAGTTAATGAGGAGGCCTCCTATACGGTTGTTGAACCGCATGACTTGAAGGTAAATTTTTTACAAGAGAGATTTCAAAGAATTCAGTGAGGTATTGGGTGTTATTGAAGAAAGCTCTGGCCCTAGTGAGTTGAGTGTGGAGGAGCCACTACAGTTTTTGGATATCATAAAAGAAATCCCACACCACGAGCTGACCGAGGATGTGTCCCATCAAAGGAACACTCAAATGAATATGGGGAAATCAAAAGAAGTTGAGTTTGTAATCCCATCATTGATGATCCCTTAAAAGGTGCAATGGAGTGGATTGGATTTTGGAGTGAAATGGCTCGACATGTACATATCGAAACGACCTAAGTCAAGGTAGGATCGATATTTGCATTCACTACAGGAGGCGTTGATCAACCCGATGATGAACAAATGAAGGGTCAAAGTCTCTGGGACTTCAATGAAGTTCCACTTCGGGGGCATGACATATCACTGGAGAGAGTTGTTAAATTTAAAATTGTTTTGTAAATAATTAAACTTATTCGAGCTGAGACTCTATTTACTTTTTTTTAGTTTAGATTTTAAATTTGTTGCTTGTTTCAATTTAGGATTTTGTAACTTTAATTTTTTGTGTATTTAGAAGTTTAGGTTGAAAAATTAGGAATTTTAGGGTATATTATAGTGGTATCGCGATACCCATGGGTCAGTATCGTAATACCACAAATAGTTTTAAAGGGAGGCCAAAACACCTTTTGATATCGTAATATTGACCCTATAGTATCGTAGTATCCCAAACATTTTCAAAATTAAGTTGGCCTGAAAACATGCTACCCTTTATAAACCTAAAACTCACCCTAAGACCCCAATTTTAATTAATTGGAAGCCCTAAAATCCATACTTAGTTTGGATTATTGTTTTTGGTTTTTGTTTATTTTGTTATTTACATTTGTTTTCTTTTGTGTGTTGTTTGATTTTCTATACAGGCCATCCACTCAAAAATTACATTACAACTTTGAGCGTTAACGCGAAGGTGGACAACCCAACAATACCATCATGAATAATCACATTATTAGGGAAGTCCGGTAACCTTCTAATCTTTTGTATTAGGCTACACATTGAGGAAAATGTGTAATTTAAGTCTGGGAAGGATGCACACTATTTTATTTTGCTTTGTTTTGCATGTTTTTAGCTTTTATGTCAATTTTCAAAAAAAAAAAATCAAAAAGTTTCAAAAATAATTTTCTTTTATTTCTTTTTTTTTTTTTTTTTTTGTTATTGGTGCATGGTGCTTGGACATGAATGAATTGATATTGTTGAATTGTGGCATGATATTATGGGTTAAGTTCTTTAAATGTATAAATTTAAATTGATGCTTGATGAATTCCATACTTTATGAATAAAGTGTTTAGTTCAACTAGTTATATTGCATAATAGGATAGAGGTAGTTGAAAAATTCTTTGTTTAACCCAACGATCAATAAGAATAAATATAGATGTACACATGCATGTTTTATAAATTTCCATTATTTATGGAAATAAGTAGAAACCTGTTTCGATTTTGTATTCATTGAAATGCTGAGGGATGACCTAAAAAATTGTTTGTGTAGCCTAGAGCCTAAAGGACCAATCTTAGATGTTACATTATCCCTAGTTCCCGAATTTGAGCCTTACATTGTCCTTTCTTAATGACCCTTTATGTTTGAAACCTTGAGTCAAAATTGAGTTCAAAACTCAACCCTTCACAGTCCCTAAACTTTGTATTTCACTATCGAATGGACATTAGGCCATGGACATCGAGGGTTAAGTAGGAACATTTCGGAGGTTTCTTACAAAATGAATTTAAGTGATTAGTGAAGAGAGGTTAATTTAGCTCATAAGTGATTCTTACAAAAAATTATACAAAAAAAGGAAAGAAAATATAGTGAGGATCAAAAGCATTGTGATAGAAAAGAACAAACAAATGAAAATGTGCTCAAAATAAGAAAAAGAAAAGAGTATAACATTAATGCCTCAGAATCTTAGTGCACAAAAATAAGCTAATATCAACCCATCTCTCCCACATTATTGGAAAAATATGGAAGGTGAGAGAAGGAGAAATAAGGCGGTGCGATCAAATGATCACATTTAGGGGGGGACGGAACAATGTCGTTTGCTACACTATTCAGTGTGATTAAACCATTTTGAGCTTACCTTTTGTTAAATCCGTACCAACATAAACCTCAGAACATTACAAGCCACTGAGCCCTATGTAACCTTAGCATCTCCAGTTATAAACCAAAACTTGTGAAAGCTTATTGTAAATGAATAAGTCAATTTCTTCTATACATAAGTACATCATATCTTTATGCCTTATTATGATGAAATAAGGTGTAAAATTTGATTTCCATAAACTACCTCTAGTTTTGTTTGCTTTGTAACTTGTTAACCTAAAATGATTTGCTTTAAAAGCTATGAGTTTGAAATGCATCAATTTCGAGTTGTACAATAAAAAGACTAGGTACATAGTGCATGCCCATTCACTAATTATCAAATAAAATCATTGCTCAAGGTGCATGGCCATTCAGCAATTGTCAAATAAATTCATTGCTCAAGGGTCATCTTTTGTTGAATGTTTGGTGTTTGCTTGAGGACAAGCAGAGAGTTAAGTGTGGGGGAGTTTGATTGGCCACCTTCAGGAGCATCTTACTAAGAAGCAATTACAAGGATCGAAAGAAGCCACCACGATCAATTTTCTGATGACTGCCGAAATTACTTCAGAGTTTCCTCTTCCTTAATCTTTATTTTTGTTCAATATGTTTTCAATTTGCTTTGATTTTTTTTCATTAACAATGATAGCTTAATTTTTTTTAGCTAGAATAATTACATTAATTTGATGTATTTCATTGATCATGTTTTCAATTAAAATCATGCACGTATTTCATTCATTAAAATGTGATTGAAAGCATTAGAATTAGTTGATCAATCCTAGCCAGATGACGATTAATGGAAGCAATAATGGAAAGGTGCATGCTTAATTTAGAACCTAGTCTAATTAAATTAAAGGTTCGTAATAACTCAAGAGAGCTCTATTACCTTGCATAAGTTTTAGATTTGTGTGGTTAAATTGTTTCAAACCTAATCCGTCTTTCTTACTTCACATAAAATCTAATAAACCCTTAGTTAAATATGATCATGGTAGTATGCATGTTTTTCTAAGTAAAAGATTCTGAAAGGACTTAATACTGGTTCAAAAAGTTCATGAAAGATCGAGTTGCCATGAAATATTTTCTGAAACATTGTGAGCATGATAAGAATGAACCAAGTCAAATGATGTAATTATTCTAGCCTATTAATGTTATCGTTGTTGAAATCTTGTGAATTTTGCTGCTAAATTCATCTCATCCATTTTAATTAATTACACTTGGGTTAATTTGCATTAAGGATCATTTTTCATCTAGTTATTTATTTTTATATCCAACACTCAAAATTATTGTGTTTTCTCACCAAATTGTAAAACATTAATTTTGCAAAATATTGATTAACATATACAGTCCATGTGGAGACGATAACTCTTATACTTACTTCGTCGAAACCTTTTTGAAATCGACCTTTTATTTTAAAAAAACAAAGATGGAATCGCCACCAATCTTTTTTAATTAGGTGTGATTAGAACACCTCAAAGTTTTGCTATTTTGATAAAATATTAGATTTATTAAAATTATTTTCAATCTACAAAAATTCGGGAAATGGGTTCGGGAATATTACATATGAGGAAGGATTAACACCCTCATAACGCCCAAAATTGGTACCTAATTGATTGCTTGATGTCTTCTGTTGAAAGTTAAAAATTTGAATTAAAATACGATTCTTCTTTGCATGATGTTCTGTTAAAATCACTTAACTAATTTAAAACTTATGTAAAAGGCCTTCTTATCTCGAGGTAATCGAAACAAAAAGGTCATGTTCCGTAAGTCAAGACACGACATTTCGAATCCTCAAAAATAAGATTGCTCATTATTTAGTTATTATTTAAATCTCATGTGTTTTTAATTCTAAAAAAGATGTTCGGTTATTTAGGCTGAAAGAGAAAGTCGAACCCCGTAAGTTAGGGCATAACTTCTCGAATCTCTAAATAAAGAACGTTGCCTTGGTTTTAAAAATTTTCCTTTTTTATGCATAGAGTAAAAATGAATGTAACATTTAAAGTGATGTGCATTTAACTTATTTGGGCATAGAATGAAAATGGACAAATATATTTAAACATGATACATGGAATGGTGATAGCAAAATAAAATAAAGTAGCCATATGGGTAAAAAATGAAATAATGGTATTAGGATAATAAGTAAAAAAATAAAAATACCATGTTAAAAAATAATGATAATAATGCAACTATAATAGTAATAAGAATATCTGTAACATCCTAGATTAGGGGTTATGCGTTCGTGCGTAATTCATGAGATAGTGGGCTCAGTGGGTGTGTTGGATGTGTTCTGAGGAGTTCTAGGAACCCTAAGATGTAAGGAAATGTCTTGTCCTGGAAATGTAGGGAAATGTTCTGGAAATGTACGGAAATGATTTAGAAATGATAAGTTTCAAAAGAGGAAAGTGAACATTTCTGGAAACTTGGAAATGTAAGAAATGTTAAGTTTAAAGAAGGCAAACGAACATTTTTGGAAACTTGGAAATGTAAGGAAATGTAAGGAAATGTAAGGAAATGTTTTAGGAAAAGTTAAGTTCTGAGGTTAAAAGAGGAAATTAAGGCAAGGTGGCCTTAAGAAAATTTATGGAGGAAATATGACATGAAATTGGGCTTGTAAAAGTGGCCTGGAAATGCCACTTAAAGGCTTAGCATGTGACGCCACCTACATGTGCAATTGGGCCAGGGTTCGAATCACTTAGGAAGCAGAAGAAAGCTTTTATTTTTGCGGCAACAAGAGGAAGAGATGGACGGCTTGGGGAGTCTTTGGGAGGAGTTTAAGATGAGGTTTTATTCTTATTAAAATTCGGCTAAAATGGGTGATAAATGTAGATATTATTTCTTTTATTTTGATAGATAAGGAAGAGATAAAAGAGGATTATTATTAGTATTATTAGGAGATAAGAGATAAATATTGGATTAAGTTTTGTTGATAATTAAAGTGATAAATCAAGGGATAAAGTTATCAAAATAGAAGAGTGGTGGCCAAGTAAGGGACTCTAGCCTAGTAAATTCGGCTATAAAAGGAAAAGAGAGGCCATTCTGCATTATTTTCTGTTCTTTGAAAGCGTCTGCCGAATTCTCTTCACCAAATCCTCTTCTTCTTTTATTTTTGCCAAGCCAAAATACCTTGTGTTCTAGCCGAATCCTCCATCTTTATTCTTCCTTCTCTTTTCTTTCTAACCCCTCCAAAAGCCGAAAGTTGTGAGAGCATCATTTAGCCATAGCCGAATCTCTGAAGGTTGAAGTAAATGTGCAATCGATTTCTCCAAATAAGGGTAAGATCTAGATTCGGTTTCCTTTCTTTCCTTTTTAAGCCTGCCGAAATTCAGAAACTAATCCCTTATATTGTGTTTTGGCCGAAACTATGGAAGGGAATTTCGGGATTTAGGTGGTGTCGATTAGAGAAGGAGTTCTTCGGGATTTAAGATTTGGAAGGTAAGCATCTATGTATATTCGGCTAAGGCCTAGATTAGTATTTAGATCTGTTCTCTAAATGTTCAAGAGCCGAAAACTAACCAAGTTAATTGATTCAATGCCTGGCCGAATACAAGGAGGAATAAAGCAAAGATTTCGGGATTTGTTGGTGTCCCAATCGGCAACAAGGTAGGTATTAAGTGTACAAATCTTACTAGGATTTGGTTTTATAGCCGAATAGGCTTTGTGCTAATATATTAAGGTTGGCCGTATGTAGGAATTGAGATCTAAGGCATTAGATCAAGCTTTTCGGGATTTAAATGAACCGCTAAGCAAATCAGGTGTGTACCCACACTTCTTCTTAATAAAATTTATGGCTATAATTAGTATGTGCATGTTTATAAGAATGTGAATATGGCTAAGTACCATGTAATTGCTACAAAAGTACTCAGGTACGTTTCCTACTCCTATTAGGATTATGAAATATGTTATATGTAACATGTGAATAAAGATAAGAATGTGAAATTTGGCATGTTAATGCATAAAATTTATGATATGGGGCATATGGGTCATTGAAAAGGGGAAGTGAATGTGGTGACCTAAGACCACGCTATCTGAATGCGGTGACCTAAGACCGCGATATCTGAATGTGGTGACCTAAGACCACAATATCTGAACGTGGTGACCTAAGACCACGAGACTATAAGGGCGATGAGCACGTCAACTGCAGCGACTGCCTTCAATGGAGTGTAGCGGATGGAGGGTTGACTTATTAGTCCCCACAGTGTGTAGGTTGGTACGGGGGAAATGTAGCGGATGGTTAACTAGGTTTGGGTTTTGGGTTGCATCATTGTTTTTACCTGTTATTTGAATATGTATGTGATATGATAATGCATGCCTGAAATGTTAAGACTTAGTGTTTGTGTACACATTGAGTCTGTTTGACTCACCCCGTTGGGGAACTTTTTCTTCCAGGTGATGATCAGTAATGGACCGGGTCGGCAGGAGCTTAAAGGTGGCCATGCACAGCAAGAAAAATTTTATTATTTGGACTTTTATTTTATTTAAGCACTTTAATTCATTTTTGGGAATTATTTGATGTAATAAGGCCATAGTGAACTATTTTATTTTCTGTTTAATTTACTATGTTACGACATTTTTAATTATTACAGATTAAGTCAATTTAATTTAAAATAAACTCTAAATATTTTGTCACCTCAAATAAACTCGTTTTCAACTCAAGCCCAACCCAAAACAGACTTTCTTTCAAAACACCCAAGTTTTTCCTAAGTCACAAAAGAATTTGAAACAGTTTACACCGGGGAACATACCAGATCCGGTCAAGGCTCGTGGGCCGGGTTTGGGGTATTTCAATTTGGTATCAGAGCCCAGTTTCAAACCCTCGGCCTGGGGTTTAAGGCCCAAAACATTTTCAAATCGAGCCCAAATGAGTTTTTGAAGATAAGCAGGTTTTCTGGCATGGCACCTAAGTCTCCGACCCGAAGTCCACCAGGTAAGTACCCCTAACCTTTGTGTGAATTATAGTATGAATTGTAGAAGGGTAGAACTGGATGGCACGTAGAGTAGTATGATAAGTATTTGGAACCCTAGGACTAGTTTACCCCAACTATTACATAAGACTTAATGACTAATTAAACAAACCTATGGCTAAGTCGCCGAGTTAGGGTGTGGCAACCATTGTGCGCATGTCTAGGAATGGATCCGGAAGAGCCTGGTATTTAAGCAGTCCTAGTGACTCACCTCCTCTTCGCAGGAATCCTACCTGGTGCGTAGCTTTAGTTCACCCTAACCAAGAGGACTTATTCATGGGCTAAACCCCTAACTAAAACCCGAAAGGGATTAGCCACATTTTTATGGAAACCCTAGTTTTAAAATGACTAAATTACCCTTTTGATTTATACAAGCTATCCCATAAAATTTTTCTGAAATATTTCTTGATTTACAAAATTACTAAAATACCCCTGGTGGTAAAATTACAAAAATGCCCTTGGTTTATGAAATTTCCAAAATACCCACAGTTCTTATTCAAAAAAAATTCATTACTTTACAACAAGTCCAAAAACCCTAATTTACAAAATATCAAAATACTTTGATTTTGGAAAATTACGAAATTGCCCCTGACTTACAAAATTACCAAAATGACCCTGATTTCCAAAATTTTTGCAACATCACTGATTTGGAAAACAAAATTCTCAAAAATAACCCTCAAGTTTTATAAATTTTGAAATACCCCTGAATTATTAAACTTTACAAATTTACCCTGATTTGTAAAAATTTACTGAAATACCCCTAGGTAGTGAAAGTGTTCGAAGCCTTGCATTGTAATATCCCGGGTTAGGGGGCTATTTTGGTTATGGCTTTGTTTGCATGTGTCTGGTGTGCTATGTTGTTGTTCTTGATGTTTTGGGGCTTAGTTGTGAGCTAGGTGTAAGCCTGAGTGGTAGGAAAAATCTTTGCTTTTGGGCTTAGGTGAGAGGAGCTGAAGAAGCTGGGGTTTTAAGTATTATTTGGCGAATTGTAGCACAAGAGTGAGCTGGTGGAGTGGCAAGATAGGCGCCACTTGAGGCTTGTGTGTGTGACGCCATTTGCAGGGGGAGGTCCTGAGTTCAAGCTGCAGAATGCCCACATTTTGCTTCCATTTTGACGGCATGGAGGGGAGAAGTTGTAGGCAGTTCAAACTCTGCCTAAGACCAAGTCAAATGCTCAAATGGTGGGTGGAGAGTGATTTGTGGGGGTGGACTAGTTCAAACTAGTTTGAAGTTGTGGCTTGGAGTGTTTGGGGGAGTTGTGGCCGAATTTTTGGAGAGATTTTGGGGGAGTGGCCGGTTGGTAGGTGTAGTGGGAGTGTGCCGAATTTCACCTTGGCATTTTGGTATTTTCGGTCAAAATTTTAGTAAGCCAAAGTTCTTTTTCTTTTTTTGTCAATAGCCTAAGCCGAATATCAGGAAAAACTCTTCCATTTTTGCTTCTTGAAACCGAAACCTCAAACAACTCTACTTGCCGAATTTTTGCACTTGTGTTTTCTACATTTTGTGTTGTGGCCGAATGCTCTCTTCCATGTTTTTCTTCTTATTTTCATTTTGTGTAAACCGAAACTAGCTATCCTCTCCTTCTCATATTTTCATTTTTACAACTCTTGTGCCGAATTCACATTTCTTTCTTAGCCGAATTTTCCATTTATTTCTTTCCATTTCACTGAGCCGAATCCTTCTTCGACCTTTGCCGATTTCTCTTCTCCTTTTGAACCACATTTCTTCTTATTTTTACCCTCAAGAGTCAAGCGAAATCCTCTTTTTCTTCTTGTTTAGAGTGTTAGCCGAATCTCCCCTCTCCTCTTAAGTTGCACTTTGGCCGAATATTAGAAAGGTGTTGTTCTCGTTCTCTTAGTTCCAATCGTTAGAGAAGGTAAGTACATGGCCGAATGGTTATTTTCTTTCTTCTTGTTCTTTGTCGACTTTGGTTTGTTTGGAGCCGATTTTGGCTCTTGATGTAAGGAGTTAACCCCATGTGATTAAACCGATTTCATTATAGGACATCCAGATTTTGGGAAGCAATCGAGAGGAGCCTTCTTTCTCTGTCAATCGATTGGTAAATGGTGGTAAGAGTGGGTTCTTTTAGTCTATTCGTTTAGTTTTCATTAATCCAAGTCACTAAAGGATTAACCGTTTTCATTTTAGGGTGTGGTCGATTGGTAAAGGAACCATTGTTTGGTTCGGGTTTGGTAGGAAACCAAACCATTTGCGAGGTAAGGGTTTAATGTTAACCCTTTGGTTTATCTATTCTGGCCGAATGGTATAAGTGCTAATCTATGTTTGGCCAATTATAGGAGCAAGGTATTCGAGGGATTTAGATCGGTTCGTTGAGTTTAAGCTTGCATTTTAACAGGTGTGTAAACCAACACACTATCTACTTAGTGATATGTTTAATAGCATGATTGCCTACTAAGACCAAAACAGTATGATGATTGATATGGTACCCAATGGGGTATGTGTACGGATCCGGGTAAGTCCGTTTCGTTGTGAGTTCTATTAATGGTATATGCTATCATGATTGCTGATGTATGTGATATGAGATGCGATATTAAACATATTAGCATAACTGCATGATTTACATGATTTGCATCAGTATGACATGTATGGGTGATATGAGAGGAGGGGGAATATGATATCCGTGTCTTTGGGACACCAGAGGTTTGGCACCTCCAGTGGTTTGGTACCACAGATTGATTATTGTGACTTTGGGTCACCAGAGGTTTGGCACCTCAGCGTCTCGTCCCAGTTGCTTAGCACCACAGTGGGTTGGCCCCACGGTTGATATTACGGGATTGACGCCAGTGATTTGGTATCACACGATGGGTTGGCCCCATCACTCGATTCGTGACTGCGGTCACCAGTGATTTGGTATCACACTTGTGTCTTTGGGACACCAGAGGTTTGGCACCTCATAGCAACTCGTCCCTGTGGTTTGACACCACCGTGGGTTGGCCCCACTTTTGAGATACGGGATCGTCGCCAGTGATTTGGTATCACACGTGGGTTGGCCCCACAGATGGATTATATCGTGACTTTGGGTCACCAGTGGTTTGGCACCACATTGATGGATATCGTGACTTTGGGTCACCAGTGGTTTGGTACCACACGGGGTAGAAAAGGTGTTGTGGATGGTTAGGATCGGGTGCATTAATTGTATTACTTTGTTATGATGTGTGTTAGTATGTTGCATTTATCGGGAGGGGGATTTATGCACTGAGTCTTGCGACTCACCTTCTCCCTTATCATTTCAGGTGACTCTTAGATTGCGGACATGGAGCCGGGGTGGACTCGAGGTGACCATGCCATGAATAAATTCAGAGTTGCATTGATTTAAAACTTGGTACTTTATTTGCTGATTTTCATTTGGTTTTATTTGGATTGTAAAAGGCTTTTTTAAACTATGTTTTGTATGTTTATGCTTAGAGTTGATTTTAAATATGCCTTAACAAATTATTGGGCTGAAATTTGCTAAAACTTGGAAAGATAAAGTTTTCAAACTACAAAGCGAAATGTTTTTAAACTTTACCATCGGGTATCACACGGTAATTTAAGATAAATGAAACTCAAATGTTTTCCAAATTTGAACGCATTTTCTTACTAAGTCAAAATGTTTTAAGCAACAATAAGGGATTACTTGAATTTCTAAATGGGACAAACTTGTTTTACTTACATATTTGATTAAGTTTTCAAAATTTCCAGGTTTTCAAATACACCATCGGTATTTAAACAATCATGCCATGATTCCTACAAGTACAAAATATAGTCAAGTGTTTTTATCAAACTTTTAAATGGAAACCTATCCTCTCAAATACGATTTTTCTCCGTAACATACCAGATTCGGTCGTGGTATATTGACCGGGTTTGGGGTGTTACATGCATATGGACTTAAAGAATGTGCATAGGAAGTATGATATTTTATAAGATTAGAGTGCGCAGCATAAGCGTAGTGCGGCGAGTTAAGATGTACGATTAATCGTTAGTAAGTAATTTCGAGGACGAAATTATTTTTAAGGAGGGTAGAACTGTAACATCCTAGATTAGGGGTTATGCGTTTGTGCGTAATTCATGAGATAGTGGGCTCAGTTGGTGTGTTGGATGTGTTCTGAGGAGTTCTAGGAACCCTAAGATGTAAGGAAATGTCTTGTCCTGGAAATGTAGGGAAATGTTCTGGAAATGTAAGGAAATGAAAGGAAATGTAAGGAAACGTTTTAGGAAAAGTTAAGTTCTGAGGTTAAAAGAGGAAATTAAGGCAAGGTGGCCTTAAGAAAATTTATGGAGGAAATATGACATGAAATTGGGCTTGTAAAAGTGGCCTGGAAATGCCACTTAAAGGCTTAGCATGTGACGCCACCTACATGTGCAATTGGGCCAGGGTTCAAATCACTTAGGAAGCAGAAGAAAGCTTTTATTTTTACGGCAACAAGAGGAAGAGATGGACGGCTTGGGGAGTCTTTGGGAGGAGTTTAAGATGAGGTTTTATTCTTATTAAAATTCGGCTAAAATGGGTGATAAATGTGGATATTATTTCTTTTATTTTGATAGATAAGGAAGAGATAAAAGAGGATTATTATTAGTATTATTAGGAGATAAGAGATAAATATTGGATTAAGTTTTGTTGATAATTAAAGTGATAAATCAAGGGATAAAGTTATCAAAATAGAAGAGTGGTGGCCAAGTAAGGGACTCTAGCCTAGTAAATTCGGCTATAAAAGGAAAAGAGAGGCCATTCTGCATTATTTTCTGTTCTTTGAAAGCGTCTGCCGAATTCTCTTCACCAAATCCTCTTCTTCTTTTATTTTTTCCAAGCCAAAATACCTTGTGTTCTAGCCGAATCCTCCATCTTTATTCTTCCTTCTCTTTTCTTTCTAACCCCTCCAAAAGCCGAAAGTTGTGAGAGCATCATTTAGCCATAGCCGAATCTCTGAAGGTTGAAGTAAAGGTGCAATTGATTTCTCCAAATAAGGGTAAGATCTAGATTCGGTTTCCTTTCTTTCCTTTTTAAGCCTGTCGAAATTCAGGGACTAATCCCTTATATTGTGTTTTGGCCGAAACTATGGAAGGGAATTTCGGGATTTAGGTGGTGTCGATTAGAGAAGGAGTTCTTCGGGATTTAAGATTTGGAAGGTAAGCATCTATGTATATTCGGCTAAGGCCTAGATTAGTATTTAGATCTGTTCTTTAAATGTTCAAGAGCCGAAAACTAACCAAGTTAATTGATTCAATGCCTGGCCGAATACAAGGAGGAATAAAGCAAAGATTTCGGGATTTGTTGGTGTCCCAATCGGCAACACGGTAGGTATTAAGTGTACAAATCCTACTAGGATTTGGTTTTATAGCCGAATAGGCTTTATGCTAATATATTAAGGTTGGCCGTATGTAGAAATTGAGATCTAAGGCATTAGATCAAGCTTTTCGGGATTTAAGTGAACCGCTAAGCAAATCAGGTGTGTACCCACACTTCTTCTTAATAAAATTTATGGCTATAATTAGTATGTGCATGTTTATAAGAATGTGAATATGGTTAAGTACCATGTAATGCTACAAAAGTACTCAGGTACGTTTCCTACTCCTATTAGGATTATGAAATATGTTATATGTAACATGTGAATAAAGATAAGAATGTGAAATTTGGCATGTTAATGCATAAAATTTATGATATGGGGCATATGGGTTATTGAAAAGGGGAAGTGAATGTGGTGACCTAAGACCACGCTATCTGAATGCGGTGACCTAAGACCACGATATCTGAATTTGGTGACCTAAGACCACAATATCTGAACGCGGTGACCTAAGACCACGAGACTATAAGGGCGATGAGCACGTCGACTGCAGCGACTGCCTTCGATGGAGTGTAGCGGATGGAGGGCTGATTTATTAGTCCCCACGGTGTGCAGGTTGGTACGGGGGAAGTGTAGCGGATGGTTAACTAGGTTTGGGTTTTGGGTTGCATCATTATTTTACCTGTTATTTGAATATGTATGTGATATGATAATGCATGCCTGAAATGTTAAGACTTAGTGTTTGTGTACACATTGAGTCTGTTTGACTCACCCCGTTGGGGAACTTTTTCTTCCAGGTGATGATCAGTAATAGACCGGGTCGGCAGGAGCTTAAAAGTGGCCATGCACAGCAAGGAAAATTTTATTATTTGGACTTTTATTTTATTTAAGCACTTTAATTCATTTTTGGGAATTATTTGATGTAATAAGGCCATAGTGAACTATTTTATTTTCTGTTTAATTTACTATGTTACGACATTTTTAATTATTAAAGATTAAGTCAATTTAATTTAAAATAAACTCTAAATATTTTGTCACCTCAAATAAACTCGTTTTCAACTCAAGCCCAACCCAAAACAGACTTTCTTTCAAAACACCCAAGTTTTTCCTAAGTCACAAAAGAGTTTGAAACGGTTTACACCGGGGAACATACCAGATCCGATCAAGGCTCGTGGGCCGGGTTTGGGGTGTTTCAATATCGATTTATAACAATAATAGCAATAATTATATCATAATTATTATCATAATAATAATATGAATAAATAATATAATGATAACAATAATAACAAGGGTAAAATAAAATAAAATGTATTAATAAAATGAAATGTAAATAAAATAAATTTTAAGTGCTAAAATAAGTGATATAGTAAATAAAGAGGCAAAATTAACCAAATGGGGGATAAAATTTAAGTTTAAGCAAAACTTAAATTATAAATCACAAAATAAATATAGAAAGGGGAAACAAAAGACTAAATTGAAAGTCTAACAAAATTTAGCGTCTAAATTACAAGGAAACATAATATAAAGGATTAAATTAAGATAAAATGGAAAATGCAAGGACTCAGAGGGCAATTATCCTAACCCCATTTACATGTGTCACTCCCAGAGGGATCATCAATGGGTTAGGGGGACCAAATTGCACAAGAGTAAACTAAAAGGACGAAAATAGAAGTAAAAATAATAAATTGTAGGACGAAATTCAAAAATAGAAAAAAAAGTGGAAGGGTCAAAGTAGCAATTAGACCCTCCCCTTGAAAACATGCGGATCCTCAGGGAATCCTGGTCTGGTAATTGGGTTGGCCCCAAAACGGCATCGTTTTGGGGCATTTGGAACCACTATGAAACAGCATCGTTTTACTAGGTCTATATAAATTAAAAATATTTAAAAAAAATCATTTCAACCTACTTTAAAAAAATTCCTCAATCTTTTTTTTTTCTCTCGAGTCACTCCCTTGTCCGGCCAAGGGCCGTCGCATGTCTGTCGCGGCCACCGATCCTCGGCAACGGTGACCACGCCTTCGGTAAAAAAATCCTTTTGGACCCTCTCTTCGAGTAGAATTTAGATAAATCCCCAGAAATTTAACTGATGCTCGGCTGAAGGAAAAGAAACCAAAAGGTTTCTCCTTTTTCCGACGAGGCCTTCGACGGAACCCTAAGGGGTTCCAAGGCTTCTTGAGTTGCAAGAAAGGGACTCGCGACGGCGTTTTGTAAGTAATATTTCTTTCTTTTTTTTATTTTGCTTCAAAGTAAAAAAAAATAAATAAAAATGCTACCTTTTCTTCTTTTGAAACTTGTTCTTTTTTGTATATTGTTTTTTTTTTAATCTATTCGATTGCTTCTTGTGTAAAAAACAATTACATGGCTATTATGGCTTTTATAGCCAAATATCTTTTCTTTTCTATCATTCTCTGCGTTTTGCGTTTCTGTCCTCTTTTGTTTTTTTCTTTTGCAGATGCTTGTGGCAAGGTCAACGATGCTAGGGAGCCATGCCTTGCCATTTTGGTCAAAGAAGGAGGTGAGACCTTGGGCAACGTGTCTGCGAGGGAACAGCGCTAGAAGCTTTAGGGAAACTATGGTTTTTGTTTATTTTTTATGTTCTGGGCTTTAAGGGTTTTTGTATTCGATCTATTTGGGCTTGTAATTAGTGTACTTTTATTATCCATTTATTTATTTGTTTGTTATTTGGGCCAGGCAAAATTGGGCTGTTACAGCTGCCCCTCTTTGCTCATTGTCGTGTAATGGGAATGGAGCAAAGACTTTAAGAAGGGCCAACTTTGTTTGGTCCTATCAAATCTTGACTTCTTTGGTGCTCCTCTTTTTCATGTAGCTCATTCTTTCCATCCATTGGTTACTCTACTTTACTGCATCTACTTCGCTATAACTTCAGGAAGGCAAGATTTAGTATCACGCCTTCATCTTGCTCCATTGCAACTTCAAGGAGATAAGATTTGTTGTTGTAGCTTCATTCTAACCCACTACAATCTCAGGGGTATAGGAATTATAGTTTCAATCCGATCCACTGCAACTTCAGGAATATAGGAGTTGTAGCTTCATCTTGCTCCAGTGCAACTTCAGGCAGATAAGATTCGCTATAATAAATTCAATCCAACCCACTACAACTTCAGGGGTATAGGATTTGTAGTTGTAGTTTCATTCCAACTTACTGCAACTTCAGGGGTATAGGGATTGTAGCTTCATCTTGCTCCACTGCAACTTTAGGGAGATAAGATTTGTAGCTTCAATCTGCTCCGCTGCAACTTCAGGGGTATAGGATTTGTAACTTCAATTTGCTCCACTGCAACTTTAGAGAGATAAGATTTGTAGCTTCAATATGCTCCACTGCAACTGCAAGGAGATAATATTTGTAGCTTCAATCTGCTCCACTACAAGTTCAAGGAGATAAGATTTACCATCGTAGTTCTTTTCCAACCCACTACAACTTCAAGGGTATAGAGATTGTAGCTTCAATCTGATCCACTGCAACTTCAAGGATATAGGATTCGTCACTTCATCTTGCCCCACTGTAAATTCAAGGAGATAAGATTTGTCATCGTAGTTTCATTCCAACCCACAACAACTTCAGGGGTATAGAAATTGTATCTTCAATCCAATCCACTGCAACTTCAGGGATATAGGATTTGTAGCTTCATCTTGCTCCACTGTAACTTCAGGGAGATAAGATTTGTCATTGTAGTTTCATTCCAACCCACTACAACTTTAGGGGTATAGAAATTGTAGCTTTAATCCAATCCATTGCAACTTCAGGGATATAGGATTTGTAGCTCCATCTTGCTCCACTGTAACTTAAGGGAGATAAGATTGGTAGCTTCATCTCACTCCACTGCAACTTCAGAGAAATAAGATTTGCCATCGTAGTTTCATTCCAACCCACTGTAACTTCAATGATATAGAAATTGTAGCTTCAATTCGATCCACTGCAACTTCAGGGATATAGGATTTGAAGTTTCATCTTGCTCCACTGCAACTTCAGGGAGATAAGATTCGTTATGGCAGATTCAATCCGACCCACTGTAACTTCAGTGGTATAAGGTTTGTGGTTTCATTGATCTATTATACAATTCTCTGGGGAATATGACCTGTAGAATCCATTTCATAGGCATATATTCTTCTCTGGGGAATATGACCTGTAGAATCCATTTCATAGGCATATATTCTATGCCAAACGATTAGGATGTTATGATCAAAATGAATCAAATGCTCCTAACTAGATGTATATGAATGATATTTGCATTAATACAGAATGACATTTTTTAGAATGATCCCCTTTTAGTGCCTAAGTTGACATTGCTCATTGTTCATCAAGGTTCTATCATTGATGTGTTACCATGCCTTCTTGTTCAGATCTGGTATCATTGATAGAAAACCTGAAGAAGTAATCACAATTTAGACTATTTGTTCCCAGATATTTCCCATCCTTAGATTTGGTTAGTTCTAACTAGTGGTCCTATTTCAAGTCCTCGTACTATTTAGAAACTACAAATAACGAATATTGTTAGTCCATTAATCGTTATTTCAATGTAAAAATGCTTGAAAAGGGTCGTAACAATGGACAAGATTGAAATTTATTAGGAGCAAAGCTTAAAATGAAAAGATTACTCAAAATAGCAAACGTTGCTAAAATACAAAGTGAGTAAGATGAAATTAGGTGCCCCAAATATTGCAGCATTAGCTTCTCTGCACAAACTTCTTGAGGACCATTTTGAGCTTGATATGTGTCTAGGAGATCTAGAGTATTTCATTGATGCTTCAAGATGCAAAGTTTCTCCTCCTTGTTAATTCTGAAAGGACAAGACTACCACACGCCTCATCTTTGATCAAAATTTGAGCCGCCCTTTCCAGGTTTTCAACTCCAAACCCCTTTGGCCTCAAGGCGCCCTTTGTGGGTTTTCACCTTGGCCTCTCCCTTTTTTTTAGGTAAAGTATTTCTTGACTGAATTTGAATTCACGGGATTGGGCAGGTTTTTTTCCATCCATTTCGGTGAGAATCAATGCTTCTCCAGAAAAGGCTTTATTTACTACATAAGGTCCTTCCCAATTCGGCATCCATTTTCCTCTGAAGTCTTTCTATATGGGCAGGATCTTTTTCAATACCAGGTCCCCCTCATGGAATTCTATGGGGTTGTAACACCCCCAGACCCGGCCCAGACGTTATGGTCGAATCCGGTGATGTCACATCAAAGGGATAATTCCAAAATGACTTTGTTTAGTTAAATTTATGTTCAGTAGGAAATTTGCATAGTTAAAAACTTAAGTTTAAGATTTAGAAACCCAAAATCCTTACAACTTGTTAAGTTATGATGAAAGCCCATGTTTTAGGAAAACGTCCATATGTTATAGTTATTTCAAAAACTATGTTAAACTTTAGAAATTTATTTAAGATTAATAGGCAGATGAACCAATAATAAAACCCAAATGTAAAGTCAAATTGGAGATACAAGGCCTTATTACATCCCAATGAAAATAAAGCAATTCAAATAAAGTCATTCGAAACTAATTAAAAACTTCTAAGTAGCTGGCAGTGTGTCTTCCACGTCGAGCCATCTACTGAGAGTCACCTAAAAAATTAAATAAAAGGATGTGAGTTTCGAAACTCATTGTGTACGACCCTTGGTAATCCAACCAACATGCGATTATCACATTGGGCCTAAGCCCTATCAAAATCGGTGGTCTTGGGCCTTAACCCACAATGACCTCATATCACATCAGTATCACACGAATGCAATGCTCCCATCCCAAATCCAACCCTGCACTCCATTTCCCTTCCAACCCTACGCTCCTGCGGGAATATAAATATCAACCCACCCATCCTTACACTCTAAAGGTAGCACCAACAGCGGCACTACTCAGACGTTGCAGCAAGGCTGCTAAGCATATAATGGGCTTAAAGCCACCGGTGGATCCACGGTCGTCAAGCGACTATGCGATCCTCACATATCTTCCTCCGTATCATCAAACCCACCCAAGTGCAACATATATCTCATGAATGCAACATACACATTTTCACACATTAAGCACCTAGGGGTATTTTAGTCATTTCACTACCTAGGGGTATTTTTGTAAATTTACCCTACAGGGGTATTTTCGTAATTTCTTTCATCTCGGGTTTTAGTTATGAACTTTGGCCCATCAACAAGTCCTTGCGGCTAAAATGAACAGACACTATGCACCAAGTAGGATCCCAGAGAAGAAGAGGTGGGTCACTAGGACCTCTTAAGTACCAAACTCTCCCTAGATCCAATCCTAGACATGCATATGTCCATTGCCACACTCTAACCTAGCGACTTGTCCACGAACATGTTTGATTATTAAATTAAGTTTTATGCTATTTAAGAATTTATCAGAACTAGGCCTAGAGTCCATTAAAACCCTAGCATGCATTTCTAAAATCACATAAGGCCCACTAAGCCAAGTCATGTCCATATAGCCCATTAAGCCCAATCATGTTTATATAGCACATTAAGCCTGATCATAATAAAATCATACAACCATCCATATCAATCCATCCTTCAATTTCACATATCAACTCTTGCCGATTTGGGCCCACGAGCTCGGCAGGCCCATTTAGCCCCGTCTGGCCCAGTCGGCCAAAGAGTGGCCCGAGACCATGAGATCGCTCTCTTGGCCCCAATAATAGTATCAGTGTTCCCACACGAATGTTCACACGCTCGTGTGGTTGCCAGCGCCAACCTTTCGGCTTTTCAACTTTTCGACATTCCAGTTTTTCAGGATTTTGGTTTTTGCCGATTTGTCGTGTGTAAAGTGTATGTACACACTTGGTTAATGCGACGTGCTACACTATCCCCAACCTTAAACCTACAACCAATACAAATCTCCAATCAATCACACACTTGACCACAATATTTACCCAAAAACTGAAGCATTACCATAACCTTACCGTGTGCCACCAGTTCTAGTAGCCCTTCCTTAGCTACTATTCACGAATATCCCCTAGATCTGCACCCACACATATACTCTCAAAAAATCAAGTGACTCATATTCCATACAAGTCACCTCTATAAGCCACACTTACATTCGGCCACTTACTAATCCACAATTGAGACGAGTACACTTACCACTTGCTAGCGATCCTTACCATGCTTGTGATCTTTGAACCCTACCCTTGTTAATACAAGGTTAACGACAAGAAAGAGTTAGATATTCCTTTGGCTTTTACCAAAACACACTAAAGAAGGTTGACTAAGTACTTACCGCATCCAACCTTTGATCTTGCAGCCTAGATAGCTACTGAACGAGATCCGGCTTTTAAAACTTGATTAAAAGTATATAACAGCAATCGATTTGTGATGGAGGAAAAACAACAAGGAATCGACAAAAAGATAGGGCTATTTGATTATAAGGGAGTTGTAACATCCCCAAACCCGGCCCATTCACTACGACCGAATCTGGTTATGTTAGTGAGAATATTTCTGACTTAGAGTAAAATAGTAAAAATTTATTTTATCTTGAAACCCATGTTCTTTTGAAAAAAAAAATATACTTCGGACTTGATATTATAAAAATGTCCATATTAAAACACTTTATTATCTTATGAATACTTTAAATAAGTAGATTAGAGTAAAATCATTTTCACTAGCTAGTAATTTAATTTTACCAAGTCATAATCAAATTAAAATAAAATAGTACCCAAAATAATAATTAAGCAATTTCCAAAGTAGATAAAAATAAATAAAAGTCAAAAGGCCCTTATTACATCCATATTTAAAAGATTAAGTACTTAATATAAATAAACTTAAAACAACGCCTTCGGCATGGGCCACCATGTGTCCTCTCCGATCCCGGTCCAACTCATGAATCACCTGAAATGTTGGGAAAATAATTGGGTGAGTCACAGACTCAGTGCATAATCAAAACACAGATTTCCCGCGTATGGGCTTGCCCCCTACCAAACAATTCACATAGCAAGTCATGCACATATGCATCTCAGCCCAACCCACTCCAACCGTAACACCAACCTTAGCAGACTCCCTGCCTAAGGCCGTGGATAAGCCACCACTGACCACATCGTGATCCAGAACCTTACCTTGGCAACTCGCTGCACAAGGCCGTGGCTGAGCCACCGATCAACCAACATGATCCAACAACATACTCTGCCTACGGTGATGCACATAGCCATCAACCGCCGAGATGGGCACCAAGCCAACATCTCCCTTGAGGTAGCACAAAGCTAACCATCAAGCGCTAATGTAGCCAGAGCTATCATTAGACCACGTACACCTCGTGTACACTTCTTCCTTCATCGAATCAAGCCCCACCTCATGCAAATATATAGATGCTACATGTTAAGTCATTGTATCACATAGGTATATAAATATACACATATACAATTATACATCACAAATAATCTTACCATTACCAGGTACTCATCACTTAAGCCATTATAAATGGCTACCACACCTAACACACAGGTTTAAACGTTAGCAATCAAACTGAGAAATAGTACGATGATTACGCACCTAGATAGCACACCCGATCTACCCTCGAAACGCAACCTTATACCACTGCACTGCTGACTAAACAAATCCCGAAAGGTCTCCTGCGCTAGGCTCTCCTCCCCTATAATCGACCTTGCACAAAACAAGTAACACTTAAGGCCATTCGGCCAAGACAAGAAACCATAGCAAAACTAACACACCCTTACCTTGCTAACCACTACCCTTCCTCTAACAAGAATCGGCCACCACCAAGGAAGTAAGGGTTCGGCTTGAAGGAAAACGGATGAAAAGGGATAGGGGTTACGGCAATAGAAAAGAAAGAAGGTATGGGAAACAATTATGAAATGGTTTCGGCTTAAGAAAAATAGAGAGAACCAAGTAGGAAAATCGGCTAGGTGACCTTGAAGATTCGGCCAAAGTGCATAGGTGAAGAGAAGGGATATTTTAGTGTTGGTAAAGTATGGAAGACAAATGGATGAAGGCTTAAGAGGGAACTAGGATTCGGCAACCAATGAAATGGGGAACAAGTTTCGGCAGTGAGCATAAATGGTGAAAAAAAACAACAAAGGTGAGCACCTCCCCTTAATAAAAGAATTCGGCCAGCTCCTGGAATCTCTCCTAGCCACTAATTCAACACATTTGAATTAATCCAATCCTTTAATTTACTCCCAGCCAACCATTGAAATTTAAAATAAACTAAAACCCCCCTTTATCCTTTATCACCTCTTCCATTTAAAAAAAATAAATAAAATAAAATAAACATAATAATTATCCTTACTCCAGCCGAATTTAAAAGGATAAAAGCTTAATCCCTATCTTCTAATCCATGTGCCGTCCACTGCCTATCAATTTGCTGCAAAAATCAAATAATAAAAACAAAACACCCTTTATGCTGGCCAAAGGTCTCGAACACAGGACCTGGGGAAACCAGCGACCAAATAGCGCCCCAGGCCATTCGGTCTAGGCGTTGTTTTGTGACAGAAGCGCGCAACAATTTCTTTTAAGCCCTCTCAGCACTTAACGCCAGCTTGCAAAAGAAGACAAAGCGCTGCACCTTAGATTTGAACCATAGACCTCACGCATCAGCCCTTCTTCCAGCGCCCTTGCCAACTCTTCCAGCCCGCCTTTCATGCCATAAAGCCCCCTTATTTATTTTTAAATCCTTCCTTCTTCAGCCCATTGCCACAACAAAAATATAAAACGCCAAAAAGCCGCTCCAGCCCTCGAACCAGCGCCCTCTCATCCCTCCAGCGCCTAAGTGACGCACGCTAGCCACTTCGCCAAGCTATCCTTTGTGCCAAAAATTACCCGAAAAATATACTTAAGGCCTCCCTTGGCCCGATTCCCTTCTTAACCCCTAAAAATCAAAATTTTCCAAAGTCTTCCCTTTTTCTCCGAGCACTCTCAACACCTCTCAAACACATCCAAGCCTACCCAAAAACCCACTAGAGCATGAATTATACCCAACACGCACAGCCCCTAAACCAGGGTGTTACAATTCTACCCTCCTTAAAAATAATTTCGTCCTCGAAATTACTTGTCTAAACTAACAGTCCATTTCCTCCCACTACGCTATGGCTGCCCACTCTGATCTTAAAGAGCTAACATACTACTAGGCATAGCATCTACCATACTCAAGGTTCCACATACTTTACGAGCAACAAAGCAAACAGTCACCAAAATGAACCAAACAACAGAGAATAATTCAGACATCAGGGGCTTACCAGCTGACACATCAGACACATCATTATCCTCTCCCCGACGAACTGCATAAACCAGACTTGGCTGCCTTGCCTCAGTGCCACCATTACCGCGGTCTACTGCTACACGACCTCGGCCGGAACCATTTCCTCCATGGTTCGGACCACGACCTCTCGTCCTCTGCTGACCACCTCTGCCTGGTTGCACATAACCTTGACCCACTATCCGAGTCCTATTTGGGTTCTGGGGACAATCCTTAATCAGATGAGATTTGGACTTGCATCTAAAGCACTCCCGAACTCGATTCCAGCACTCGCCAACATGATACTTTCCGCACTGCACACACGGACGATCTGGATTTTCGGTGGCTGGCTTAGCAATATGAACAGGAGTCTCAACCCTCGGTCTTTTCTGAACCCTACACTTCTCTTATCACGGTTTCTTTCTCTATTGTGCCTCTCAGCCTTCTTGACCTCCTCAGCTATTCGAGCTTTCTCCACTAAAACGGCGAAGTCTCTTTCCTGATGCGGAGCAATCAAAACCCGCAGCTCATCCCGCAGACCATCTTCAAACCTGACACATCTCTCATAATCCGTTGCCACGATGCCCCGAGCATACCGGCTTAAACGTAAAAACTCAGCTTCGTACTCCGCTATCGACTTGCTACCTTGCACCAAATTGAGGAACGCCTTCCTCTGAGCGTCCACATAACTTGCTCCGACATATTTCCCTTCAAACTTGATCTTAAAGTAACCCCAATCCACTCGATCTGCAGGGGTACTTTCCTTAACCGTGAGCCACCACTGGTAGGCCTCATCTCGCAGCAACGAAACAACACCCTTAAGCTTCTCCTCAGCAGTTAAGTCTAAGTCGTCCATAATCCTTTCAACAGCCTCTAGCCAGTACTCTGCCACGTTCGGAGCTACCCCAGACACTCCTCTGAAAACCTCGGCTCCATTCGCCCTAAGCCTTTCGGGCATTGACTTCCGAGTCCCACTGCCCCTACTGGCTCCTGCCACTCGTTCGAGCACTCGCAACACAGCTTGTTACACTACATCGTCTCCTCCAGTCTGATCCTGCTGTTCAACCTCAACAGCTGGTGGCGGTGCATCGCTCTCTGACCCATGGCGTGACCCAACCGGTTCCGATACTGACATCCTGCCTCTACCACGTCCACGAGTATTGCGACCACGCCCCCTAGAGCTCATATCTAGCCTCGATTTAATCTGCTTGGAAAGTTTTATGGATTAGAAATTATTGTTTCACTGTTATAACCACGAGCAATTTTATGCAATGAAGTTTCCGAGAGTAGTTCTTTCGAGCAATCAAGTTTCCTTCCCTACCTAGGGGTAAATTCGTCATTTTTCCTAAAGAGGGGTATTTTGGTAATAACTCAGAGTCAATTTTGAAAATAGTTTTCCAACTTCAAAATTTACAAAATCTCAAGGGTCGTCTTGAAAATTTTGTTTCTCAAACAAAGTGTGTTGCAAAAATTCCAAAAAGTAGGGTCATTTTCGTAATTTTGGAAATCATGGGCATTTTCGTAAATTCTCCAAATCGGAATACCATTGTATTTCATAAAATAGGGTTTTCTGATATTTAGTAAAGCAGGAATATTTCAGTAAAAGTTGAGAGAAAATTTAGAAACCAAGGGCATTTCGGTAATTTTATCAACCAGGGGTATTTTGGTAATTTTTGTCATCAGGGAAAATTTTTTTTTAATTTCCAAAGTCGGGGTATTATTTTGCCATATAGAAAATTGGGTACTTCTGCAAAGTAAGAAAATTTTATTAAACTTGGGGCTAAACTGGAAATTTTGAAAGTCAGGGGCATTTTAGTAATTTTCAACATAGGGGTATTTTCGTAAATTTTCCCAAATCGAGGTATATTGCTATTTTGAAAACTAGAGATTTTAATATTTGTAAAGTAAAAATCATTTTAACAAGAGTTGAGGGTAGTGTGGTAATTTTATAATACAGGGGCATTTTTTGTAATTTTGCCACTAGGTGCAATTTGGTAATTTTGGTAAATCGAGAAAATGTTTTCCAAAACCAGATTTAGGGTTTACAAACCAAAGGGGTAAGTTTGAAAATTTTAAAACTAAGGATTTTAAAACAATAAGGCTAATCCCTTCCGGGTTTTAATAATTGGTTTAGCCTATGAACAAGTCCTCTTGGTTAAGGTGAACCGTAGCTACGCACCAGGTAGGATTCGAGTGAAGAGGAGGTGAGTCACGCGGACTGCTTAAGTACCAAGCTCCCACCGAATACCAATCCTAGACATGCGCACACAGGTTGCCACACCTTAACTCGGCGACTTACTTCATAGGTTTGTTTATTAGGCACTTTAAATCTTATGCACGTGTTTGAGTAGACTAGTCCTAGGGTCCAATAGCCCTATCATTCTATTCTACGAGCCCAACTAAGCCCATAACAGTTCATAATAGTAAAGCACTTCAAAAGTCCGAAGTACTTACCTGGTGGACGTCGGGTCGGAGGTACAGGTGCCATGCCAGAATAACCTGAAAAACTTTTATAAAGGCCCATATTTCGAAAAGCCCATTTTGAAAATGTTTTTGGGCCCAAAACCCTCAAAGCCAAGTTTTTGAACCGGGCTCTGATACCAAACTGTAACATCCCCAAACCCGGCCCATTCACTACGACCGAATCTGGTTATGTTAGTGAGAATATTTCTGACTTAGAGTAAAATAGTAAAAATTTATTTTATCTTGGAACCCATGTTCTTTTGAAAAAAAAATATACTTTGGACTTGATATTATAAAAATGTCCATATTAAAACACTTTATTATCTTATGAATACTTTAAATAAGTAGATTAGAGTAAAATCATTTTCACTAGCTAGTAATTTAATTTTACCAAGTCATAATCAAATTAAAATAAAATAGTACCCAAAATAATAATTAAGCAATTTCCAAAGTAGATAAAAATAAATAAAAGTCATTATTACATCCATATTTAAAAGATTAAGTACTTAATATAAATAAACTTAAAACAACGCCTTCGGCATGGGCCACCATGTGTCCTCTCCGATCCCGGTCCAACTCATGAATCACCTGAAATGTTGGGAAAATAATTGGGTGAGTCACAGACTCAGTGCATAATCAAAACACAGATTTCCCGCGTATGGGCTTGCCCCCTACCAAACAATTCACATAGCAAGTCATGCACATATGCATCTCAGCCCAACCCACTCCAACCGTAACACCAACCTTAGCAGACTCCCTGCCTAAGGCCGTGGATAAACCACCACTGACCACATCGTGATCCAGAACCTTACCTTGGCAACTCGCTGCACAAGGCCGTGGCTGAGCCACCGATCAACCAACATGATCCAACAACATACTCTGCCTACGGTGATGCACATAGCCATCAACCGCCGAGATGGGCACCAAGCCAACATCTCCCTTGAAGTAGCACAAAGCTAACCATCAAGCGCTAATGTAGCCGGAGCTATCATTAGACCACGTACACCTCGTGTACACTTCTTCCTTCATCGAATCAAGCCCCACCTCATGCAAATATATATATGCTACATGTTAAGTCATTGTATCACATAGGTATATAAATATACACATATACAATTATACATCACAAATAATCTTACCATTACCAGGTACTCATCACTTAAGCCATTATAAATGGCTACCACACCTAACACACAGGTTTAAACGTTAGCAATCAAACCAAGAAATAGTGCGATGATTTCGCACCTAGATAGCACACCCGATCTACCCTCGAAACGCAACCTTATACCACTGCACTGCTGACTAAACAAATCCCGAAAGGTCTCCTGCGCTAGGCTCTCCTCCCCTATAATCGACCTTGCACAAAACAAGTAACACTTAAGGCCATTCGGCCAAGACAAGAAACCATAGCAAAACTAACACACCCTTACCTTGCTAACCACTACCCTTCCTCTAACAAGAATCGGCCACCACCAAGGAAGTAAGGGTTCGGCTTGAAGGAAAACGGATGAAAAGGGATAGGGGTTACGGCAATAGAAAAGAAAGAAGGTATGGGAAACAATTATGAAATGGTTTTGGCTTAGGAAAAATAGAGAGAACCAAGTAGGAAAATCGGCTAGGTGACCTTGAAGATTCGGCCAAAGTGCATAGGTGAAGAGAAGGGATATTTTAGTGTTGGTAAAGTATGGAAGACAAATGGATGAAGGCTTAAGAGGGAACTAGGATTCGGCAACCAATGAAATGGGGAACAAGTTTCGGCAGTGAGCACAAATGGTGAAAAAAAACAACAAAGGTGAGCACCTCCCCTTAATAAAAGAATTCGGCCAGCTCCTGGAATCTCTCCTAGCCACTAATTCAACACATTTGAATTAATCCAATCCTTTAATTTACTCCCAGCCAACCATTGAAATTTAAAATAAACTAAAACTCCCCTTTATCTTTTATCACCTCTTCCATTTAAAAAAAAATAAATAAAATAAAATAAACATAATAATTATCCTTACTCCAGCCGAATTTAAAAGGATAAAAGCTTAATCCCTATCTTCTAATCCATGTGCCGTCCACTGCCTATCAATTTGCTGCAAAAATCAAATAATAAAAACAAAACACCCTTTATGCTGGCCAAAGGTCTCGAACATAGGACCTGGGGAAACCAGCGACCAAATAGCGCCCCAGGCCATTCGGTCTAGGCGTTGTTTTGTGACAGAAGCGCGCAACAATTTCTTTTAAGCCCTCTCAGCACTTAACGCCAGCTTGCAAAAGAAGACAAAGCGCTGCACCTTAGATTCGAACCATAGACCTCACGCATCAGCCCTTCTTCCAGTGCCCTTGCCAACTCTTCCAGCCCGCCTTTCATGCCATAAAGCCCCCTTATTTATTTTTAAATCCTTCCTTCTTCAGCCCATTGCCATAACAAAAATATAAAACGCCAAAAAGCCGCTCCAGCCCTCGAACCAGCGCCCTCTCATCCCTCCAGCGCCTAAGTGACGCACGCTAGCCACTTCGCCAAGCTATCCTTTGTGCCAAAAATTACCCGAAAAATATACTTAAGGCCTCCCTTGGCCCGATTCCCTTCTTAACCCCTAAAAATCAAAATTTTCCAAAGTCTTCCCTTTTTCTCCGAGCACTCTCAACACCTCTCAAACACATCCAAGCCTACCCAAAAACCCACTAGAGCATGAATTATACCCAACATGCACAGCCCCTAAACCAGGGTGTTACAGGAGTATTCGGCTTTCAGAGAAAGAAGAAGAACGCAACACCAATAGAGATTTCGGCAAAAAGGAATGATGGTTTTTCGGCAATGGAAGAATTCGGCAACGGAAGAAACAGAATGAGGGGGAGAAAAGAAAAGTAATGGAAAACCCAATGAACCTCTCAAAAGAATTCGGCACCCCCTTTTTATAGCCAAAAGCCGAAACTACCTTCCCCCCAAAGTCTCATTCGGCACCAACTCTTCACACTTCTTAGCTCCTAACTTTTCTCCCTAATAACTCCTCAATCTCATCCTAAATTTCCTCCACAACCATCTCACAAGACCAATTCAAACTCTCTAATGCAAGAGTTCAAATCCCACACAACTCTGGTCATACAATCTGCAAAATAAACACTCCAATAAAATACCATGCCACTACTCGAACCTTGGACTCCCTTGCTTGCTAATGACGCCACCTCCCTGCTCCCTAAGTGGCGCCACTTTGCCACTACACCACAAGCTCTTTTGTGTCATTTTTCTTCTGCATTTATTTAAAAGGCCTACTAACTGAAGTCACAGTTCCCTTGGGGCTTAAACCAAAATTTTTCCTATACCCTTACTTGATCCCAGGACATCTCCAACACCCCTAGACACTCCAAGTTCATTAATCCTCAAAGCCCACATGCCAATCGTCATTTTCTCACTCACTTAAAAATTTTCTAAGACCCAAAGCCCAAAGCCCAATAGGCCCAATTCTACTAGGCCCAAATTTGGGGCATTACTGGGGTGAACCTTTTTGTCATAAGCTCGCATAATCCGTTTTTGGTACATCTGACCATAATGGATATCTTTTAGCCTGTTTTCTTCAATCAAGTTTAACTGATCATATCAAGATTAGATCCATTCTGCTTCATCTAACTTCAACTCTGACAAAACTCAGAGAGAAGGAATCTCGACTTCGATGGGCAAAACCACACCCATTCCATAAACCAATGACAAAGGTGTTGCCCTGGTGGAGGTTCTGATCGACGTTCGATAAGCATAAAGGGAAAATGGTAACTTCTCATGCCAATCTTTGTAAGTCTCTGTCATTTTACCTACGATCTTCTTAATGTTCTTATTGGCTGCCTCCACTGCACCATTCATTTTTCAACGATATAGTGACGAATTGTGGTGTTTGATCTTAAATTGACTACAGACCTCCGTTATCATGCTATTATTCAAATTTAATGCATTGTCAAATATGATCCTTTCTGGCATTCTCGACATATGATCTCTTTCTTCAAGAATTTGCTAACTGCTTATTTCATGACATTGGCATAAGAAAGCAGCTTCTATCCACTTGGTGAAGTAGTCGATGACCACAAATATGAATCGATGCCCATTGGAAGCTTTTGTCGAGATCGACCCAATGACATCCATGCCCCACATAGAGAAAGGCCATGGAAAAGTCATAACATGAAGAGGTGAATGAGGCACATGAATTTTGTCTCCATAGATTTGGCATTTATGACATCTCTTGGCATAATTGATACAATCCCCTTCCATGGTGGACCAATAATATCCGAATCTCATGATTTGTCTAGCCATTGTAAAACCATTAGCATGTGTTCCGGAAACACCCTCATGGACTTCTTCCAAGATTTTCTTGGCCTCAACAGCGTCTGCACATCTTAGTAGCACTCGATCCTTTCTTCTTTTGTATAGGATCTCCCCATCTAGGACATACTCATTAGCTAGCCTTCTTAACATCCTTTTATTATTCTCAGTTGCTTGCTCAGGGTATCCATAGTTCTTTACATATTGCAGAATGTTATGGTACCAAGGGTGATCATCATTTTCTTCTTTCTCGATGTTGTAACAATGGGTAGGAGCCTCATAAATACTCATCTGGATAAGTTTTAAATCCTCTTATTTTTTCATTTTGACCATGCAATCTAAGGTAGCCAAGGCGTCGGCAATCTGATTTTCATCTCGCAGAAGGTAGTAGAAGGTGATGTCATTAAACTCCTTAATTAACTCAAGGATGAGCCTTTGATAATCGATCAACTTGATATCTCTCGTCTCTCATTCACCTTTGAGTTGATAAATCACTAGTGCAGAATCCCCATATCCCTCTAGTACCATGATCTTGCATTTTATGGCTGCACAGGTACCCATGATGCATGCTTCGCATTCTACCATGTTAATTGTGCAATCAAAATCAAGTTTACAAGTAAAAGGATAATTATCTCCATCTCGGGATACTAGGACTGCCCCAATTCTGTTACCCATGGCGTTTGAGGCCCCATCAAAATTTAACTTCTAAGGATGTTCTTCTGGAGCACCTTCTTCAGTGGTTGCAACATACATTATATCTTCATTCGAGAAATCAAAGTTCAAAGGCTTGTAATCCTCTAGAGCTCTACTAGCTAGAAAATCTGATATTGCACTCCCTTTTACTGCCTTCTGGTTCACATAGATTATATCAAATTCAAAGAGCAAAATTTTCCACTAGGCCATTCTTCCATTCAAAGCAGTCGACTCCATTATGTACTTTAAAGGATCCATTTTTGAAATGACCTAAGTTGTATGGTACATCATGTATTGTCTCAGTCTTCGGGTTGTCCAGATTAAGGTACAACAAAACTTCTCTATTGGCAAATATCTTGTCTCACATTCAGTAAATTTTTTACTGAGGTAATATATCACTCTTTCTTTCCTCCTTGACTCATGATGTTGGCCAAGCATCACCCCATAGAATTCCCAAACACTACCAAGTACAATCTGGGCTAAGTGGTATCAGCACTGGGGCATTGGACAAGTAATGTTTGACCTTATCAAAAGTCTTCTGGCATTCCTCGTCCCATACACTTGGGCTATGTTTCTTAAGGAGATGGAATATGGGGTCTAATTTCTCGATTAGTTGTGAAATGAACCAGGCAATGTAACTTAATCTCCCTAAGAAAACCCGGACCTCCTTTTGAGTGCACGGCGGAGGCAACTCCTGTATAGCCTTAGCTTTATCCAGGTCGATCCCGATCCTTTTCTTGCTGACTACAAATCTTAGCAATTTTCCCGACGTGGCCTCGAAGATACATTTTGCTGGATTCAGCTTTAGCTGGAATTTTCTCAACCTCAAAAATAATTTCTTCAAGACTTATACATGCTCCTTTTCTATTCGGGATTTTGCGATCATATCGTCGACATAAACTTCGATTTCTTTGTTCATCATATCATGAAATAAAGTTACCATGGCTTTTTGATACGTCACTCTCGCATTTTTTAGCCAGAATAGCATCACTTTATAGAAAAATGTTCCCTCCATGGTTATGAATGTGGTCTTTTCCATGTCTTCAGGATGCATCTTTATCTAGTTGTATCCGGAGAAGCCATCCATGAAGGAGAATAGTGAATAACATGTCGTGTTTTCCACTAAGGTGTCGATGCGAGGCAACGAGAAATTGTCCTTCGGGTTGGCTTTGTTTAAATCTATGTTGTAACATCCTAAAACTGGGGCTGTTCGTGATTGAAATATTTTGTTATGTGTTTGAGCTGCTGTGTTATTGATTATGGTGTAGTAAGGCTTAATTATGGATTTCTAGTAGGCTCGAGTAGTGGGAAAAATATTATTTTTAAGCTTTGAGGTAGGGAGCCTTAGTAGTAGGGGCTACATGAATAAATAAGGGATAATTTGACACAAAAATCAGCTTGGAAGAGTGGCAAGAGAAGGGCCACTTAAGAGCCTAGTAGTGACGCCATAGTAAGCAAGGGAGAGCCTTGGTTCGAGTCGCAAAAATCCTCTTTTTGGCACTTTATTTGGACGGCACAAGGGGGAGAGATTTCCTCTCTTTAAACTCTTTTTAGATGATAAGATAATGAAGATATTATTTGGTTTTATTTGGATTAATTGGGGATTAAATTATGATAATTGGTAGAGGAAAAATAGCCTGATGTTTAATTCAAATTATTTTGAATTAAAACAAATAGGTGGCTTGGAGTAAAATGAGGAAGCTGGCCGAAATTGAACTCCTTGTTGATAAGGATGGACGGCAAGCTTAAGGGGGAAGTGCCGAATGCCTATAAAAGCATCAACCTTGTCACCTTGTTGGCTTTTTGTCATTTTTGCTAAAGTGCCGAAATCCCTAACCCTTCCTTCTCTGCTTCCTTTTATTTTTCCATCCTCTCAAGACCTTGGCCGAAACCCTCTCTATTTCTCCTTGCCGAATCCCCATCCTCAATCCCCTTTTTCTTTTATTTTCCTATTAGCCGAACATTCACTCCTATTTGCCGAAATTCTAACACTCTTTCTCTCCATTATTTTCTTCCATAATAGTCGAATACACCCCTTTGAAGTGCCGAAATTCTCTTCTTCTTTTGGGCAGCACTTGAATCGAATGCTAAAGTAGCATAGACCTCTTTGAATGATCGTTGTTAGTTGAAGGTAAGAGTGCCGAAACTCCATGGTTTCCTTCTCTGTTCCTTGCCGATTTCTATGAGGGGTAAGTGCCGGTTTCGGCATTTATTTACAAGGTGCTAAATATCTGTTTTGAAAAGCGAATCTGTCTAGGTGTTCCGGGATTTTGGAGATCGACAAAGCAAGCCGTCATTCGGGATCAATCGGGTGGTAAGTGGTGGTAAGGATCGATTTTCATAGATTTAACTTTCAAAGTTTTAAAGCCGAAGGCTATCAGTTTGTTTACTAATCGATGGTAGTTGGTGAAGCAGATTCGGGAATTGAGTGTTGTGATTAGTATCCTAAACTTGAAGGTAAGGATTCGGGATCACAGGATGACCCCTTTAAATTATTTGGAGTGGCCGAATAGGCCATAATACTAATTCTTTGGTTGGCCGAATATAGGAAGAGGAAGATCTAGTGTGGCCGACTTCTCTTTTCGGGATTTAGGACTTTCATCGACATCAGGTGTGTACATACACACTTATAACCATTAATGAACTGTATTAAATACATGTTGTATGTACATCTGCTTTATGTAGATATGGATTTAGTGCCTTAATGGTACAAGCGAGGATCCCGGTAAGTCTTTGTCAATATGAGATTGACTATAATGCTTTTGGGAAGCATGGCTTATTTGATACATGTGATAAATGTATGTTGATATAAACCTTGTTTATAACTGCTTGATATGGGTTGATGAGAGGAGGGGGCAGAGATATTGTGTCGACGAACACCAGTGTTTTGGTAACACACTATGACTACGGTCACCAGAGGTTTGGTACCTCCAGAGGTTTGGCACCTCACAGCGTCTTGTCCCAGTGGCTTAGCACCACAGTGGGTTAGCCCCACAGATGATAATACGGGATCGACGCCAGTGATTTGGCATCACACGATGGGTTGGCCCCATCAATCGGTTTGTGTCTTCGGACACCAGAGGTTTGGCACCTCCAGTGATTTGGCATCACATCTGTGACTTTAAGTCACCAGTGGTTTGGCACCACCAGTGGTTTGGTACCACACGGGGTAGAGAAAGGTGATATGGATGGTTAGGTTGGGTATATGATTTGATGCATGTTAATTGTTATACATTGTGTATGAAATTGCTTAAATCGGGGGGAGGGTTACACACTGAGTCTTGGTGACTCACCTTCTCCTTTATATTTTTCAGGTGACATGTAGATCGCGGATGTGGACCGGATGGACTCGAGGTGGCCATGCAGTGGGATTTAAATTTAATAGACTTAAATTTTGGTTTATTTATTCTTTTCGGTTGTTGGTTTAAATTTTAATTGGGTTGTAATAAGGCCTCCAGTAACTACTTTTATTATTTTGTTACCTACTTTGGGATATTTGTTTAACTTATTCAATTGTGTTAACAATGATTTCACATGTTTTCCAAAACAAACGAAAAATGTTTTTAAAGTACCATCGGGTACATCTAAAATTTGTTTAATAATTTGACTTAATAAATATTTTCGAAATCAATCAAAGTATGGGTTTATACACCTCAACTATTTTTTTCATGATGCTATCTTTTATCAAAAACTTAAATCGGTTTTAAAAAGGTTTCATAATGTTTTCTCTGTAACAAACCAAATTCGGTCGTAGTGTTTGGGCCGGGTTTGGGTTGTTACATATGTAGCCTACGCACATTCGTACTTTCCCATCTTTCTTAGGGACAGGGACTATATTGGCTACCTACTCTGAGTATTTAACCACTTGTAGGAAACTTAGCGTCGAATTGTTTCTTGACCTCTTGTTTTATTTTCAACATGACGTTGAGCCTCATCCTTCGAAGTTTCTATTGAACTGGCTTGCATTCTTCCTTTATAAGGAGCTGCTGTACCACAATATCAGTACTTAGACCAGGCATGTCTTAATATGACCATGTGAAGACATCTTTGAATTCTTAGAGTAACTCAATAAGGTCTCGCTTTGTCTCTGAACTGATGCAAGCTCCGATCTTCACCTCTATCTTTTCTTATTTGTCTCCTAAGCTCACAATTCCTACTAACTCTTTATGAGGTAGGATTTGTTTCTCATCTTGTTCTACCATCCTTAACAAATCAGGAGATAAGTTACAATCTCGATCATCTTAGAAGTCCTAAGGTTCCTTTGGACACATATCCTGCTCGAAAGGAGATTCTGAGTCAGCAGTAGCGTCGCTCGTATCATTGATATCCGGAGACCTGTTATAGGAATAAAGGAAGATGCAAAGAACAAATGAATCTAAGAATAATTATCAGTATAGTATGAGTACGAATGAAATGGAAAAAATAAAAGAATATTTGTCAAATAAGACACAAAGATACATTTTATTGAAATAAAAAAAATAGTAGACATACGTCTTTTTCACAAAAGGATTCATATTGCTCCTAGGCTTAGAGCAATAAGTGTGTTTTGAACATTACTCTGAATTAGTTCTAAAAATTACAGGTATCTCTTCCGCAGTCCAATTATTCAGAACACTTTTGAGGATATAAGGACAAATGATTGATAGGTTTTCTTCCTCAATTCCTTCTTCGAATATGGCATTGATGCTCAAGTTTCCCAACATTCCTCTCGCAGTTTTGACTAACAGGCTTTTTTTCTGACATTTTTCGTTCAGGATAAATGATTTCTCCTAACACAAACGTTTTAGATATATGGGGAAAGATCATCGGTTCCCCTTTGACCTCTCCCCTACTTAGTCATGCTCTTCTTCTTTCTTGCTTCTTTTATAGTTCCTTCTTCTTCTGTCTCACATTTGGCTTGTACCCTAAGCCAAAGTGATCTTTTTGTCCATCAGCATTGGTGCATCAACTCTTCCTTGAAGATATTTTTCGAGTCCTCTTCCAAGCAAGGCTCATTTGCTGACCATCAATTACAGACCTATCCTCGTAGTCTTAGATATTTTTGGTACTGAGATCTTATTTTCTTCAACAATGAAAGTTGCATTAACAAATTCCAGTGATCGAAAGGAACATTCTATTGCCTCTTCATCCGCTCCTATGTATGGTGCGTCACTAGTTACAGATGCAATGATATCCTCTTCAGCTTTAATCATTACCAGTCGATCCTCTGTTACCAATTTCAGTTTTTGGTGCAGTGACGATGGTACTGCCCCAGCTGAGTGAATCCAAGGCCTACCCAACAAGCATTTATAAAAGGGTTTGATATCCATTACCAAAAAGTCTACTTCATATATGTTCGGACCAATTAAGAGTGGTATTTCAAACCTCCTAATCACCTTTTTTTTTGTACCATCAAATGCTCTCACTATATTATGGCACACCTTCATGTGAGAGCTATCCACTAGCAACCTATTCAGTGTGGATAAAGGCAAGACATTCAGCACGGATCCATTGTCAATTAACACTCCTGGCAATGAATATCCTTTGCATCGGGTGAACCTTCGTAGATCCCATGCCCCATGGAAGTATTTCATCATCATTGAAGAAGATGAAATTATCGGTACTCAGATTGTCAACTAAACGATCTAGCTTGTTTACAGAGATATTATCTACGACATAAGTTTCATTTAACACATTCATCAATGCGTTACGATGTGTCTCTAAGCTCAAGAGAAAGGCTAATACTGATACGCAAGCTAGTTGTTTGTGTAGTTGTTCTACTACACTATACTCGCTATGTTTCAAGAAATTCAAGAATTCTTTAGCCTCGTTCTTAGTTACTAGCTCATTGATAGGTGATTCAAGTCTAGCCTTTTTTTCTTTCTTATACTCGACTGACAGGGTTTTTTCCTTAAGTGGTTCGGTTCTTGTATTTGCAGGGTCATAGCGCCTCCCACTGCGTGTGAAGAAACCAATATCCTAGGCCCCTTCTAAAGTGCCAACCGAGTTCTTCTCTCTCGAGATCATCACGTTGCAATCATAATTCCATGAAACCATTTTGCTATCCTTGTAGGGAATGCCACGGGTTTTTGAATTATGACTCTTGGTGTAGCTTGTGCTCCTACTTCATTGCTTCTCGGCCGAGAAATAATCACCACTAGGTGGTTGACCTTGTAAACTTTCTCCATTGATCCTTTCTCTGAGGCACAAACATCTCCTCCCTCCGAGCCCTTGACATCTTCAAAGAATTCCACTTCTTTGTTATCCATTAGACTTTGCACTAAAGCTCTGAATTCGGTGCACTCTTGGATCTCATGACCTTCTTTAGCGTGGAACTCATAGTAGCTCCTCACTCCTTTAGGCATCTCCTCTAAATCTTGCATAATTAATCCCACATCTATCATTTTTTGCCCAACCCATTTTAGTGGGGATTTCACCTCCGCAACATCGGTTTTGGTCATCTTGCCTCCACTCTCGATTATCGCGTTTACCCCTTGGACTCTGGGTAACGAATTTCCTGCCACATTAGGTCTTGAAGGATCATCGAACGTTACAATCCCCATCTTGATGAACCTTTCGATCAACTTTTTGAATGCAGTGCAGTTCTCAATCGAGTGTCCCGTTATTCCTGTGTGGTACTTGCATTGAGCATTCGCATCATACCAGTTTGGGAACGGAGGTTGCATGGGTTTAAAGTAAAACAGGGATACTACATGCGCATTGAACAAATTATGATATAACTCTCCATATGTCATTGGGATAGGTGTGAATTGGAGATTTTCCGTGTTTGGCCTTAAGTTAGATTTTTGCCTCGAAGGTCCTTGATGGCTAGTTGTCATGGTCCTTGGTTGGCCTATAGTGACCAGTTTTGAATAGCTCTTATTATACACACTCGCGGTGTTTACTTCATTTTCTTTCTTTCTCGGGCAGACCTTTTAGCGTTTTCCCCCGCGTCTATTTTCCCACTCCTTACTACATTCTCAATCATTTCTCCGGACATTATTATATCTGAGAAGCTTTTGGTAGCAATACCCTGCATATAGTTAATGAATGGGCTTTCAAAGTGTTTATGAAAAGCATTTTTGTCTCATTTTCCAGAAGAGAACTTGTGTTGCCAACTCTCTCCATCTTTAAGCATATTGCCTAAAGCTTTCGATTTTCTTCTTCTCCATGTTTTACAGCGTAATTCTACCGGGTGTCATGTCAGTCACATGGCTATATTGTTTCATGAAAGCCTGTGTCAAGTCTTTCCATGAATTGATTTTGGCACTGCTTAGCTGATTGTACCATTTGGTAGTCGACCCGATCAAACTATCTTGGAAGTAATGGATTAACAATTGGTCATTATTGACGATCCCATCGTTCTTCGGTAGAACATTGTGATATGGGCTTCAAGACAACTAGTCCTATTGTAATTTTTGAATTCTGGAGTTTTGAATTTTGGTGGGAGCACTAGTTCTGGGACTAAACTCAATTCCTTGGCATCGACCCCGCAAAGGTAGTCAGCACTCTCCATAGCTCTGAATTTCTCCTCCATCCAATTGCACTGATCTTCTACCTATTTTGGCAATTCTACTCTTGCTCTATCTATTTCCACAATGTTGTCTAAATCTGGAACAACGGGGTTGGTCGAATTATCTTCGGGATTGGAACCTGAACCCATTGGGTAATTCACTAGTCCTGAGATACCGACCTAGTATTGTTGTGGTCTTATAGTAACAGGTACTCTTCGTGGATATGTATCTGGTTGGGCTTGGACATTTACTAGGGTAAATCCTGGGGGGTACGTAGTGTCTTAATTATCATCCCCAGAGTTAATCATAATACTCTTCCCTTTTTCAATCCCTCCAGCCAGTAACTGGGTTAATTGGCTCATTATGCTTCGTTGGGACTCTTGTATTTGGTCCTTCATGTCTTGATGTACCTTAACTAATTGGTCTTGCAACTAATCTTGCATGTCTTTCTGAAATTGTTCTAGTCTCTCTAACCTTTAATCCATGGCTTTGGTTTTATCGCCGGTACCGTAACGATATTCAATTGGCAGATTATTGTTGGTTTCCAGGGCAACTGTCATAATTTCGATTAATTAGGGTCTTTTATGAAATTTAATGCTTGTAATGAAATGTAATGTTAATGAATGAATGCAAAAAGAGGCATTGATTCTGGTTCAACTCTATTAGAACAACTTTACTGAAAAAAAAATTCTTTACATAAAACGGATACATTTTACATATACGGCCTTGCCCTAATACTCAAAGCCTTGACTTTCCTATAAAGCCAAGCTAATTCTCGACCCTGATTTGATTTTGATTTGTATCTCAAGCTTAGCATGTCAGCTTGAACCACTAAGGTTTGCAAATGATCGGCTACTTCCCGTACTTGAGTCAAAACTTCGCCCATGATGTGATCTCTATCCCTAGTCTGACCTTGAAAGTGTCGGAGTTACTCTTTCCAATGTTCATTGTTAGTTTCAAGAAGCTCAACTCGAAGTTCACAATTTTGCAGTGCTACCTCGAGCTCTTCTATCTTTCTCTTTAACTCTTCAATCTTAGTCAGGCTTGCTTTCAACTTAATCACAGAGTTGCGACTACGATGTTAATGTAATGACCTTTCTAATTCCACTACCCGAGCTCTCAGTCCAACTTTTTCATCTCGGCTTTCTAACAAATCCCTTTTTAGAGCATCTTCTCGAACTCAAGCATCTTGGAATTTTTTTTCCCACTAATCAGCTCTAATCTTTCCTTCTTGAATTTCTTGCCGCCATTGTTCCGATGTTTTACCCAACCTGGCAGTCCTCATTGACAGACATAGTTTTTTATAATCTGTTTTTAAACTGTCCAAGTCTTCCTCAATCTTATTTTTCCTTTCCTCATTTTCTAGGCTTCTAACTTTTGGACGTAGACGTCTAATCCTAGTTGAATCTACTCCACTTCCAACTTTTCTATCCTTTTCCCCAGCTCCAAACTCTTCTTTTTGAAGTCCTGCTTTACGATCTCTAACTCAAATGGGATCACTTGCAAGTGTTCTTCTATCGGTCGGGTACTTTCTTGGCTTGCCGAAGGGACATTGTCATTGATTCTTTTACCCCGCCACTAATCATATTCTGAGGTCGTCATGGGATTTGTGAAAAATCTCTTCATTTTATGAGTTTGATTCCACGCCTTCGAAATTTCACGAACCTTTTTTTTGTAATTGTCACCTTTGTACGCAAGCTCACATTGAACCAACCTTTGCGTTGCTTGTATAAAGTACCTTAACCTATACTCTCTCAATATAAGTAGAGGGGCATATCCAACAACTCCCCATATCCCGAGTAGAGGGACCCAGTCAAAGTCTCCATATATGTACAAAATTTCATCAGGGATCATCCAAAGGGCCCTCCATTCAACATCTTCATCTTGGAGACTCTAGAGAATTGTCATCCACTTTTCTTCAGAATGTTGTCTCATCTTGGGATAGCCACGAATTCTTTCAACAAATAGTAGTCCTCAGAGAATACTCGATAAGAGACTTTTTCTACCTTCCAAAAATGGCATGGAATCAGGCTAGCAAGAGTTGTGCACATCCAATAAATCTTCCTTCACTCGCTCTCTGGCATGCACTTAAAGATCTGAAAGTTTCAGCTAGAATTGCAGGGACGAGCATGACCTTTTTGTCAAGCAGGTCAAATAGATCTGAAACTACATCATCAACGTACGTTAGTGCTTTGGGGAATGACTAACCCAAAAATACTCAAGGCGAAAACGTCGACTTTTTTCCTCGCATCCAGATGTACCAAGATCAAATCCCGCAGACTTTTCCAATGGATACATTTACTATCCCCTTTTTGTTTAATCCGAGCCACGACCCATTGCTCGCTCATCCCAGTTATGTTTATTAGTCTCTTTAAGAAAGTCGAGACATTGGCGACACTAGAATAAGCTTTGTCGACTTGGATCCTCGGGCAACGGAGTAGAGTTGTGTACTCTTTTACGGTGGGCACCAAGTCTACCTTTCCAAAAGTGAAGTAGCTATAGGCAGGATTCCAATACTGGGAAAGAGCTCGGAATAGGTGCTTATCCACTTTGACATCGAGTAAATAACGTAAATCACTATATTATGGCAGAATAACTGCTTGATTTCGTCATCCCATTGGTCTCATATTTCTTTCAACTTTTGAAGATTATTCTAAGTCACACTAATGCAGGTGAAATCCAATAATTCCGACATATACCCCACCCTTAGGCTGTCACCCTTCTCTTGTTGTGTTTTCTCGGGCCATATTTGTATGGCCGCATTGTCTTCCACTTTATCAAGAAATCCATTTTCCATGACAAGCTCTTTATTTAGCAACTGAACGTGAATCAACACATTTTTCTATGTGAAAATGCAATGCAAACACAGACAAAACGAAGCAAGTCAGTACATTTCATACAAAGCTAGAATACACAGCAATAAGTAATAAATAAAACATCTATTCGGGTGACCACTAAAGGTTTGATATGGTTCTACCTAGGGTAGGTTCTTTAGGGCTCATTATATGCGGCTCGGTTCTAAAGTAAGGGTACCTGAACCAGCAGATTCCTCAATCCTCACCCATTATAGGCTCATACAGATTGATTTCAGTTCAGGGGAACACATTTCCCTATGGTTGTACGGAGATGAAGACCTCACGAAGACATAGGTATGGATGTATTCTGAAAGCCATCCACTATCCTATATGGAGGTGAAAACCTCACAAAGGAATAGCTTCCCACTCCCACTTAAGGGTACAATGAAACGATTATGCCATGCAATATATGTGAAAATTACTAAGAGAAACTCGAACCAATAAAGCAAACATACTAAATCATTGTGTAACCCGAGATAACAAAGACATTATTTAACACTAAAATAAAACATGAAGGATAAAATACAAGAAAGGGATTGTCAATTTAAACCGAATTATCAATTTTCAACAAAAAGACCACAAAGTAATCAACTCGCAGCTTGACTCTCTTATTTGTCCCCAATGGAGTTGCCAAGCTGTCGAAACCTTTTGGAAATAGACTTTTTATTAAAAAAACAAAAATGGAGTCGCCACCAATCCTTTTTATTTAGGTGTGATTGGATCACCTAAAAATTTAATCATAAAAGGTTAGGTTTACCAAAACGATGAATTTTGGCCTACAAAATATAAGAACATAGGTTCAGGAGTCGGTTACGTATGAGGAAGGATTAGCACCCTCATAACGCCCAAAATTGGTACCTAGTTGATTAATTGGTGTTTTGATGTCGAAAATTAAAAATTCAAAGGGAATTTAAAATACGATCCCTCTTTGCATTGTATTATTTGATTGTATTGAAAGAAATCCGATCTAAATTAAATTTTTAATGTGGACGCGTTCTCATTTTGAGTCGATCAAGACAAAAAATCATGTCCCATATGTTGGGGCACAAAATCTCGAATTCTCGAAAATAAGGATGCTCTTCGTTTAATTATAGCCCAATTCTTACAATCTTACTTATTTATTTATTATTATTACTATTATTTTAAAAAAAAGAAGGGATATTTAATTATTTTAGTTCAAGGAAAAATCATACCCCGTAAGTTTGGGGCATAATTTATCGAATCCCCATAATAAAGACTATCGCCTTGGTTTTATTTTTTTTTCTCATGAGTTATGGAAAAACGAATGCATCACTTGATATGATATGCGATTGAGCATAATGGGAGAATGAATGAATATATCTAAACACAATGGTTAACATGGTAATAACTATAATAAAAAAAATAACTACATAAAAAAATAAAACATAAATAAAAATTTGAAATGACTATCGTAAAATAATAATATAAGAACAAATAATGGAAGATACCATTATCAAATGGTGATGAAGCAGCTTTAATAATAAATTGATGATGATAATAATAATAATGACGATAATGATGTAATTAATTCATGTTTAATAATAAAAAAAACAAAATGATAGTAATAATAAATTAAGGATAAAGTAAAAATTGTTTAATTTAGAGGGTAAAAATGCAAGTAACATAAAATAACACAAAATAAAATTAAATTAAATTAAGAATACAAGAATATAATAAGAATAAATGCTTTAAATTAAAATAGGGGCCAATCAAGTCTGTGATAAAATTTAAAGGATGAATTATGAAAAATTCGAAAATAAAGATTAAAGTAATATAAAACAAAAAATATAAGGACTCAAAAGGCAAATAATCCCAGACCTAGCACACGTCACTCCCAAAGGGTCAGTAGTATAAGGACTGGATTGAATATATAAAAAAATTTAAGGCATAAATCGTAAAAAATAATAAAAAATATAAAGGATCAAATTGAAACAGCGTAGAAATATACAGGGACTCATATGGTTATTTTTCCATCCTGTCATTCCTTTAAGTTTGACAGTGGGTCAAAGGACCGAATGACAAGGAAATAAAAATAACGGGGTAAAAATGAAATAAAATAAAAAATATGCAAGACTAATTTAAAAGCATACTAAAAAGCGGAAGAACCAAAATAGCAAATAGCCCCTCCCTTCAAAAACACGTGGATCCTAGGAGGGGTCAGGTCGGATCGTCAGGTCAAACTCAAAATGACGTTGTTTTGGGACTTTTGAAGCCAAGTCCAAAACGGCGTCGTTTTGGGAGCCTATATAAGGTCAAATTTATTTTTTAAAATCATTTTCAAACCTGTTTTTTAATAAATAAAAAAAACTTCATTCCTTCCATTTCTTTTCTCTCAAGCCCCCTATGTCCGGCCATGGGGGCCGTCGCATGTCCATAGTGGCCACCGATCATCGACGACGGTGACTGTCACCTCCAGTGGCCGGAAAACCCAAAAAAGCCCCTTTTTGAACCCCTTTTTTAAGAGAACGGGATTATGAGGTCAAAACAAATAAAAAAGGATCACAATCTTACCAAAACCTTGAGAGGCCTTTCGGTTTCTCCTCTTTTTTGACACGGCTTCAGGCGAATCCCTAGGGATTCGACAACCTTCTAGGCCAAAGAAGACCACCGACTACGACGGCACAGGTAAAAATCCAACCTTTTGTATTTATTATATATATATGCGATATTCGAAATAAAGAAAAATACCTTCTTCTTTTTTGACAAAAACTATTGTAGTTTCTTTCTATCTCTTGTGCGTGTGTAAAAAAATTACATGCCATTGTTAAGGCTTTTATAGCCGATTACATAATATTCAATTTCTTTTTTGCTTTTTCTATTGTTTTTGTCTTCTGTTCTCTGTTCCTTTTTTCCTCTTTGCAGGTATTCATGGCAAGGTCAACGATGACAAGGAGGCGCACCCTTGCCATTTTGGTGAAACGATGGCAATGGGGCAGTCATCGGGCGACGTATCCGCTGACATGGCCAGGAGCAGCGACGCTTAGGGGATAAAGGTGGCTAGGGTTTCTGAAATTTTTTAAGATAGTGGGATTTGGGCTTTGGTTTTTTTATTTTAGATTTTTTTGTATTTGGGCCATTATTTTTTGTAAATGAACTTTAATAATGGACTTTTTTATTATTTTTATTTATTTGTTTTTTTGTTGGGCCAAACAAAATTGGGCTCTTACATACTTACTATTTGATAACGACTGTGTACAGTTGCACAAACCCCAATGTTACACCCACACTCGAGGCAGTTCATGGTACGAGAATAGCAGAGAAGATCGTTTGGTTGAAAATCAGAAACAACGAACGTCCACTAAGATGAAAACACAAGTATGAATTCAGTTAAGGTTTATTTCTATCAATATCACAAATTAGGTCGATTTTCAAAATTTTTATTTTTCGTTGAGCAAGAAATCTGTTTTCAAACCTGATTTTTTTCCAACATAAGTATTTGGTATTGATGAATTGAATGGAATGATTGTATAGATCAAGAATTGGTTCAAATTGGAGATAATACGGAAAAGGCCAAAATTATCAAATAGCCCTTGAAGATTCAATTTGTTTGTTATTTTGATCAGGCAAATTCATATGGAACTTACTACTTTATTTTATGCTATGTTGATTTTGTTCTATTACATTTATGTGTTAGATTGAAGTGAATAGTAAATTTGGCACTAATGATTTGAAATGGACTGAATTGTAAATTCATGAGAATATTGGTTATATGGAAATAGAAAATGCTATAAATGAGATTGTTGACTGAATATATGTCTCATATGGGAAATTAAATAGTGTACAGGAATTGATAATGTCATTTATACAGAAATGGTACTCGAGTGAACTTAGTAAAAGGTTTGGATACATATGGCGTGTCATTAGGGTTATATACGTAACTGATTAGGGCTTTACATGATGTTATAAGATCTAGCATTTGTTGTAGATTCTCGGATTATATGTATTGTTGGTTTAGCCCAGACAAGTAACCTCGATATGATGTCAGCTTGTGTAAGGAAATCTATTAAAATGTCAACCTGTGTGAGCATTACATTCCTATGTATCCGAGTTTTTTGTACTATAGTTTCATCGGGCGATATTCAATTGATTGGAAATGAAATTTAAATCATGAATTGAAAATGAATTGCCATTAAAAATACTTGACATATATAATGTTATATGATTATGTTTTAAATGTTGACAATATTTACGATTTGAGAATGTAACTAACGTATTTGATTTGTGGGGACGTTTCATGTATATATATGTATTAATGTTCCAAGGAAAGTTAATTTGGTAACCAAATAGAATGATTGTGTACGCTTAAACGATCAAGGTAAGATTTAGTTTCCATATGATCTTACTAAGCATACTATATGTTGTCACTTGTGAATATGATATGCTAATTGAGCAAGTATACACGTCAGATCAAGTAATAAAGTGATGAGTGAGTATCGTTCTCACGAGGATCGGATTGAGGCACAAAAGTGGTCAAGTTATTATAATAAAATGCAATTAATGCTATGGTAAGTATGCAATGGCAATTAAAATGAATAATGATGTATGCAATATGTGGAATTAATGAATACTTGGAAATGCTATGGCAAAACGAGAGTAGAAATGTAATATCCAGGAATTAGGGGTTATGAAATTTTCGCTTGAATGTGTGCATTGTTTTGTTGTGTGCTCTTTGTATGAGTTTTAGGGACTTCGGGAATTTTATAATATAGGGGAATGCCTTAGAAAAATTTTAGATTATAGTCTTAGAAGGGGAGCTAAGCAAGTTTGGCCTTAAGAGAATTAATTTGAGGTTTTAATCACAAGACAAGTCAATTGGTAAAGTGGTGATAGCGCTTGGGTGAATGCATGAGGTGAGAGGTTCGAATCCCTTAGCTAGCAATTGGAAGGAATTTTAATTTTTGTTCTCTTTCCTATAGTGTCGGTGAAGCCTTATCTTGTATGGATGGACTCTTCTTTTATTTTTGGATAGTAGACCAAAAGGAAAAGGAAAGTTAGTAGTTAAGGTAAGGAATCAATATGTTATGGAATGTTTAGGGGACAAAAGGCTTGAAGAGTGGGTGATGTTTTGGAAGTTTTTCCATGGTCATTTGACCATGAACCTAGACGCATAAGGGGCTAAGGGGGTTGGTTTAATTGTGATAGTGATTAGGGGTTGATAGGGAAGAAATGAGGAGGAAAAAGGGGGATTGTGTTGGCTTGTGAGTTGGCCGAATGTGGTATGGGTTAGGGGGTGTTAGTTGGCCAAAACTTTAACAATTTGTACATCTTTTCCCTTTTCTCCAAATTCTTTTCTCTTTAGCCGAAATTGTCATTTGCATTTGGTGAAAACTTTGTTTTGTTTTGGCTATCATATTTGATCAAATTGGTACTCTTTTTCTTCTTTTCCTCTCAAGATTTTCTCTCTTTTTGGTACCAAAATATTACCACTTTTGAAGGCATTTTTCTTTCATATTTTCTCACTTGACCATTACCAAAAACTTTTTCTTTGTTCAATTTCTTCCATAACCGAAACCCATTTATTCTCTTTGATCATTTCTCCTTTTCTTTTCCATTCTCATCTAAAGCCGAAAGTTTCACTTCATTGACACCATTGAAACCGATTGCTTCTAAGCACCAAAAACCTATCATCTTTTTCATTTGAATCTATTTTTTTCTATTTCATCTTGCCGAATTTTTGGAGTTTGTGACCATTTGCATTTTGGTCTTTATTTTTTTCGGTAAGAATCTCTTCTAGACTAATTTCTTTACCTCTTTCTTTTTCTAACGATTGAAAAGCGAAATTCTAAGTTCTTTTATTATCTTTGGCCGAAACTTGAAGGAAAGTTCGGGGTTTCTTTGTAGCCAACGTCTAGAGGGGGATCATTCAGGAATTGAATTAACCAAGGTAAGGAGATGATGATATTCGGCCAAAGGCCATATCTTTTTAGTGATAATCGATTTCTCACATAGTGATATGTAGGTACTGTCGACGTTGTAGGCAAGAGTCGGAAATCTTAAGTATTCTATCGCTTTCCGTGTTTACAAGGTGTGTAGCTTACACTAAAACTCTAATAGATTAATAGTATTATTGATAAAAATGTGTGTTTATAAAGAAATATAAATGATTATGGCTTCGGATACCATTCAATGGTACAGTGAATTCAGGTACGTTATTCCTTAGCATTTTGTATAAACTTTTAATATGAGACATATTCGATATTTGGTTATGATTTTGGGATAATGTACAAGGCATGATATCTATATCATTAATAATGCTATAAGCATAAATATGAAATGTGTACGATTCCGATATGATTTTGGGGGTATATGGTATGATATTGAAATAATATGTTATTGCATGGGCATATGGGTAATATTGAAAGGGGAAGTGTTCCGGTGGTTTTACCACATTATCCGGTGACTTCGGTCACATACTATGAATCTGGTGACTTCGGTCACATATTATGAATCCGGTGACTCTGTCACAATTATCTGGTGGCTATGCCACAATTATAAGGGCGATGTGCATGTTGACTGCAGCAACTGCCTTCGATGGTGTGTAGCGGATGGAGGGTCGATTTAGTAATCCCCACGGTGTGATTGGTAGGTACGGGTGGTGTGTAGCGGATGGATATCTAAGTTGGGTTCGGGATTGCATTTCATTTAATATGTACATGTGATTTAATCAATTATTATTTGCTATATTATGGGCTTTATTGCTATGATCGATTGGACTTTTAGTGTATTGTTACACATTGAGTCGGTTGACTCACCCTTCAGTGGGATATCATTTCAGGTGATACACAATGATTTGGACCGGGTCAGCGAGGACTTCGTGGTGGCCATTGCTCAACTCAGTATTTCGATTTTCCTTTTATTAAACTTATTATGTTTTCTTATATATTTCGGGATTTAATTTGGGATATGTTTTTGTAATAAGGCCGCCATTAGCTATGTTACTTTTACGTTTTAACTTATATTCTGCTACGATCAATTTCAACTAAATAATTAAATATTTTCGATAATCGTATAAAAATGTTTTGACACCTAAATACTTATGGTTTTCAAAATAATAATAAGTCCTAAATTTAGATCTTCTTTGATAAATAAATTTTTAAAACATAGACTTAATAATTTTATAAATACAAAATTTAAGTACAAAACGGTTTTTAACAAGTTCGTACTTCAAATCTATTCTTTTATCCCAAAATCACATGTTTTTCCAAAACGACAAAACGAGTTTTTATTGAGGAGCATACCAGATCCGATCAGGTCTTGTGGGCCGGGTTTGGGGTGTTTCAACTTGGTATCAGAGCCCAGTTTTAAACACTCGGCCTTGGGTTTTGAAGTCCACAACGTTTTCAAATTTTGGCCAAAATGAATGTTTTTGAAAATTTTTGGTTAAAAATGGTTTTATAGAAGCATGGCACCCGAGTTCTCGACCCAAGTCCGCCAGGTAAGTTCTTTTGTTGATAAATTTATGTGAGTATGCTAATGTATGATATTTTAGTTGATAAGCCTAAGGAAACTATACTTTAGAGACATGGACCCTAGATATATGTGTATCCTACGGAAAAATCATTGAATAAATCTCTGTTGCATAAGACTTTCTTTAAACAAGAAGTGAAAAGACTCTAATGCATAAAATTTTCGTAAAAACAGATAAGACACTAAGTAGACATGAGTTCTAGGGGACGTGGTCGTCGTGGACACGATAGAGGCAGAATGGCTGTGTCGGAACCAGTAAGGTCTGGTAAGGGTTCTGAAAATGAAGCTCCGCCACCAGCTGTTGGAGCGGAATTTCAAGAGCAAACTGGAGGAGATGACACTGTATCGCAAGCTATGCTGCGAGTCCTAGAACGAGTAGCGGGAGCTAGTATAGGTAATGGAGCACGAAAGTCAGTGGCTGAGAGACTTAACGGAGCTGAGGTTTTTAGGGGGTATCTGGGGTAGCTCCGAATGTAGCGGAGTACTGGTTAGAAGCAGTCGAGAGAATCATGGACGATTTGGACTGCACTGCCGAGGAGAAATTGAAAGGTACTGTTTCGTTACTTCGTGACGAGGCATACCAGTGGTGGCTCACTGTCAAGGAGAGTATTCCTGCAGAGCGAGTGGATTGGGGGTATTTTAAGGTAAAATTTGAAGGGAAATATGTCGGAGCTAGCTACATTGACTCTCAGAGAAAGGCGTTCCTGAATCTGGTACAAGGAAATAAGTCGATAGCTGAGTATGAAGCGGAGTTTCTGCGGTTAAGTCGATATGCCAGAGGGATTGTAGCTACTGATTATGATCGATGTGTCAGATTTGAGGATGGGTTGCGAGATGAGCTGCGAGTGTTGATTGCACCACATCGAGAGAGGGATTTTGCAGTTCTAGTGGATAGAGCACGGATAGCTGAAGAAGTTAAGCAGACTGAGAGACAGAACAGAGATCGAGGTCAGAATAAGAATAAGAGGAGCTATGGGTCTTCAGGGTCATCCGGGAATTTCCAAAAGAAACCTAGAGTTGATGGGCCGCGAGTTCAGCAAGTTGCTATGGGAGGACAGTACCGTACATGTGCTCAGTGTGGAAAGATGCACCCGGGAGAATGTTGGAAGAAGACAGGAGGATGTTTTAAGTGCGGATCCAAGGATCATATGATTAGGGATTGTCCATTGGATACAGAGAGGAACCGTCCAGTAGGTCAGGGTTTTAATCAGGCTGGCAGAGGTGGACAGCAGCCGATGAGGGGTCGTGGTTCGAGTGGCAGAGGTAATGGTTCTGGTAGAGGTCGCGGGACCCCGGGCAGAGGCAGTGGTAGCATTGAGGCTAGACAGCCAGGTTTGGTGTATGCGGTTCATCGGAGGGAAGATAGTGATGCACCTGATGTTATCACGGGTACGTTTCTTATTTCTGGGTTGCCCTTTATTGCTTTGATAGATATAGGGTCAACTCATTCATACATCGCTAGTGAGGTATCTGGAACTCTGCATGTGAACTCTGAGATTGTACCTAGGAAGATGACTGTACTTAGTCCTTTAGGACAGACTGTAGTAGTAGATATGTAACACCCCAAACCCGGCCCATTTGTGTGACCGAATTTGAAATGCCACTGCGGAAAACGTTTGAAAAACTTTTGACTTAAAATTTAAAACATAAAAGATTTGTTGTCTTTACTAAAACATTGTGTAATTAAAGTTCCAAATAAAATTAAGTTGTTTAAAATAAAACATTTTCAAATAATAATGTAATCGACAATTTAACTTAAAACATAATAAAAATCCTTAAATACTTAAAATGGCCCTTATTACAATAATTAAATACTTAAAATACTGAAACATAAATTGTATAAAGAAAATCTTCTTTTGCATGGGCCACCTCGTATCCACTCCAACCCGGTCCGAGCATCACCTGAAAGGTTTGAGAAAATTTGGGTGAGTCACACAGACTCAGTGTGTAATTAATCCACTGAATTCCACCCACATGTTAACCACATATTAACCCATATAACAGATAACAAGATATCATATTCACTTAATAACACATTCTGGGCTTGGCCCATATTCATATCACTTATCAGGTAACAGGGTAATTAACCCCATAATTCCAAATATCAGGCTTAACCCATTTCCACACTGACCCACATTTATAAACTGGGCTTGGCCCATTTTCACATTAATTCACATATCCATTGAGATTATGCAAAATGCACCCAACCCAACCTAGGTCCATCCTCTACACACACCCGTATCCAGCCACCACACACCAGGGGATTATCAAATCACCCTCTCCTTTTTACTCCAAAAGGCAATCAATGTCGTCCACGTGCAATTAAGCACAATAATCCACAACGCGACCTCAGTCAGCGCCAATCCACGATGTAGCCGTAGCTAACACCAAAACCATGATGGGACACATAGTCACTCATCAACCACGATATGGCACATAGCCGATATCAACCACGATGAGGCACACAGCCACTCATCAAACCACGCAAACTAAATTGCAATTAATCCACAATGTGACCTTAGTCAACGTCAATCCACGATGTAGCTCAAGGCTAACATCAAACCACGTACTCGAAGTACACCCGTACCTTCTTTCATATCATATCCCAACCCATGCACATGCAACATTCCATAATGCCATAAAATAGTGATGCATGAGCATGTTCATCAAGCATATTATCACATATTCATATTAGAAATCACTTTTTATCAGATTTGGTACTTACCGGATTATCGACATACCCCTTGAGGGTATCCGTATCACAATTTCCTTTGCACAAGTTAGCACATATTTAATACATACAGATATAACACAAAAACCCGGAAAACGGTAGGCTAACTACACACCTGCCTATTAGTGAAATCCTGAACTACTCGATTCTAACACGATCTCGAAACGTGGTTCTTCCTTCTCCCTTAAAGCTGATTTGGTCTCCTACCAAATCCCGAATCACACTTTGAGTTCCCTTCCTTTAGCAACACACAAAAGAACACCTTTTTATGGCACTATGAACAATCGGCCAAACCACAAAACTATAAGCAAAACCATTCGGCTATACCATCAAATCCCGAAAGATTATCGCTTGAAATACTAAGTCTTACCTATAGACTTACCCCAAAACGGTTGTCAAAGAATTGAGGCTTAGAACGATTGCTTCCAAAGTCTCGAGGAGTCTATCTTCCAAAACCGATCGAAGAAAACCAAATGAAATCCTTCCCTTTTTGATATTAGGCCAAGTCAAATCAAGAAGGAAGTAGGAAGTTTCGGCTATGGTTTTGAAAGAAGAAAGCAATTGATTTGTGGCTAGAAAGAAATAAAGTATGTGAGTAGCAAAGAAAATAGAAATAAGAGAGGGAGGATTCGGCTTAAGCAACAATGGAAGAAAAGAAAAGAGAATTTGGGGAAGAAAGAGGTTCGGCCAAAAGAGAGTAAAAGAAGATTTGTAAGTGTTAACAAATATGAGAAGTAAAGAAAAGAAAGATGAGAACCAATTGTAACACCCCAAACCCGGCCCATTTGTGTGACCGAATTTGAAATGCCACTGCGGAAAAACGTTTGAAAAACTTTTGACTTAGAGTTTAAAACATAAAAGATTTGTTGTCTTTACTAAAACATTGTGTAATTAAAGTTCCAAATAAAATTAAGTTGTTTAAAATAAAACATTTTCAAATATTAATATAATCGACAATTTAACTTAAAACATAATAAAAATCCTTAAATACTTAAAATGGCCCTTATTACAATAATTAAATACTTAAAATACTGAAACATAAATTGTATAAAGAAAATCCTCTTTTGCATGGGCCACCTCGTATCCACTCCAACCCGGTCCGAGCATCACCTGAAAGGTTTGAGAAAAATTGGGTGAGTCACTCAGACTCAGTGTGTAATTACTCCACTGAATTCCACCCACATGTTAACCACATATTAATCCATATATCAGATAACAAAATTTCATATTCACATATTACCACATTCTGGGCTTGGCCCACATTCATATCACATATCAGGTAATAGGGTAATTAACCCCATAATTCCACATATCGGGCTTAACTCATTTCCACACTGATCCACATTTATAAACTGGGCTTGGCCCATTTTCACATTAATTCACATATCCATTGAGATTATGCAAAATGCACCCAACCCAACCCAGGTCCATCCTCTACACACCCCCGTATCCAGCCACCACACACCAGGGGATTATCAAATCACCCTCTCCTTTTTACTCCAAAAGGCAATCAATGCCGTCCACGTGCAATTAAGCACAATAATCCACAACGCGACCTCGGTCAGCGCCAATCCACGATGTAGCCATAGCTAACACCAAAACCACGATGGGACACATAGTCACTCATCAACCATGATATGGCACATAGCCAATATCAACCACGATGAGGCACACAGCCACTCATCAAGCCACGCGAACTAAATCGCAATTAAATCCACAACGTGACCTCAGTCAACGTCAATCCACGATGTAGCTCAAGGCTAACATCAAACCACGTACTCGAAGTACACCCGTACCTTCTTTCATATCATATTCCAACCCATGCACATGTAACATAAATAATGATATAATATAATGATGCGTGAACATGTTCATCAAGCATAGTCATAACACATATTCATATTAATAATCACATATATCAGGTTTGGTACTTACCGGATTATCGACATACCCCTTGAGGGTATCCACATCACTATTTCCATTGCACAAGTTAGCACATATTTAACACATACAGATATAACACAAATACCCGGAAAACGGTAGGCTAACTACACACCTGCCTATTAGTGAAATCCCGAACTACTCGAATCTAACACGATCTCGAAACATGGTTCTTCCTTCTCCCTTAAAGCCGATTTGGTCTCCTACCAAATCCCGAATCACACTCTGAGTTCCCTTCCTTTAGCTACACACAAAAGAACACCTTTTATGGCACTAAGAACATTCGGCCATGCCACAAAACTATAAACAAGGCCATTCAGCCACACCAACAAATCCCGAAGGGTTATCGAACGTAATACCAAGTCTTACCTATTGGCTTACCCAAAATGATTGTCAGAGAAAAGAGGCCTAGAACGATTGCTTCCAAAGTCCCGAAGAGTCTATCTTCCAAAACCGATTGAAGAAACCAAAAGGAGTCCTACCCTTGATGATATTCGGCCAAGTCAAATCAAGAAGGAAATAGGAAGTTTCGGCTATGGAAAAATAAAAGAAGAAATGTGAATAATTGATCAATATGAAAAAGAATGAAAAAGAGAGATGAGAACAAGAGAGGTTGTTTTCGGTTACAAAGGAATAAGAGATGAGAGGGAGGTTTTAAAGAAGATTCGGCCAAAAGCCTAAGAGGGAAAAAAAATCAACAACACCTAATGGACATTCGGCTATGGCTCACTTTGATGCACTAGAGAAAAGTTGGTAAAGTTCCAAAAGAATAGGTTTTTGGTTAAGACACAAAACAAAGAAAGAAAGCCAAAACTAAAACAAAATAGAACCTAAATGCCAAGAACATATTCGGCTAAAGAGGAGAGCTTTGGGGAGGAAAAGAAAAATGCCAAAGATGCACAAAAATGCTAAAATGACCAACCAATTCCCCCCCAAACTACCTATCAAGAATTCGGCCACCCCCCTAGCCTTACATGCCGTCCACATACATGATCTCCCAAGTCAAAACTTACCATTCAATTCTTACCATAACAAGACACCCCACATCATGCCTTATTTTCTCCCATTAGCCTTAAAATCTTTGATTTCTTTCCCAAACATCAAACTTACCTTAAGCAAATATTCTACTTGCCAAAAGTTGAAAGTCCAACCTATCATAAATTTGAATTGACCATCCATCAATGCTAGGATGCACAAAATATAAAATTCTCAAAATGCCTTCCATGCTACTCGAACCACTTCCCTCAAGCAACCTTTCAAGCTCCTTAACCACCTTGCCACTAACTCCTCATGTGCTTTAATTTAACACTTAAATTAACTTAAGTGTCAAGCTCACCTAATCCACTTCATTAAATAAACCATACTAAAAATTATTCTAACTTCGCAATTAAATCCAAACCTTCACATAACTATACTAAGCCCACAATAAAAAAAACATACCCGAGCTAACACAAGAAACAAAATGATATTCAAATTTTTCCTAAAGCCCAAGGCCCAATCCTACTAGGCCCAATTTCAGGATGTTACAACCAATAGAGGTTCTTTTCGGCTACAAAGAATTGAAAGAAGAGAGGGAAGTTCCAAATGGTTTCGGCCAAAAGCCTATGAAGAAAAACAACAAACACTAAAGGACATTCGGTTTTGATTCATTTTGGTGCACTCAAGAGAAAAATTGGTAAAGTTCAAAAGGGATTTGATATGGCTCAAAACAAGAAATGCAAAGTATTTCCTAACTAACCAAATATGACCAATAACCAAAAGAAATTTTGGCACCAACTAGAAATCAACAATACAAAATTCTGTCACTCCCCCCTAAGCTCCAAAACCGTCCAAATACATGGACTAAAGGCCATCAAAGAGTTTCCAAAACATTCTCCAACATTCAAGCCTTTTGTCAACAATTTTGAATTAAACATACTCCTAATTTTCTCCCTATTTCCTCCTATTCACTCACAAAACTTAAGCCAACCCCCATAGTCCAAGAAGCCATCCACATACATGATCTCCCAAGTCAAAACTTACCACTCAATTCTTACCATAGCAAAACACACCACATCATGCCTTATTTTCTCCCATTAGCCTTAAAATCTTTGATTTCTTTCCCAAACATCAAACTTACCTTAAGCAAATATTCTACTTACCAAAAGTTGAAAGTCCAACCCATCATAAATTTGAATTGACCGCCCATTAATGCTAGGATGCACAAAATATAAAATTCTCAAAATGCCTTCCATGTTACTCGAACCACTTCCCTCAAGCAACTTTTCAAGCTCCTTATCCACAATGCCACTAACTCCTCATGTGCTAGAATTTAACACTTAAATTGACTTAAGTGTCAAGTTCACTTAATTCACTTCACTAAATTCTTCAAACTGAAAATTATTCTAGCCTCATTAATAAAATCAAGCCCTCACAAGACTATGCTAAACATACATAATTCATACCCGAGCCAACACAAATAATAAAATAATACTCAAAATTTTCCTAAAGCCCAAGGCCCAATCCTACTAGGCCCAATTTCGGGATATTACAAGATAAGCTCTTTAAGGAGGTGCCTTTAGAAGTTCAAGGGACGCAGTTTCCGGCTAACTTAATGGAGTTGCCATTCGGGGAATTTGACTTGATCCTAGGCATGGATTGGCTAGTGAAGTATCGTGCAAATGTGGATTGTGCTACTAAGCGGATGTCACTAAGATCTATGGATGATAAGGAAGTTGTGGTGATGGGCGAGAGACAGAACTACTTATCAAATGTAGTATCTGCTCTTAAGGCAGAAAAGATGGTTAGGAAAGGTTGTTTGGCTTTTCTTATGCTGGTCAATGCCTTGGAGGCTAAGGAGGCAAATGTTGAAGAGGTCAGAACTGTGAGAGAATTCGTGGATGTCTTTCCGGAAGAACTTCCAGGATTGCCTCCGGATCGTGAAGTAGAATTTGGGATTGACTTGTTGCCTGGAACGGCGCCAGTATCTATCGCTCCGTATAGAATGGCACCAAAGGAGTTGGTTGAGATTAAGGCTCAAATTCAAGAGTTGCTTGATCGTGGGTTTATCCGACCTAGTGTGTCTCCATAGGGAGCACCGGTTTTGTTCGTGAAGAAGAAGGACGGGACTATGCGTATGTGCATAGATTACCGACAGTTGAATAAGCTGACCATCAAGAACAAGTATCCTTTACCGAGGATAGATGACTTGTTCGATCAGCTTAAGGGAGCTGCGGTATTCTCAAAGATTGATCTAAGGTCGGGGTATCATCAGCTTAAGGTGAAGGAAGCGGATATCCATAAGACAGCTTTCCGAACAAGATATGGGCATTATGAATTTTTGGTAATGCCGTTCGGATTGACGAACGCCCCAGCTGCGTTCATGGATATGATGAATCGGGTTTTTCAACCCTACTTGGATCAGTTTGTTGTTGTGTTCATAGACGACATTCTTGTGTATTCCAAGTCTGAGTTAGAGCATGATGAGCATCTTCAGATAGTGTTGCAAGTGCTAAGGGAGATGAAGCTTTATGCCAAATTCAACAAGTACGAATTTTGGCTGAAAGAAGTTGCGTTTTTAGGTCATATGGTGTCTGCGGAAGGAATAAGGGTGGATCCTCCGAAGATTGAGGCGGTGTTAGATTGGAAACCACCTAAGTCTGTAGCGGAGGTTCGTAGTTTCTTGGGATTAGCGGGTTACTACAGAAGGTTCGTCGAAGGATTCTCCTCGATAGCGGCACCTTTGACGAAATTGTTGAGAAAAGAGATACCTTTCGTGTGGTCAGATAAGCAGCAAGAGAGCTTTGAGAGGCTAAAGAGGGTTTTGACTGAAGCTCCGGTTTTGATTCAGCCTGAGGCAGGGAAGGACTTTGTGGTGTATTGTGATGCGTCTCACATTGGATTGGGATGTGTTCTGATGCAAGACGGGAAGGTGGTTGCGTATGCGTCTCGGCAATTGAGGTCTCACGAGGTTAACTATCCGACGCATGACTTGGAGTTAGCAGCGGTAGTCTTTGCTCTTAAGGTGTGGAGGCATTATTTGTATGGAGAAAAATTAGTAATCTACACGGACCACAAGAGTCTTAAGTATCTGCTGACTCAGAAGGAGCTGAATTTGAGACAGCGAAGATGGGTGGAGTTGTTGAAAGACTATGATTGCTCTATAGAGTTTCACCCGGGCAAGGCGAATGTCGTGGCAGATGCCCTAAGTCGGAAAGTGGTGTCGGATTTAAGAGCGATGTTCGCACATCTTAGTCTTTATGACGACGGAAGCTTGTTGGCAGAATTACAAGTAAAGCCGATGTTGTTGAGTCAGGTGAAAGAAAGACAGTTGGTAGATGATGATTTAAGTGTTAAACTACGGCAAGTGCAAAATGGGGAGTTGGAAGATTATGGTGTTAACAGCGATGGAGTTTTGTGTTTCAAGGGTAAGGTCTGTGTGCCGAAGGATGAGGAGCTTAGGCGGAGAATTCTTTAGGAATCGCATGGCGGTTCTTATGCGATGCATCCGGGAGGTAGTAAGTTGTACAGGGATCTTCGGGATCAATTTTGGTGGCCTGGTCTTAAGCGGGAAGTTACGGAGTTTGTGGGGAAGTGTTTAACGTGTCAGCAAGTTAAGGCTGAACACCAAGTTCCATCGGGATTGCTTCAGCCGATAAAGATTCCGAAATGGAAGTGGGAGCGTATCACCATGGACTTTGTTAGTGGGCTTCCCCTTACGTCTACTAAGAAAGATTCGGTATGGGTGATAGTGGATCGATTGACGAAGTCTGCACATTTCATACCTGTGCGAATTGATTATTCTTTGCAGAAATTGGCGAAATTGTATGTGGCAGAGATTGTAAGATTGCATGGAGTGCCGGTGTCGATTATTTCGGATAGGGATCCGAGGTTTACGTCTCGATTTTGCAAAGCTTTACATCAGGCTTTGGGCACCAGATTAGACTTCAGTACGGCATTTCATCCACAGTCTGACGGCCAGTCTGAGCGAGTAATCCAAGTATTAGAGGACATGTTAAGAGGATGCGTGATAGATTTCAGAGGAAGCTGGGAAGAGTTTTTGCCTTTAGCTGAGTTTGCATACAACAACAGTTACCAAGCCAGTATTCGGATGGCACCGTATGAAGCACTATATGGACGGAAGTGTCGCACTCCTACGTGTTGGACAGAATTAGGAGAACGTCAGGTTTTGGGTCCAGAGATTGTGGCAGAATCTGAAGAAAAGGTTAAGGTAATTCGGGCACGGTTGAAAGAGGCATCTGATAGGCAAAAGTCGTACGCTGATCTGAAGCGAAAGGAAATAGAGTTTGTCGTGGGAGCCCAAGTGTTCCTAAAGGTTTCGCCTTGGAAGAAGGTGATGAGATTTGGTCGCAAAGGAAAGTTAAGCCCCAGGTTTATAGGACCTTATCGGGTTTTGAAGCGGGTTGGACCAGTGGCATATCAGTTAGAGTTACCTTCGGAGTTGAAGCAAATGCACGATGTGTTTCATGTTTCGATGTTACGTCGTTACCGGTCGGATCCATCTCATGTAGTGCCAGTTGAGGAGGTAGAACTACAACCAGATTTGTCCTATGAGGAGGAGCCGATTCAGATTCTAGATCGGGATGTGAAGGTGTTATGGAGGAAATCAGTTCCTCTCGTCAAAGTGTTATGGCGTAATCATGGATCGGAAGAAGCTTCGTGGGAGCCGGAGGAAGCTATGCGGCAGCAATACCCTCACTTATTCTTGTCAGGTAATTTCGGGGTCGAAATTTTTTTTAGGAGGGTAGAACTGTAATATCCAAGAATTAGGGGTTATGAAATTTTCGCTTGAATGTGTGCATTGTTTTGTTGTGTGCTCTTTGTATGAGTTTTAGGGACTTCGGGAATTTTATAATATAGGGGAATGCCTTAGAAAAATTTTAGATTATAGTCTTAGAAGGGGAGCTAAGCAAGTTTGGCCTTAAGAGAATTAATTTGAGGTTTTAATCACAAGACAAGTCAATTGGTAAAGTGGTGATGGCGCTTGGGTGAATGCATGAGGTGAGAGGTTCGAATCCCTTAGTTAGCAATTGGAAGGAATTTTAATTTTTGTTCTCTTTCCTATAGTGTCGGTCAAGCCTTATCTTGTATGGATGGACTCTTCTTTTATTTTTGGATAGTAGACCAAAGGGAAAAGGAAAGTTAGTAGTTAAGGTAAGGAATCAATATGTTATTGAATGTTTAGGGGACAAAAGGCTTGAAGAGTGGGTGATGTTTTGGAAGTTTTTCCATGGTCATTTGACCATGAACCTAGACGCATAAGGGGCTAAGGGGGTTGGTTTAATTGTGATAGTGATTAGGGGTTGATAGGGAAGAAATGAGGAGGAAAAAGGGGGATTGTGTTGGCTTGTGAGTTGGCCGAATGTGGTATGGGTTAGGGGGTGTTAGTTGGCCAAAACTTTAACAATTTGTGCATCTTTTCCCTTTTCTCCAAATTCTTTTCTCTTTAGCCGAAATTGTCATTTGCATTTGGTGAAAACTTTGTTTTGTTTTGGCTATCATATTTGATCAAATTAGTACTCTTTTTCTTCTTTTCCTCTCAAGATTTTCTCTCTTTTTGGTACCAAAATATTACCACTTTTGAAGGCATTTTTCTTTCATCTTTTCTCACTTGACCATTACCAAAAACTTTTTCTTTGTTCAATTTCTTCCATAACCGAAACCCATTTATTCTCTTTGATCATTTCTCCTTTTCTTTTTCTTTTCCATTCTCATCTAAAGCCGAAAGTTTCACTTCATTGACACCATTGAAACCGATTGCTTCTAAGCACCAAAAACCTATCATCTTTTTCATTTGAATCTATTTTTTTCTATTTCATCTTGCCGAATTTTTGGAGTTTGTGACCATTTTTATTTTGGTCTTTATTTTTTTCGGTAAGAATCTCTTCTAGACTAATTTCTTTACCTCTTTCTTTTTCTAACGATTGAAAAGTGAAATTCTAAGTTCTTTTATTATCTTTGGCCGAAACTTGAAGGAAAGTTCGGGGTTTCTTTGTAGCCAACGTTTAGAGGGGGATCATTCGGGAATTGAATTAACCAAGGTAAGGAGATGATGATATTCGGCCAAAGGCCATATCTTTTTAGTGATAATCGATTTCTCACATAGTGATATGTAGGTACTGTCAAAGTTGTAGGCAAGAGTCGGAAATCTTAAGTATTCTATCGCTTTCCGTGTTTACAAGGTGTGTAGCTTACACTAAAACTCTAATAGATTAATAGTATTATTGATAAAAATGTGTGTTTATAAAGAAATATAAATGATTATGGCTTAGGGTACCATTCAATGGTACAGTGAATTCAGGTACGTTATTCCTTAGCATTTTGTATAAACTTTTAATATGAGACATATTCGATATTTGGTTATGATTTTGGGATAATGTACAAGGCATGATATCTATATCATTAATAATGCTATAAGCATAAATATGAAATGTGTACGATTCCGATATGATTTTGGGGGTATATGGTATGATATTGAAATAATATGTTATTGCATGGGCATATGGGTAATATTGAAAGGGGAAGTGTTCTGGTGGTTTTACCACATTATCCGGTGACTTCGGTCACATACTATGAATCCGGTGACTTCGGTCACATATTATGAATCCGGTGACTCTGTCACAATTATCTGGTGGCTATGCCACAATTATAAGGGCGATGTGCATGTTGACTGCAGCAACTGCCTTCGATGGTGTGTAGCGGATGGAGGGTCGATTTAGTAATCCCCACGGTGTGATTGGTAGGTACGGGTGGTGTGTAGAGGATGGATATCTAAGTTGGGTTCGGGATTGCATTTCATTTATTATGTACATGTGATTTAATCAATTATTATTTGCTATATTATGGGCTTTATTGCTATGATCGATTGGACTTTTAGTGTATTGTTACACATTGAGTCGGTTGACTCACCCTTTAGTGGGATATCATTTCAGGTGATACACAATGATTTGGACCGGGTCAGCGAGGACTTCGTGGTGGCCATTGCTCAACTCAGTATTTCGGTTTTCCTTTTATTAAACTTATTACGTTTTCTTATATATTTTGGGATTTAATTTGGGATATGTTTTTGTAATAAGGTCGCCATTAGCTATGTTACTTTTACGATTTAACTTATATTCTGCTACGATCAATTTCAACTAAATAATTAAATATTTTCGATAATCGTATAAAAATATTTTGACACCTAAATACTTATGGTTTTCAAAATAATAATAAGTCCTAAATTTAGATCTTCTTTGATAAATAAATTTTTAAAACATAGACTTAATAATTTTATAAATACAAAATTTAAGTACAAAACGGTTTTTAACAAGTTCGTACTTCAAATCTATTCTTTTATCCCAAAATCACATGTTTTTCCAAAACGACAAAACGAGTTTTTATTGAGGAGCATACCAGATCCGGTCAGGTCTTGTGGGCCGGGTTTGGGGTGTTTCAAGAAATGTAATGGCAATTATGAAAATGATTATATGAATAATATGTAACTAACAAATAAACAACCAAGGATGCGATGGCAAAGATACTACGGCAAAAGATAAGGGTTACGCGATGTTGAGTGGGAAGGTCAGGATTACTAAGAATCTACTTTGCTTGTCAGCAATGCCTCGGCAAAATCATACTTAACCTACTGCTCAGAAGAGTTCTAAAGTGGACTGCTTCTTTCGAGAGCAAAGACCTCAAGTTACCTTGCCTGTGTCCATAAGCCTTTAATATGGTACATTGCACTGTTTCCTTCTGTATGAGCGTTGCCATATGTCTATAGTCTACTACAAGTATATGTCGAGTAGTTGCTCATATCATTCAACCACTGTCTAACTAATCTAACATTTTTCAGAATTTAGATTAATTTAAGAGTATGCTGCACAGTCGACTATGTCTAAGGATGCTCACATACATTTTAAAGAATAAAAAATTGAATGAAACAGTAAAATAATTCAGATTTATATTGCAACCATTAAAGACAGTTAAAGTTTCATCAAAGTAATCCCAACCCTATGAGATTTAGCTCATAGGTTGGCAGATAAAATTAAACTCAAACATCATTTTCATCACTGTAATTCATGAAGGAACAAATCAGAAATAATAGAAGAACGTCGGGAAGACAATGTTCACTTACCCAATCCACACTCCAGCTGCTCAATGTCCTGAGGTGGCTGAGAGGGACTGTCTTTGTTTCTCTCCTTCCTCTTTCTATTCAGTCGCTACCTTCTTATTTCGCCTAAGGATCTCACCCTCCATTCACTCTCTAGGGTTTCCTCATTTTCTTCTTTTTAAATTATTTTTTCTTTTTCAGGATAATTCCAACAGCCCAAGATTTATCTTCTTCTCTTTTCTCGACATGTTTATTTGGTACAAGTAGAGTTAGGCTGAAATTGATATGCGTTGAATGCTGATTGGACACCTTCCCGGCATTACCACAGCATACAAGTTGGCAATCTGACCACCCTTTTGCCTCGGCAAAACTTCACTACTTTATTTCTTGTTCCTCACCCTGCACCTGCCAATACCACAAAACATAGCCCTTCCACGAGCAATTAAAAGTACCTAATATTTCAATGCAGCCCAAGTTCTAGTGCAATGCTAAAAATACTAATGATATGTCCTAAAATGCAACTAGATGTACTTAAGTACAGGCAATTAACTAGGTCCAAATGCATGAAATATAACTCCTTTCTAGAGTTATCATATGCTTACCCCGTTTGTTTTCCCCTTTTTTTGAAGATTGTCACCTTGCAAAACACGTCAAGTCGGATCATTTTGAAACTCATACTATCTTGTCACCGAATCAGTAGATATTTGATCGTTTTGAGTCTAAGGTTGTAGCATGTAGATAAGTTTTTTGGTATATTCCTTAATGTAAAAGATGTCCTGATGAGCTTGGTAACTTGTGATGATTTGGTGTTGTGATTCACATATGGTGATGTATATGTATGTGTGCTTTTAAGCTAAAAGATGTAATGATTTAATTTATATGTTTGGCTTATGGAATGGTATGAACTGAGGAAGAATTGGTAGTGTGACACCCCAAACCCGACTGGGACGGACCAGCCCGAATTCGAAGCCTTACATTAGTTACCGTAGAGGCTCTCTAGCTAACGACCACTCGACGCACACCCTTACCTTATAACACCTCACTTATGACTAATTAACAATCATTTATTAATGCGGAATCAATTTGTGAACCATTTTTAAACAATTTCTATGTATTTAAACCTAAGGGTATTTTGGTTATTTTACCACCTAAGGTTAAACTATCCCAATTTTGTTTCTAAATAGTTACCGACCTTCTTTTAGTAATATTATGCAAGCCCTAAAAATTTTAGCATAATTCGAGTTCATTTACTATGTCTAATTCAAGTTTTACTATTAAGGACTAAATCATAACTTTTACAAACTTTTAGTACATTTTTTAAATTAAAAATTAAGAGTGTTTCTAAAAAATATTAATAGTTACAAGTCTAATCCTAAAATAATACCAAGTTTCCCTATCATTAAAGGCTTCAATTAATCTAATCAAGTTTTAGGACTAAATTATAAATTAAGCAAATTAGAATACTTAATTACAAAAACCAAAAATCTAACCCCAAAAACCCACATGGCCGTTTCCTCAGCCCATGTGTTATTTAAAACCCCGATTTTACATATTTTACTTACCCATTAAACTTGAAATAGCTACAATTAATTATCATAAACATTCACACATCTCCAATTTAATTTATTTACAACAAATATGCAACAATTAATCAAAATTTAATACTCAATTACATGCTTAGCACACACCAATTAATTCACACAAGCTACATACTTTAGTCGCAATCTGGTCCATGTAAGCTTCAATTAAACATTGTTATTATAAAATACATGCTACATACACTGTGTTATCAACCACCTTACGAACACTCATCAACATACCATAAATCAAACATCAATTAAACATAAAATCATGTACTAAAGCAATTATAAAATCACCAAAATTAATGTCCAATGTCCATTACAAGTAAAGTAACACTAGTCCCAAAAGCATCACAATGCCCCTATATAGTCTCTAAAGTAAATTTCTTAAGTCATTACCGAGCCTTATTCTTGGATCGCCCTTGCACTCGCTTCTCAACTCTTTATGCGTGGAAATTCTCTACACGAAATATGAGGGTGTGAGCTTAAAAAACTTAATGAATGATAGTAAAAGCATCAAGTAATTTGCACCCAATCATGCATAAATCAAAGCAATTAAGCATTAAATTTTCAGTCACAACATGTTAACATTTCACCATAACATCACATGCTATTTCAAGAATTAAGGATCAATTTTTCCATGGCATGGAAAATCATCTTTTAACACATAAATATTCAATTATATTGGCACAAACAATCAATTATATTGGCATAATACATCCATGGCAATAAGTAAATGTGTGATCATACATTGGATAAACGGATCTCCGAACTCCCACAAATCAAATACAGTCCTCCGAATTGAGTGGGCCAGAGCCACACGCTCACTTATAGCGCCTCAAATAACCCAATGAGTAGAGACTCAAGCTCAACACTCCCTTATCTACTCCAAACAAATCATTCCACTAAGAGTCATATGCTCACAATATCACAAATAATAGTAAGTACTCACAAATCCTATGGCATGTCAACTATATCCAATGGATCCACCATGCAATGTTGCCAATATAATCATACATATAAGGCATAAATTTTTATGTTTAATCACTGAATTTAGGATGTTAAAATGCAAGTAAAAGCATGTTGCTAAGCAATTTTAACATCAACAAAATTAAGCATAGCAAATATAATTTTCCCAATATTCATATACCAATTAGAACACCTTTATCAAATGTTCAATAAATCAGCAATTTATGCGCCAAATATCAGTTTATTCCATACAATTTAATCATGTTAAAAGGATAATTCACAACTTATCAAACCAATTGCCACTTTGCTCTTTTATAGAATAAAACCTATTTTTGCAGATCCAACCATCCAATATGCAATTAAGTCATTAATAACACCAATTAAACCTTTAATTTAACACATAATAAGGCCAACTTACCAAATTACCCTTAATATCACTCACCTCCACACTTAGCTCTTTAAGCAAATATGTGTTCAAATAAGCAAGTTTGAGCTTCAATTCTGATTTGCATGTTCCTCCTCTTGATGTGGAGCTTTAACAAAGACAAAGTATGCATTACAAACTAACAATAGCAACAAGAAACATGAAATTTGATAAAGTATACGAATCTAAATCATTACTCTAAACTACCTTGCACAACTAAACCGAAATATGGAATTTCTCAACTAAACTCCCTTTTCAGCACCTCAAACCACTTCTAATATTTATTCCTAGTCCAATAAAATGTATTCTAAGTGTTAATTTCATCATTTAATTCATTTCATAATTTTCCAGAAAAATCATCCATGTTCTTGATCAAATTCGAATTTCTCGAAATTGATCCATAAAATGTTTTTGATCTTTTGGTTTAAGATTAAGAACCTCTTATTAGACCTATTATGAGCTTAGACATCCATTAATATTTGGATTCCAACTCAAAATTAAAGATCCACCATTGTTGATCCTCAAGTTCAAGAAAGAAGAAATTAAAGTTAAAAATCCATTATAATCACTTTAATTAACAAATAATTATTGAAATCAACTTAAAAACAAGTTTAGAGATGAGGATTACCTTCGGTTGAACTCAAATCATTGATTTGGAAGTTTGAATCAAGATGCTTGAAATTCGGATGACTTTTTGCCCAACTTTGAAAATTATTTCGAGAGATTTTAGAGAGAATTTTGCGAGAGAAAAGATTTAGATCTATTCTCTGATATTTGGATTATGAAAAAAAGCAAAAAAATGAGAGAAAAAGCTCTCAATTCGGTTGAAAAAGGAGTGAAAAGTGAGGTAGCTGCAGAGTTTTTAAAACTGAAAACCCCCACCTGGTTTTCAAACTTTGGGGCATTTTCCATCAAGCCACTCCCCCTTTTCCCTTGTTTTACAATTTGCTCCTTTCCCTCCAAAATTCCAAAATGGTTTATTTGCTATAAAACCTCTTGCACATTTCTCTTGTTTTTCAAATTAGTCTCATTCAATTAATATTTTCAATCATCCAATTAAACTCCCATTTTAAATTATTTTTAAATTCCAATTTAAACCAAAATATTTATTTTTACCCAAAAATCATTTAAAACCATAAAATTAATTTTTCTAAAAATATTTTTATTTTTTGGAATATTATTTACCAATTTTTTTAGATGAAATTAAGTTAACTAATTAAGAAAATAGTTCGATCACCGGTCTAGATACCAAATTGGAAAAAAGGATATAGTTCAAGTACTAATTTGTGAGTTAAACTCTTTTTAAAGTAGACTTAATGGTTTAAATAACGAAGGTATCAACTTGGGAAAAAAATAAATTAAGTACCACTTGTAATAAAAAAAGAGTTTTGATACTAAAATAGAAAAAAGGGTATAGTTTAAATATCAATTTGTGGATTAAGCCTTTCATATATTATAAATTATAGAAAAGGGGAATTTTGGTTTTCTAGTATTTGGTTTTTTAAAAATTCCACGAAAAATTTCAAGTTGTTAATGATTTGGAGCTTAGAATAAATTAATAATACAAGACTTCCAAATTATGCCGAATGAAAGTATAAAACTAAATTGCTAAGTTGAGTATAATATTGAGATGAAAATCATAATTTGGCCAATAAAATCATCATAAACAACATATACCATTCCCAGTAAAAAAATGTCATTTCCAATTTAGACATAAAACAGGAGAAAATTTAATAGCATAAAGTGTGGACTCATGTGAAATGAATGATAATTAAATCCCTCCAGAAACAAATACTAGAGGGGACCAAGCTATTTAAGGCAATGGACTGAAACTGGCCTCAAAATGATCAATCAAGTCAAAAAGTGGTCCATACACTACGGGTTATGATCATAAACCGAAGGCATATCCCACAGCAATGACAGCTGTAACAGCATACACCCACTTATGACCAAACGGGGATGGGCCATCGGCACCGCTGCAATCATCATTGGCACCACTGAAGCACCCGGGTCTGCTGATTTTAGCCACACCGTCTTCAAGAACAAAGCTACTGTTGTGCTTACCGTTGCTCAACAGCACACACCAGAAATAGGGAGCTCCACCATCAGTGCCAGTCACAGCAGCCCCGGTTTCTGTCTGGTTCTTGTTGTAGAGGATTTCCAAACTCTTTTCATTTTTTATCAACACTGAGAACGCTTCGGAAGGCTGGACATATTTGGATTGGCATCCAAGAAAACGACCGGTGATTGGTGAGAGGGTCGACGCGTCAACTCCACAGTTGGGGGCAAAAGTTTGTGCAAATTCGGAGTCAGGAGGCTTCTTGGCATCAGACCCTCCTACAGCTTCACAATCACCTTGGTATGCTTTTATATATTGCAAAGCAATGCAGGCCAGGCCTGGGTTGTCTGCGAGGGATGATGACTTGTGTGCCGTTCTATTGGCATTAAGCACAGCCACCAACTCATCCGCTGGGTTATCGGTTAGTTTGGCTACAATTTGTATTCAACTGTTAGTGTTAAAGAATAATGATACAATCAGATCATAATGTGAAAGCACAAAAGACACAAACACAAAATTCGGACCATAAACAAGGACTGCACTCGAGCATCTGACAGATGGAAGGAGTATATGCTTTGCATTCTTTCAAGCCATTATTTGTTTCATAAGAGTTGTACCATAGAAAAAGTGAAGTTAAGACGGATGGGGGCAACCCTTGGATTGTATGCTGAGGATCCTGACTAGAACAGCATATAGAATCAGGTGTAAATTATGCAAATCTTTCAAGGTATTGGGAAATTGAAAGAGAAGGGACCATTTGCAACATGAAGGTCATCAAAGATGTTTAGTTTGCCTCAATGAAGTTGAAGACTTTTTTTATTATGCCTCATAGAAGTGGGTAATGGTGAAATATTGGAAAAACAGCATAGCTTTCTCTTCTTGATGCATTGCTTAGTTTCAACATCTCGTGCTCACTTGGGCAATTCTCTCTCTCTGTTACTCGGAATACTCGTATTCAAAAATGTGTCAGATAGTGATACTTAAAAGAACCGAAGAATCAAAGCAACATAGCTCGTTCTACAAGAGATGTTTATTCCTTATCATACATAAGCATGATGCATCTCATGATCAAAGATTTTCATCTGGGTTTATACCATAGCTAGAACTTTGTATTCTAAAAACACCAATGTCCTGAATTCTTTGTTTACTACGAATTGAGATTTAGAAGCTTAAAGATGCCAAATTATAAACGGATTTTTTTTCACAGCCATAAAAAACCAATAGGGTACCAAAAGGTTAATAAAAAAAAACACCTCAACAAACACATTTGGAAAACCATAAAACACCGCAATTAAAGGATACTATCTTAAACAAGAAAGAAAAGTACAAGATTACATCTCACAACATTGACCAAATACTGTCCTTAATAAGATATACATTATAATCAAAACCTGTGGCTAAAGCCCATTTCTACAATTGATAATGTTAGCATAGATAAGCTTTCATGAATTTTATCCCTACTTATTTATCCCAAATCCTCTGCTAAGTAATGAAGCTTGGAAAAATCTCAATATAATGATGGGATGGGATTCTAAAATGCAAAAAGTAAATTTTCTTTCCTTTGTTTTCCTTGCTCTCACTAAATTAAAGCACTATCAATCAATTAAAAGACACAAATTTAATTACGAGATCCAGCGAAAACAAACAATAAAAACTCAAAGAAAATCAAGTCAAATAAAAATAGACAATCATTAGAAAAGAATCTAGCCAACTTACCAAAAAACCAAATAACTATTCTCAAAAATTCTTTCTACCCTTCATCTTATACTATTCTTAGATTGTTTTATAATAATTATTTATAGAAATTGATTTTTTTTATACTCTATTCAGGGTTTAGTAGACTATTTTCGTTAATGCAAAACACAAAAAGTCACATGGTTTCATTGTATCCTCAAATATTTTATTTTTCTGTTTGAGATTTTTCTCACAAAGTTTCACATCAACAAGAAGCATTTAGAGAAAAAAAAAACCCAAAAATTAAAATGCAAAAAAAAAAAAGGATATATTTCAATAGTTATGAAGCAGATCAATCAGTAGGCAGAACCAATACCCCAAATAGAAAACATAAAATGCATTGTAGCAAGTGATTAGTTTTCACCAGAAGGGGGACAGGACTTACTTTGAGTAATGGCAGAAACAGAGAGGAAAAGAAAAGGAGACAAGAGAAGCCATAACGCCTCTGCCATTGCCATAGCCATAGCCATTGTTGTAATTTTGAGTTAACTGAGGAGATTAGAGACACAAGAAACCAAGAGATGAAATAAGGGGGAAAATGGTGAGTAAAATGGCCGTTTCGTTTCTGTTGCTTTACAACTACGGCTAGTCTTTTTTTGGTCTTTAATTGCCGTTGCCGACAAGCCACCATCGGGGTTATCGGGTCTAACCCTTTGAATCTTTATTTCAAAATTGACCCAATACCACATTTGAACCCAAAAAAACCCGGATCTTTAATCAGGGTTAATTACAACAAACGTCCCCACACACGTATTAGTATCTTAAAAGGATAGGGTCATTTTCATTAGGCATCTATGACCAAATCTTAAATTGATCTCTCAACTTTAAAAATGTTTTAGTTTGGTCTCAAAATATCAATAACATATTAATCAATTTATTCAACCAGCTTAGGCATTAGTTTGAGTGTTAAATGCTGCTCAAATATGACATGGAGCGTATTTAAAGCACATGGGTTAAAATATAAATATGTTTATATATATAATGCATAAATAACTTAAATTTAATTGTCGAAAAAGAAACAACATTTTTATTAGCTTTGAAACACTTAACACGTTAGATTCAATTTATCTAAAAAATAGGTACACGTGTTTACAATTAGATCCATACATTTTAAATATGCTCACTTTGAATATAAATTAACATTTAATGCTTAAATTGATGGTTAGGCTGGTAAAAGGATATGACTAATGTAATACTAATACTTTAAAGACCCAATTATAATATTTTAAAATTTAATGACCAATTTAAAGTTTAGATGTTAATTTGGGACAATTGTAACTAATTATAGTTAAAGATGTTTTATTTTTATTTGTCAACAAAGCTTTAGTTGAAACGGTGAGACCTTCAAACTTTTTATGTTCTAAATTTAAATAATTCCACGTGTAAATACCCTAAAAGTTATCTTCCAGGCTAATTTTTTCAGTATATGCTTAAAAAACCTTATTTGAGTATATGTGTTTTTTTTTTTTTAATTTACCTATTTATATTGTTTTTAAGCGGAAAAAGCGCTTTCAATCACGCCAGTTGAAATAGGATGTATTTATATTAAAAATAGATCATTTATTTAACCAATAGTTAGTTGTTAGTGTTTTTGTCCTTTTAAGTCTTAGTTCGATTCCTCTCCTACTTCCATTTTTATTTTTTATTTTATATTTTTTTAAGGTTTTTATTTTTTCAATTAATATTTTTGACACGTTAGTTCTTTTGATTAGATGATTAGATAATTGTAATTTCATTCTTGAGTCTTAAGTTCAATTTTTCTTATAAGTATTTTAATATGTATTTTTTTATTTCATGTTGTTTCAACCTTTTTATTATTTTTAATTAATGTTTATAATTAATAAATATATTGTTTTTTACTTTTTTATTTTTAATTCATCTCTTTTTATTTATAAAATCAAATAATGAATATGTAATTATTTTAAAAAAATATTAAATAATTTTTTAGATATATTTTTCTTTATATATAATATTTATATGTCAAATATTTATTTTCTCCACTTATATCCTGGGGTATGGTGATTTCACATATTATAAAATCAAATAATTATTTCAAATATTATTGTTTTTTTCTACATTGTGATTATGATATTTCAAATATTTTTATATGTGAAATATTTCAAATATCATTATATGAAATATTTCAAATACACATACAAAAATATAATATGTCAATTTACTAACACTCATGATATGGATTGAAAGATAAATATTACACATATAAAAATTATAGTTACTAAAAATAATGGTATTTGCAGTAATTATTTAATTTTATAAATAAAAGAGTTTTAAAAAGATGAATTAAAAATAAAAAACTTGAAAACAATATATTTATTAATTATAAAAATTAATTAAAAATAAAAAAAAGCTTGAAATAACATGAAATAAAAAATACATATTAAAATGTTTATAAAAGGAATCAAACTTAGGACCTAGGGATGAAATCACAATTATCTAACCATCTAATCAAAAGAGTTAATATGTCAAAAATATTAATTTAAAAAAAAGCTTAAAACAACATGAAATAAAAAATACAAATGTAAGTAAGAAAGGAATCGAACCCGAGACTCAAGAACAGAGATACTAACATTTAACCATCTAACCAAAAAAGATGAATTGTCTATTTTCAGTGAAAACGCACTCTCTTCCAAAAACAATATAAATCGGTAAATTAAAAAAAAAAAAAAAACAACACATATACTCAAATAAGGTTTGTTTTCGGCGTATATTTAAAAATTAGCTCTATCTTCCTAATTTATGTGGAGTTTATATCCTAATTCTAATCTAAATTTGGATAGATTTCTATTTTCAATTTGATTTGCGCTTTGCATTAATTTGATTCTAGCTATTATTCGGACATGTATCATCTTTTTATTATTTAAGTGTACTTGAATTAATGTTACTGTCTTAATTCAATTGTTAAATTAACAAAAAGTCGTTATTAACAAAGTAATAAATATTAATTCAAAAGTATTTTTATTTTTTATATAAAATCCAAACAAAAAAATACGTGCTTTTAATGCCAGTTTGAACCCAAGGCAACAAATAAACACTCCCAATTTTACCGTTTCAACAAACATAATATTTAATTTTCATGTCAATTCTTAATAAATATCTACACTATTATTTAAACTCATAAATAAATTGGTAGCACGAATCAACCAACCATCAACTCAATTAGAAAAATTACTAAAATGTCATTTCATATTAAAATAAATTATATTAGTCCCGAATACTTAAATCCTTTTATCTAAAAAACAATAAAAGATATGCATACGATGAGGTTAAAATCATGCTAATTGCATTAGTAAAATATTAAATTTATCAATCATCCAACGTGTAGGGCCCAATTTTAACCCGGAGCCCAATAAATAATAATCCAAATTACAACCCAAAAAAAATTAAACCTAAACAGGCCCAAAATAAAAAAAAATCTAACCCAATACCTAAGCCCACAACCTAAACAGTTTGTGGAAACCCTAGTAGCCTATGCCTTTGCGACGCCAGCCGCCGCCACCATCGAGCCACGTCGACCTCCGAACCCTCCGCGCCCGCTCCACGTCGCCATACCTGCGAGAAAGGCACAACAGTAGCAAAAATAAGATTTGGTTGTATTTTCGGATATAAAAACCCAAACAAATATTGTAAAAAGAACACTCTACAATATGGAAAAACACAGAATCAATAGCAAAAAGAAATCAGTCAAGGTTTTATTTTTTTTCTTTTTTCTTTTTTCTTTTCTTTTCCGAAGCTATACTAATATTGTATTTTTATTTTTATTTTATTTTTTTCTTTGAAACTATATGCATAATATATGTATAAATAATATTTAAATAAAAAAAGGAAAAAAATTTACCTTTTGGAGTTTTGGCCACCGCGCACGGTGGCCGGCGACGGCGTCGACGGCGGAGGCACGGCGGCGATCGACCGGACTCTCGCTGAAATCCATGCCCTGCAAAGAAAAGAAAAGGGGAGGGGAGTTTTTTTAAAAAAACAAATGAAAAGTGAATTTTTTTTTAAAAAAGTTTGCCTTAAATAAGCCTCCAAAACGACGTCGTTTTGGGCAGGCCTTTCAGGCACCAAAACGACATCGTTTTGGCTCCGACCCGCCCGACCCGACCCACTCCGGCCTAGGATCCGCGTGTTTTTCAACGAAATAGCTAATTGCACTTTTAGCCCTTCCGCTTTTTTATTTATTTGCAATCGAGTTTATTTTATTTTTCAATTTTACCCCATAATTTTTTTTATTTCAATATGGTCCCGCGCAAGGTGTAGCGTTTTGGAGGGCAGGGATATTTACCTTCTTGGTCCCTCCATTTCATTCGCGCACTGCAATCCGATCCTCCCTTTCTTTTATTTCTAATTTGCCCCGAAATTTTATTTTTAGTTCAGTTTAGTCCCTTTCTTTTTTTTTTGTTATTATTTTCGCCATTTTGTTATTATTTTAATTTTGTCGTTAATATTATTATTACTACTATTATTATTATTAATTTTATTAACATTATCATTTTTATTATTAATTTTAATTATTATTATTATTATTAATTTAGTATTACTACTATTTGTAAGGCCCAAAATTTGCCCGGGCCATTGCAAACCATATTAAAACAAATAAGTATAATATAAGAATCCCATAATTAAAAAGTTAACAGTCCAACAGTCCAAATTAAATAGACCAATACATCCAAACCTGATTTTAGCCCAAACTAAATAAACCCAATTACAATGACCCACATTAGGGCCCAAATAAATAACCCTAACCCAATTCTGGAATTGGCCCGAATGGCCCAATATTTTCGACGTTCCAGAAACCCTAGAGAGTTCTGGAATCAGCCAGCGCCGCAGCCTCCCTCGCGCGTGCCTCAAGCGCTCGATAGCTCATGTCTCCGCACACCCCACGCGCCTCCGTACGCTACGTCCGCGCCATCCGTACCTGCAAACAGGGGCTCCAATAGCAGAGAAACAGCAAAAAAATATGTATACAAAAAAGAATAGATTTTTATTTTTCGGTGGCTATAAAACGGCCTTAGATTTTTGTAACCTTTTTTTACGCACACAGAGAATATACAGCAATATAAACCAGAAACAGAGATTAAAAAAAGGTTTCTTTTTTTATTTCATTTTTTCTTTATTTCGAATCTATTTCTGTAGCATTTTTTTCTCTTCCTACATGCGAAAATAAAAAAGAGGGTTACCATTGTAAGGTTCAGTCCTCGCTTTCTCCGTCGCGATCGGGGCTAGGCGAAGACGTCGGTCAATCAAATCAGACCTTCGCGTACCATTATCCGCCCTTTATGGTGGCGTTTTAGTGGTTAAGCGGAGAGATTTAGATTGCGGCTGAAAACCAAAACAAAAGGGGGGGCTAGGGTTTAGTCTGCAATGAGGTTAATCTGTTTTAATTTGGTTTTTAAAGGGTTGGTGGCTATTAAGAAAACGACGTCATTCAGGCTCATTTTAATATCCTTAAAACGACGCTGTGTAGAGCAAACCGATCCGACCCGACCCGATACCCCCAAAGATCCACGTGCTTCTGCAGTGACGGAATATTTACGCGTTCAGTCCCTCTATTTTTGTATTGCCATTCAATTAGATTTATTATATGTTTTTTATTTCTTAATTGGTCCCCATAATTTGCGTGCCATTTTGATTTAATCCAATTCATGTGCTGCGTTTTAATTTCGTAATATTTGCTAGTTCGATCCTTTGTTATTTATACGAAGTGCAATCTGATCCTCTATTTTGTTTAAATAATTTTGTTTATTCATAAATTAGCCCTCTAATTATATTTTTATTTCGATTAAGCCTTAACCTTTGTTTTAATTCTCAAAACTTTTTACAGTATTAAATTTAGCTATTATCAAGGTTTTTTTAATAAAATCGTTTTGAAAATTGAATTTATAACGTCTTAATTTGTTTTTATTCTTCATTTGAATGTATTTTATTCCTTGTATTACAATTATGCGTTATTATTTTGTATAGATTATTGATTCTCACATTATTTCATATATATATATATGCCTTTTTAAATTTATCTATATAAATTTATTTGCTTTTAAAATTACTTATATATATATATGTTTTTTATTTATTTCAAAAAATTAGTGTATATAATTTATTAATTTGGAAGATCATATTTTATTGTATATTTTGATTTATCTCATACATTGTTTTTCATTGTTACTTATATACGTTATTATATATTTGTGCATTAAATTGTATCTATAATTACGTTCATTTTATAAATGTTGAGTTTGTATATTACTTCGTACTTAATGCTATGTTTGTGCTATTAGTTATTATTTTATGTCTCAAATTCTAATGTATTCGGGTCTTTATTAAACGCTTCATTTTATTTACGTGTATACCAAACAAAAAGCATTTAGAGTCAATTTTAAAATAACGTATTTCAAAATAAGGCAATATTTGTGTGTTTGGAAACTTGAGAAATCGTGCCCTATCGTGCTGGGTTTCGATTTTTTCATTTGACCAAATAATCAAATAACCTTTTAAAAATTATGTCCATGTTTCTAAAATAAGGTAATATTTGTGTGTTTGGAATTTCGAGGAATCTTGCCTTATCGTGCTGGGTTTTGGTTTTCCGTTTGACCAAATAACCAAATAACCTTTTAAAAATTATGTCCATGTTTCTAAAATAAGGCAATATTTGTGTGTTTGGAATTTCGAGGAATCCTGCCCTATCGTGCTGGGTTTCGGTTTTCCGTTTGACCAAATAACCAAATAACCTTTTAAAAATGTCCATGTTTTTAAAATAAGGCAATATTTGAGTGTTTGGAATTTCGAGGAATCCTGCCCTATCGTGCTAGGTTTCGGTTTTCCGTTTGACCAAATAACCAAATATCCTTTTTAAAATTTTGTCCGTGTTTCTCAAAAAATAAGGCAATATTCCGTGTTTGGAAACTTGAGGAATCGTGCCCTATCGTGCTGGGTTTCGGTTTTTCGTTTGTCTAAATAATTGAATATCCTTATAAAAATCTCAACGCATGAATTTTGGAAATCATGAGAGGATCTTGGCATCGAGGGTTTGAAATGTCATATCCTATCGTGTTGGATATGATATTTTATTCTTTCGGAACAAGAGAATCCCAATATCCAATTCAAGTTATTTTTTTTAAAAAAAGAAACGGAATTGTATTCTAAAATCGTTTCAAATTTTGAGATTAGGACATTAATTAATCAATTAGGTACCAATTTTGGGCGTTACGAGGATGCTAATCCTTCCTCGTGCGTAACCGACTCCTGAACCCGTTTTCTCGAATTTCGTAGACCAAAATCATTGTTTCAATAAATCAAAATGTTTTTTATTAAAATGATCAATTTCAAGGTGACCCGATCACACCTCGAAAAAAGATTGGTAGCGACTCCATTTTCGTTTTTAAAGTCGATCCCCACTTTTTGCATTAGAAATAAGATGGTTTCGACACTATTATTTTACTATTATAATTATTATTTTAATATTACTACTACTATTATTTTTTATTTTTTATTTATAATTAACTTTATTATTATTATTATATTCATTAGTATTATTATTATTTTACTGTTACCACTATTATTTTTTATATATTATTATTACTATAATTATATTTATTACTACTATTATTATTATTATTATTATTATTATTATTATTATTATTATTATTATTATTATTATTATCAACATTATTATTACTATTTTTATTATTCCTATTATTTTTATTATTGCTAATATTATTTTTATTATTATTATTATTATTATCTGTTTATTAATACATTTTATTATTATAATTATTGCATTATTGTCATTATTATTATTTTATTATTATTATTTTTTCTATATTATTTACTTATTTATTGATTTACCATTAGTTTTTATTTTTGGTATTATTTTCTTTTATTTCTTTTATTTGTTTATTTATTTTTTACCTATTATTTTATGTAGATTATTCACTTTAACTTTTATTTTATTGTATTTCATTTTTTACTTTTATTATTGTTATTCATATTTTATTGTCATCATCATTATTTTGTTATACAAATTAGCATTGTAATTCATTTTACATTTTATTATAAAATCATATCACATTTTATCTAATTTTTTGAAATAAGCAATTACTTAGTGTTCTAAGATTCGAAAGAAATCGTGCCTTAACTTACTGGGTTTCGATTTTTCTCATCGAGTCTAAAGAACCAATTATTTTTAAATTAAAACACAAGCTGAATAAAAAACTTATTCTCGTGAATTCAAAATTGTTGTGTCCTAACTTACTGGATGTGACATTTTTGTTATCTCGAGGTAAGGATTTCCAAAAACAGAGGCAATATTCCGTATTCGGGAATTTTAAGAAATAGTGCCCTAGCTTACTGGGTTTCAATTTCTCATTCAACCCAAATAACCGAGTATCCTTCTTAAATTTAAATATACGAGTTTTAAATGGCAAAAGACAAGCTTAGTTTTGAGGACTCGAAATGTCGTATCCTAACTCACTGCGTATGATATTTTATTCTTTCGAAATAAGCGGGCCTCGGCGTCTGTTTTAATTTATACAAGTTTTCTTTAACAAAAAGGATAGTATTTTAAAATCTTTTCAAATTATCGACATTAAGACATTAATCAATCAATTCGGTACCAATTTTGGGCGCTACGAGTGTGCTAATCCTTCCTCGTACGTAACTGAATCCCGGACCTGCTTTCTCGAATTTCGTAGGCCAAAAGTATCGTTTTAATAAATCAAAATATTTTAACGATCAATCTCAAGGTGACCCGATCACACCTCAAAAAAGATTGGTGGCGACTCCATTTTCGGTTTAAAGTCGACCCCGTTTTCCAAACAAAAAAATGGTTTCAACAGCTTGGCGACTCCACTAAGGACCAATAAGAGATTCAAGCCGTAGGATTGATTATTTTTTGTCCTTTTATCGAAAATTAAAATTTGATTTTGATGCTTTCACCACGTGAGTTTGTGTCGTGTCGTATGTTTGTTGTGGTTTGAGTCTCGTAGGGTATTCCCGCATCATATTGCATGACCGTTGTGGTCACACCTTTTAAGTGGGAGTGAGAAACTATGCCTTCGTGATGTTTTCACCTCTGCATGGGCTAGTGGACTGCTTCCGGGATACATCCGTACCTATGTCTTCGTGAGGTTTTCACCTCCGCATGGCCATAGGGAAATGTATTCCCCTGAACTGAACTCAATCCATATGAGCCTATAATGGGTAAGGATTGAAGAATCTGCTGGTTTAGGTACCCTTCCTTTAGAACTAAGCCACATATAGTGATCCTTAAGAGCCCACCCTATATAGAGCTACACTGAACCTTAGCGGTTACACAAATAGATGTTTGACACTTTTTCTATTTGCTATGGTTGCTATTATTCGATACTAACTTATTGTGTTTTGGCTATGATTGCATGTCATTTCGTATCAGTGTGACACAGAATGAACTCTAGGAATTAAGAGATATATGGGCCCGTTGGGATGATGAGACTAAGCAGTTATTCTATCATAATTATGGTGATCTACCTTACCTGTTTGACATCAAGGTGGACAAACACTTATTTTGGGCTATGACTCAGTTTTGGAACCCCGCATATAGCTGTTTCACGTTTGGGAAAGTGGACTTGGTGCCTATCGTGGAAGAATACACAGCCTTGCTTCGTTGTCCAAAGGTTCAAGTCGACAAAGCTTATTCTAGGGCCGCTAATGTACCAACCTTTGTAAAGAAGCTGATAAGTATCACCTGGATGAGTGAACAGTGGATCACGACCCGAATTCAGCAAAAAGGTGAAAGAAAATGCATTCTTTGGGTGAGCTTAAGGGACTTGATTGTAGCACATCCAGATATAAAGAGGAAAGTCGACATCTTCGCCTTGAGTATCTATGGTTTGGTAATTTTCCCCAAAGCTTTGAAGCATATAGATGAAGCAGTTGCTGACCTCTTTGATCAACTTGACAAGGGGGTTACACAAGTACCATTAATTCTTGCCGAAACATTCAGATCTTTGAGCGCATGTCGGAGGGCAAGTGAAGGTAGATTCATCAGATGCGCGCAATTATTATTGGTTTGGTTCCTTAGCCATTTCTAGAAGGTGGATAAAGTTTCTTATCGGGTTTTTTCTGAGAATTACTCCCCGTTAAAGGAGTTAGCAGCCACGCCCAGGAGAGATGACATATCATAAGAAAACTGGATCGCGCTCCTTCAGAATCTCCAGGAAGAGGACCTTGAGTGGAGAGCTCCTTGGTTGGTTCTCGACGAAATTCTTTACCAATGTGGGAGTTTTGATTGGGTCCCTCTGCTGGGAATTTGGGGAGCCGTTGGGTATGCTCATTTGTTTGTGCTGAGGCAATACAGGTCAAGACAATTCATACCGGCAACGCATGGGCTAGCTCAGTGTGAATTTACATATGGAGGAGATAACTACAAGAAAAGGGTTAAAGGGGTTTCTAATGCTTGGAATAAGACTCACCGGATGAAAAGAGTCACTATAGGTCCGATAACGACCCTCAAATATGATGCGTGGCAGAGTAGAAGAATCAATGATAATATCCCCAGACCGAGACAAGATGGCGCTCGACCGATAGAGGAATACCTACAAATAGCCCCTTCCGAGTTGGAAATCATAAAACAGGACTTTGACAAGAGAAATTTAGAGTTAGGAAAGAAAATGGAGCAATTGGAGGAGGAAAAGATGCATTTGAGGCTAGAGGCTGATGTTTAGAAATTCGAAGCCGAGAAGTTGAAAAAAGGGAAAGGGAAAGCCGAAGATGAATTAGATAGTTTGAAGATTGATTATAAGAAGTTGCGTATGTCGATGAGAACAGCCGGGTTGGAAAAAACATCGGAGCAGTGGCGACAAGAAATTCAAGAAGAAAGGGCTAGGGCCGATCAGTGTGAGAAGAGGTTCCATAATGCTCAAGCACGCGAAAACGCCTTAAAAAAGAGCTTGGTTGAGGGTCAAAATGAGAAGCAGATGTTAGAAGCTCGAGTAGCGAAGTTAGAAGAGGCATTGCATCAGTGTCATGGTCGTAACTCCAACATTAAATTAAGAGCCAGCCTGAGCAGGATCGAGGATTTGGAAGGAAAAGTTGAAGAACTCGAAACTACACTACAGAACTGTGAACTTCGAATTGAATTCCTTGAATTGAATAATGAGCAGTGGCAAGGGTAGCTTCGTCGATCTCAAGACTAGGTCAGAGAAAGAGATTACGTCATGGGTGAAGCTGTGGCTCAGATACGAGAAGTGGCGGATCATTTACAAACTTTAGCGATTCAAGCTGATGTGTTAAGTGTGAAATATGAGCTAGAGTCAGACCGGGGTCGAGAGTTAGCTTGGCTTCTTAAGAAAGTTAAAGCTTTGAGCATAAGGGCTAGGTCGTATATGTGATTTTGTTTTATGTAAAGGATTTTGTTTTCTTATAAAGTTATTCTAAAAGAAATTGAACCAGAATCAACACCTTTTATTTTTGCATTCATGTCATGCATTTGCATTATATCGCATTGCATGTATTAAATGTCATAAAAGAACCCTATTAGCTAGAGATCGTATTATAGTTACCCAGGAACATCACTACTATACTTGAAGGAAAACGAAAGCCATGGATCAAAAGTTGGAAAGAATAGAGAAAATGTAAATACAAATGCATGAGCAATTGACCAAAATTCAACAAGAGATGCAGAAACAAATACTAGAATTCCAAAGGAATATGATGGGTCAGTTAACCCAGTTACTAGCCGGAGGACTTGAAAAACGGAGTGGCCCAGTGGTTAACAGTGAGGATGATAATGAAGACCTCATCTATTCCTCAGGTTTTTCCCAAATAAGTGTCCTGACCCAACCAGACATGCGTTCGTATGGGGTACCCGTCATTATCGGACCCTAATGTCAGACTAATACCTCGGCCCTATTGAACTTCCCGATAGGTTCAGGTTTTAACCCGAAGGATGATTGAGCCAAATCGGTTGTTCTGGCAGAAACAAAGGAAATGGGTGAGTGGACTTTAAAGGCCCGGAAGAAGAAGGCAAAGGAAGCGAATAGTACGAGTAGGTATAACAAGGGCCATTCGGAGCTGATTACAGTAAGCTAGCCAAGGACGGTAACTACCAGCCATTAGGTCTCCCCAAGGCAAGAACACAATCCAAGACCGAACTCAGAAAAACCTCAGTTCGCACCCATCCCAATCACTTATAGGAAGTTGTATCAAATTTTGTTTGACGCACATGTTGTATCTCCTTTTTATGTAGAACCAATATGGCTCCCATACCCCAAATGGTACGACGTAAATGCCCAATGCGAATACCATGGGGGAATCACAGGGCATTCAATTGAGAACTACGTCATTTTTAAAAAGATAATCAAAAGACTCATTAAATTGGGTATCGTAAAATTCGATGATCCCTCTGGTGCAGAAAATCAGTTACCGAACCTTTCTGTTAAAGGGGTAAACATTGTGAGTTCCATGATAGATAGGGGCATGAGATCCAAGAATGCATCGAGCTCAGGGCCCTAGTGTAAGGCCTGGTGGATAATAAATTGAAGAGATCAAAGACCCAGTGGAAACTTTGGGGAATCTAAACATTAATGACATATTCGAAGAGGGAACCGGGGAATAGACTTTTTCAAGCTTCTACCTTTACGTACTTGGGGTGTTTTGAACAATGGGACTGTGGAAGAGATCCCTGTATTTTTAGATTTAACCTAAAGTAATATTCAAAACACGCTTGTTGCTTTAAGCCTAGAGGCAATAAAAGTCCTTTGGTGAAATAGGCTTGTGTCTAGGATTTTTTTCAATAAAATGCATCTTTTTGAGTAAATATTTTTTTCATTCTTTCCATTTCATACTATACATTCTTTTGTTCTTTGGAATATTCTTTCATTCTTCATTCATTATCATACCACATAAATAATCATCCTTAGAATCATTTATTCTTTGGAATTTGCCTTTGTACCTACAATAGGTACCCAAATATCAAGACATGAGCGACGCTGTTATTGACTCCCTTTTGAGTGAGATATGGGTCTAAAAGGATCTAAGGATTTTCAAGATGACAGAGATTGTAACTTATCTCTTGATTTGTTAAGGATGGTAGAACAAGATGAAAATAGACTCTACCGTACAAAGGGTCAGTGGACATTGCGAGTCTAGGAAAGGAGTGAAGATAGAAGCCTAGCTCACACAGAAACAAAGCGAGACGTCATTGAGTTATTCCAATAATTCAAAGATGTCTTTGTATGATCGCATCAAGATATGCCTAGGCGCAAGGATGCTGTAGAGTGTTTGAAAAGACACATGCTAATATTTTTACGATAGCCAGGCCGATTATGAGGTTCGGGTACTGCTGGTCTACCATGAAAGGGAGATTGCATCAGTTATGCCGTAGATGCCAAATTGAGGAAAACAAGACTTATATGCTTCCCCCACTTTTTCCTACATGTGGGGCATAGATGTTATAGGGATGATCTCATCAAAAGCATCTAGTCAACACCAATTCATCTTCGTAATTGTCAATTACTTCACTAAGAGGGTGAAGGCCGCTTCATATGCGAAAGTTACAAAGTCAACAGTCATCAAATTCAAATTCGAATTAAAAAAAAAAACCATCCAAAAAGATTTTGAAAGATGATTGAGACTTGTAAAGATTGACATTTACCCTCTATGCTTCCCGAATGTTGGCCAGGACCTTCGTCGGAGCAACACCTTTCTCATTGGTTTATGGAAGGGAAGCAATTTTTGGAAGTTTAGATTCCTTTTCTTCGAGCTTTGATTGAATTAAGAATTGGATGAAGCAGAACGTCTCCAATAAGCTTGATTGAAAGTATTCATCATGGTCGAATGCACCAAAAACGGATGATACAAGTTTATGACAAAAAGGTTCACCCAAAAGAATTTCATAATGGTAAAAAAGATCCTTCTCATGCAAAATGGACTTCAGAGAAAAGTGGCCAAATTGGGAAAGACCTTGTGTAGTAAAGAAGGCATGTTTTGGAGGAGCATTGATATGGACAGAGATATGCTCAATCCGGTGAATTCAGGTTCAGTCAAAAAGAGAGAGGCCAAGGTGAAAACCTGCAAAGGGCACCTTGAGACCTTAAAAAATAAATAATAAAATTAAAATTAAAAAGATCAAAAAGAAAAAAAATAAAAAGAAAAAGGAAAGGCTAAGGCGAAAACCCGCAAAGGATGATTTGCGACCAAAGGGAATTTGAGTTGAAAACCCGAAAAGGGCGGCTCAAATTTTGATCGAAAATGGGGCATACAGTAGTCTTGTTACGCTTGAAGTAACAATGAGGAAGTATGTTACGTCTTGGGGCATCGACAAAGTACTCCAGATCCCCTAAACACATATTAAGCTTAAAATGGTCCTCAAGAAGTTTGAACAGAGAAGCTCAGGCTGCGATATCTGGGGCACCTAGTTTCCATTTTACTCATTCTGAATTTGCTATCTTTAATTATTTTAATTGTTTCAAAATACACTATCAATAAATTCCCTTCTTGATTGCATTTGCTATCTTTGCTTAACTTATTTGTTTCGGGCTATGCTCCTAATTAGTTTCCTTCTTGTCCATTGTTATGGTCTTTTTCAAGCATTTTGCATTGAAATAACGATTAATGGACTAGTAATACTTTCATAAAAGGAGTTTTGCATATTACCTTGGAAACAGGACTATTGTTTAAAACTCACCAAGTTTAAGGGATTGAAATATTGAGGAAGAATCTAAACTGAGACTATCTCTCTGAATTTTTGTCAAAAATTGTGATTGAACAAAATGACAAGATATTGCGTCAATGATACAATCTTGACGAAAAATGGGCAATGTTAACCTGAGTGTAAAAGGGGAATCATTCTCGAGGAAAAAAATGATATTTTGCATCCATGCAAATGTCATACATACACATTTGGTTAGGTCATCCGGGGAGTGATCAGTTGATTGAACAAGTTATAGATCCTATATGTAACAGCCCGATTTAAGGGCTAGTCAGAACAGTGATCTTGGAATCACTAATTCAAGGTTTGATAAAATTATTTTCATGTTATGTTATGTGTTATAACATGTTTATAAGGATGCAAAATTTTGGTGCCTTAATTTTAGCAATTTCTAGCTAAATTGTGAAAAATGACTAAATCGCATAAAGTGCGAAAGTTCCATTTTAATTCCTAGAAGTGCTTAATAGCTATAGAGTATTAATTGGAGGCCTCAAATGTGAAATTTGGCCTTGTTAAGTGGCTTGGCCAGTCAAAGGATGACAAAGGGGACAAGGGCATTAAATGTTGTCATGTTAAGTATTAAAAAGAAATAAAATAAGATGAAATAAGCAAAAAGATATCATCTTTTTATTTCTTCTCTTCTTCCACCAAAAATACCAACAAGAATGGGGGTTTTTGAAGCTCAAAATTTCAGCAAGCATTTCTCCTCACAAGTAAGTGAATTTGATGATCTTTCTTGATAATTTTTGTACTTTTGGAGTCCCCAAGGCTTAAGCTAGCTAATGAGGGGACTAATTTGTAACATGGTTGAGAGTCTAGGGACTTGCCATGAGAGAGTTTATGCTGGTTACTAAATTTTTATGGAAGAAAATGAATGATAGGATAGGAGAAACAACTTTTGTGAAAGATGTTGTCATGAAAACACCTATTTGGGACTAAAATGCAAAAGTTGTAATTTGTTCATTAAGGCATGAAATAGTTGGCATTGTGGATAGTTGTAAGAGGATTAAATGTTCAGCTAGGCTTGTTTAATAAGAAAATGTGATAAAAATTTATTTACGAGCCTAGGGGCAAAATCGTAATTTTGCCAAAGTGTAGGGGCAAAATAGTCATTTTTTACTAGAGTGTAGATCATGATATATTATGATTTATAAGTGATTAAATCACTAAATTCAATTGTTCTAGATCAAAGAAAGCGAGTTTTGAACCTAGAACGGGTGAAAAGAGAAATGTAGGCAAAAAGTCCTTTTCGGCCTTTTCGTCATTAAGGTAAGTTCATGTGCAAATGTTGTAATTATGTATGAGTTATTTTAATATTCCAATGTTGTATGGAATGTATAATTACGTAATGAATGTATTAAATACTTGTCGATGAGTTGTTAAGAGAATTGAACCTAAGAATGGTAAGAAATGTAAATAGTATGAAATTATGATAGTTAAGGTTCCGTGTAAGACCATATTGGAATAAGGCTTCGGTGAGAGATATTAAATAAGACCATGTCAAGGACATGGCAACGATGTGATATTTCGTATAAGACCTTGTCGGGGACACGGCATCGATATGATAATTCATGTATGACCCTATCAGGGGTATGGTGTCAATATGACAATATGTATATAAGACTTAATAGTGTTATTTAACAGTTGAGATGAATTCAGTGTATGATGAACCTTAGTGGGATGAGTGTAATCAATACACCTTAGTGTATGAGAGAGATTTGTTAATGCATTGTGCGAATGCGAATGAGGATCGTAGAAAGTTAAGCAAGAATGATAGTGAGTGAGGATGTTTACGGATGAACGTTTGAATTAGAGAAATGTATGTGGATAAATATTTATGAAAGTATACTATCGATAGGCTGTGTGCGATACCATCAACTATATTACTATCGGTGGGATGTGTGCGTTACCACCTGATAAATTATTAATTGATGGGCTGTGTGCGATACCATCAACTATATTACTATCGGTGGGCTGTGTGCGTTACCACCTGATAAATTAGTAATCGATGTGCTGTGTGCGATACCATCGCTTATAAATGATTGGTGAGCTAAGTGCGAAATCACCATGGGTATAAATGATTGGTGGACTGTGTGCGATACCACCCTATAAGAGATTCAATGATGGGCTAAGTGCGTAACCACCGAGAGATTAGTAATATGAGTGGCTTATTGAAAATGCTTGATGTGTTGTTTTATATGATCTTGTGATGATCAGTGCAGGAATGTATGCTAATTAAACGAGCATTTGGCTTGTGGCATGGTAAGAATATGGTAAGAGGTAGAATGAGTAAGCTGTAAGGATGATTAAGTAAGTAACCATGAGTTTATGAGAAAAGCTTATCATGGTAACTTGCAATCATGTATATTCAATGAATATCAGTGTTTATCAGTTATATGCAGATGAACTTACTAAGCGTTTTTGCTTACTCCTTTTATTTTTCTCATCTCTTATAGGTTAATTTAGCTAGCTCAGGTTAGAGACCGCCGGAGATATTTTCACACTATCGAGCAGACACTCAATATGAGGTATCAAGTCCCCATGAGTTATGGCATGTATATGACTAGTACTTAAGGTTGATTAAGACATTGTTGATGTAGCCAAATTGTGTTGGCCTAAGAGAACTTATGGTTTGTCTGTATATAGCCATAGATGATGGCCTAAGTTGTTTGTAATTACATGGGAAATAGTTCTCCCTAGTGTATGGGATTAAGACTTTATTTCTTTTATGATTAAATGTCTTTAATTCAAGAGTAATATCGATGCTATGTGTAGTTATGTGATGAGGTATGAAATGTATTGAATTGAGCATGATTTTGATCTTGATTTCAGGGTGGCAATTGGCTTGGTAAATAGCCTCTAAGTGCCCACACGATTAGACACACGGGCGTGTGTCTAGGCCATGCGTACCCTGCACCTTTATAATTGAAGTCAGGATAGGCCACGGGCAAATCCCACGGCCGTTTGTATAAGCCGTGTATGACACACAGTTAGAACATGGGCGTGTGCCCCAGGCCGTGTGATCAAGTCAGTGTATCAAGGTTTAGCACACGGTCTAAGTCCACGGGCGTGCCAAGGCCGTGTGTGTTTAGTCAGTGTCGACCACGGGTGGTAGCCACGAGCGTGTAATAATGGTACACGGGCGTGTCCCAAGTCACATGGGCGTGCGACCCCTGTTTTGTGGAAAAGTTTGTTAAGTTCGTAAAAGTTTTCAGGAATAGTTCCAAAACCTCTCGGAGGTATGTTTAAGGCCTTGTAAGCCAAGATTGAGTAATTGATAGGCTTAAATGAAATTTTATAGCCCGAATTGAAGAGTTAAGTAAGACCAAGCATAGTAATGCCTCGTAACCGGTTTTGGGTGTCGGACTCGGGTAATGGGTGTTACATTATACCCTTGAGTTGCAGTGGGATGGGTTGAAGTTGATACAGATCCTATAGCTATGAATCATAGTGGGATGGTTAAAGATGGTACAAATCTTATGTCCCCAAGGTACAGTGGAAGGGACGCTGAAGTTACAGTGGGGCAAACCAATTGAGCAAAATACGATTGTTTCTTTGGGTTTTCGGTCAAAATACCACCCAAGCAAGAAGACAGCGTAATACGTCAGTGATAAAGATGAACAACGAGCAATGACGCCTTAAATATTAAAAAGGATCATTCTCATGAAATGTTGCATTCATCATTCATAACACACTCAATTAGGAGCATTTGATTCATTCTGATCATAGCATCCTAGTCATTTGGCATAAACATAAGCATATGAAATCCAGTCTACAGGACATGTCCCCCAGAAAAATGTAGCAACGTCGGTGAAATCACAGATATTATCTTTCTGAAGTAGCAGGGGAGCAGATTTTAGCCACTAGCCTTATCTTCCTGAGGTAGCAAAGGAGCAGGCTGAAGATTATAGTCTTATCTTCCTGATGTAGCAAGGGAGTAGACTAAAAATTGTAGATCTTGTCTCCTCGAGATAGCAGTGGGGCAGATCGAAAATGGAGAACCTTATCTTCCCGAAGTAGTAGGGGAGCAGATTTTAGCCACTGGCCTTATCTTCTTGAGGTAGCAAGGGAGCAGGCTGAAGATTATAGTATTATCTTCCTAATGTAGCAAGGGAGCAGACTAAAAACTATAGATCTTGTCTCCTCGAGATAGCGGTGGGGCAGATCGAAGATGGCGAATCTTATCTTTCCGAGGTAGCAGGGGGGTAGATTTTAGCCACTAGCCTTATCTTCCTAAGGTAGCAAGGGAGCAGGTTGAAGATTATAGTCTTATCTTCCTGATGTAGCAAGGGAGCAGACTAAAAATTGTAGATCTTGTCTCCTCGAGATAGCAGTGGGGCAAATCGAAGATGGCGAATCTTATCTTCTTGAAGTAGCAGGGGAGCAGATTTTAGCCACTGCCTTATCTTCCTGAGGTAGCAAGGGAGCAGGCTGAAGATTATAGTCTTATCTTCCTGATGTAGCAAGGGAGCAAATTAAAAATTGTAGATCTTGTCTCCTCGAGATAGCAGTGGGGCAGATCGAAGATGGCAGATCTTATCTTTCCGAGGTAGCAGGGGAGCAAATTTTAGCTACTGGCCTTATCTTCCTGAGGTAGCAAGGGAGCAGGCCGAAGATTATAGTCTTATCTTCTTGATGTGACAAGGGAGCAAACTAAAAATTGTAAATCTTGTCTCCTCGAGATAGCAGTGGGGCAGATCGAAGATGGCGAATCTTATCTTCCCGAAGTAGCAGGGGAGCAGATTTTAGCTACTGGCCTTATCTCTCTGATGTAGCAAGGGAGCAGGTTGAAGATTATAGTCTTATCTTCCTGATGTAGCAAGGGAACAGGATAAAAATTGTAAATCTTGTCTCCTCGAGATAGTAGTGGGGCAAATCGAAGATAGCAAATAACATCTCCCTAAACAGTAGTGGAGCAGATTGAAACGAAAATTCCTATACCCCTGAAGATGAAATCGGTTAAAGCGAGGCTACCTGAAGAAAGGAAGCATCAAGAAGTCAAGACTCAGCAAAACGGGGCAAAATTGGCCCTTTTAAAGTCTTTGCTCCATTCCCATTACACGACAATGAGCAAAGAGGGGCAGCTGTAGAGCCCAATTTTAGCCCGGAGCCCAATAAACAATAATCCAAAATTACAACCCAAAAAAGATTAAACCTAAACAGGCCCAAAATAAAAATAAAAAACCTAACCCAATACCCAAGCCCACAACCTAAACAGTTTGTGGAAACCCTAGCAGCCTATGCCTTTGCGCCGCCAGCAGCCACCACCACCGAGCCACGTTGACCTCCGAACCCTCCGCGCCCGCTCCACGTCGCCATACCTGCGAGAAAGGCGCAACAGTAGCAAAAACAAAATTCGGTTGTATTTTCGGGTATAAAAACCCAAACAAATATTGTAAAAAGAACACTCTACAATCTAGAAAAACACAGAATCAATAGCAAAAAGAAATCAGCCAAGGTTTTTTTTTTTTCTTTTTTCTTTTCTTTTCCGAAGCTATGCTAATATTGTATTTTTATTTTTATTTTTATTTTTTTTCTCTAAAACTATATGCATAATATATGTATAAATAATATTAAATAAAAAAAGGAAAAAAAATTCATGTCGCTCACAATTTAATATGATATATTTACATATTTAAAATTCATGTCGCTCACAATTTAATTTATTACTTTTTCATTTTAATATCGTACATATTTCGTGTTTTATTATTAGTTAATTTTAAACCATAGGTTTCTTTATTTATTGTATGTTATTTATTCTTAATATGATGTATTTACGTGTTTAAAATTAATTTCACTCGCAATTTAATTTATTCTTTTTTTTAATATCATACATATTCCGTGTTCTATTATTAGTTAGTTTCAAATCATACATTTTTTTATTTATTGCATGTTATTTCTTCTTAATATGATGTATTTACGTATTTAAAATTCATTTCACTCGCAATTTAATTTATTCTTTTTTTCATTTTAATATCATACATATTTCTTGTACAATTATTAATTAATTTCAAACCATACATTTCTTTATTTATTATATGTTGTGTTTTAAATGTGTAATTTTCACATAGTTTTATACTTTTTAAAAATATTTTATTTTTATTTATATTAATTTGATTTTAAATGTTGTTTAATATCTAAGTATGTGATTAAATTGATGTTACGAGTCAACTTCACACTCACTCAAGAAAATTACTAAAATAACTTTGATATTTTAAAAATTTTATATAATTACAAGAGTATTTTTTTTCTTATTTAAAAAAACTAATAAAAATTAAAAATATTAATATTTAAACCCATGTCATCAATACTTATAAAATTATCAACTCAATATCAATGTAAAAAATTATCAATACCATGTACATTTAATATTTTTAATTTAATATAATTATTTAAACTTTTTTAACTCTCAATTTAAACTAATTTTTATTTTTAATTTAATTTAATACTTAATGTATATTATTTTATTTTTATTTAATGCTTAATATATATGTATTATACAATATTTTTAAACACATTTATATTTTGATAAAATTCCTAGGAGTAATATAAATATTTAGGCATTAATAACCGCGAAATCTAATGTCAGCGTTAATGAAAATTTCGAGCTTAAATTTGTGATAAAACGCATATACTGACGGATAAGACCGTTTTCAGTTTTTCTTTGAATAAAATGCCATCGGTTGGGTGGGTCTCCACTTAACTCTCTCACTTGCTACTAACTGTACGTTAAATTATTATTCTTGTTGACCCGAGCAATAATGATACTGCCATTTTTTGCAGTTGCTTCAAAGCCAAGTCATAGCCTACTATTTTGCCTTCTTTTATGTTAAATAACACAATAAAAAATAACAAGGTTAATTAACTCCTTTTGTTGTGGGGGGAGCAAAACTTTACTCAACATCTTGTTACAAACCCAATGTAGTCTAGGAATTGAGTGGGACAGCTCCCAACCTCCCCCCGTTGTAATTCCTTCTGTCAATACAAAAGCAACCAATAAGATAAACATATGCATATGCATATACACGCATACATACATATATATAAATATCCAAAAGAAACTGGGGCGCGATAATGAGTGAGCATTTTACATACAGTGTGAGAGGATCATGAGAAAATACCATGCCGTTGTTGCTGCTAATAACTTGAGGTGATATCCACTTGCCAAGGGAAATAAAACTTCTTTCATCACATTCACATCATGCAGGTGACAAGCTACTAAAAATACGCTTCAAACTGGGACAAACAGCACGTAACCTCCCCATGCTCGTTGGGCAAATCTATCAGTCACCGCATTTCAAACATCAATGAACTGGATTATGTTTCTTTCTTTATTCTTTTTCTCAAGTAAAATCTAGAGATTGAAATATAGGGGATGATAAGCCGAGCACCAAAAACAAAAGCTACGCACTTTATGAGATGCAAGAAAGAAAGGAGGGAAAACAAAAATAATGCTCACCTTTGGACAAAAGCGAACATCCAGAGAATCCAGCATGCTACACTGTGATATAGCACTTTCAACTGCTTCTTCCTCAATGTTGCAAGACTAAAATGACCAGTATGCAAAAAAGAATAAAAAAGAAGGGGGTAAGAAATTCATGTCCGTACATGAATTACAAGGACGGATATAAAGCATCACTTGTATGATTGTCTATGACAAAAGAAATCAGAAAGACTTGGCACGAAGGAAACAGGAATCCGAAGAGGATTTAGGGGCAGAACGCAAATACTCTACAGAAAAAAACGACAGCATTCAGAGTCAACAAAATTGGTATTGTTTACATCGAAGTTAAAATAGGCAAGTTTCGCATGATATTTCATCAGGTAAAATCAATGGAGCTACTCATGCATGTCAGCCTTCAACAAAAGGAGACCTCTCACAGAAGCCTAGTTAGTAAAAACTAAGCATCTTTTAAGTACACTCCTAGTAGAAAATCACCGGAACAGAGGGGAAAAATGGACCTAAAACACTAAAAATCTGTGGTTTCAAAGACTGAGAAATGAGGGTGCATACCAGAAGAAAGAGACTAGTCAGTCTAGGACACCTTAGCTTCAAAACTTCCAAAGAGCAACAATTGCTGTATTCAGATATGGACGGAAAACTTTAGGAGTACCAGATAAAATAAATAGAAACCATAAGCAAAAAGATGCATACATACCTTAGATTAAGAAAGGACAAACTGCAACAAACAAGATTAACTTCCTTTAAATTGGTTGACAAAGATTTAGGGATGACATGTGGAAACAACGTGCTGCTGGTGGGATGAGCACTTCCCTAATATTAGGACAACCTACGCAGTTCAGGTTCTGCAGTAAACGGTTCCCTTGCTTGACTGGCTCATTGATGTTCTCAAAATAAAACATAGTAGATCCATTATGTACACTAAGAAACTCGAATCGGCTATCAGCAGAACCCCAAATCAAGTCGTGCATATTTATACATCCATTCAAGCTCAAATGAGTAAGGTGTGTGCAATATGCAAGAAGCTCCTCTATGGCAGATTGGCAGAGTGTACCATATGACAAATCCAAATCCTGGAGTTCTCGCAAAGCACCATCCTTGTAAAGAGGTTCCAACGATGAGTCAGAGAGATATTTGCAAGCTTGCAACTTTAGCACCTAAAAGAGAGAATGAAAAGTGAGAAAAACAACCTGGGCAGGAAATATGGAAAACATGGACCATCCAAAGCATAGAAAGCTTAAACCAGACAATTTACCAGAATGTGAGAATTTACTTAAACTTGCTTTAATGGTAGAAGATTAAGCAAAACAATGAATGTCATTAGAGAAAAATTCTCCACAGAAGTGACTAAAATGGTATTAGCATTTTTTTTTTTTATCAAAACACAAATTCAATAAGAGTACAAACCAATGCGACATTCATGAGTTCAACAGGTAGGTATAATATGATCTACTGACTGTCAAACAACACCGACATGCCATGTATGTCTCATCAATTCATGCTTACATATCAAGGATTTCCAAGTTACCTTAAGATGAAAACAAGAGTCAAAAACTGGCTGCAAATTTGTCAAAAAGGTATGCGACAAATCAAGTGTTGTTAAATTTGGAACCCAGCGCAGAGAGTAAAGACCGTCAGAACCAATAGACGGGCAAGACATCAATATTAATGACTTGATCAGAGAGCAGGAAGCAGTTGTTGCAGATAAGCAATCATCCTTAAGTTGGCTGCATGTAAATTTGAATAGAAGCATCAGCCACAGAACAAAGTAAAGCATCATTAAAAGTTAGAAAAACAGACCTGCAAAAGGAAGCATCCAGAGATTTTAGTAGAGGACAGTTTATGGATGCGTCAGATAAGACACCACATCCTTGGAGCTCAAGTGACACCAGATCTGGAGCATTGATTCTGACGGTGTTCAATTTGGGGCATATTCCAAGATTAAGTGACAGGAGAGCCACCTAAAAGGAGGGAAATTTTCAGGCATTATATTTTTCCTAAGAGCAAGAAATTGCATGCACCAAATAGTTGATAACACAGCAAATGAATTTCATATAAAGTCTAAGAGTCAGTCTAAGCTTACAGGACAAAATGATGCTCTTTCCAGATGATCACAACCATCTAAGCAAATCTTCTCAAGACAAGGACATGCAAGATCAAGAGTAGTAATATCACGACAACCAACCAGCGAAAGACTGACTAAAGATGTACTGGAGAACTGCAATGCTGTCAAGCTCTGGCCAAAACAAAAAAAAAACAAAGAATTTTCTCAGAAGGCATAAGAAAATGACTCACAACAATGCAGGAACCAAGATGCCAATTTAAGTGACCAAAGAGCTGAGATGAAACCATCTTACAGATCTCTATCATCTCATGCCTTTTTTATCACCCAGTCATTGAATGTGTATATAACATCTTATGTCTCATTTATCACCATATCTTTGCATGTTCCTATAGTAAGGCCCTCATCCATGCACATAAATGAGAACTGAGAGAAGACTCACTACACAGGAAAAACCTATTCACAAACCTCACAATTATCCAGAACCAATGATTTTAGCATAGGGCATCCACCACCATCACTAAAGACATTGCAAATAGAATTTGTCAAAGATGCACAATCTGTGAGGTCTACTTCTTGCAAGCCTTGACACTGCAGTGCCATTATTGTCAAATTTTCCGTCTTCTGCAGTGCTAACTTCTGCATTTTCATGTACAACACTATAATTCAAACTCTTATCAACAACAAAGACAGTAGAAATAGAAACCAAATTGTGCGTTGAGAAAATACTTGAAGTGCATTTGAACTGATGTTAATGCGACGGAGTGCAACACAATTGGACACTGTTATGGATGACAGCGTGGAACTTTGTAAATTCAAGTCAGCAAATCTTCATGGAAGAAATTATATATTATTATAAAAGAAAAAGTAGAAGAAGATTGGAAATAAGAAGGGAAGTCAATAGAATAGCAATATACTTTCGACAATGAACCAGTCGAATTTTCTGCAAACGAGGAAGATCCAATGACACTGATGTCAACATGTGGCAATTATCAAGCTCCACCTCCTGCAACACAGAGAAGAATCAGTACAGATGGCTAGAAATCTTTAATAGAGATAGCAAAGGCATCTCACAATATATATATACACGAGAAAAAAAATTCAAACCTCCAACTTATAACTATAAGCTATTGCAGCCATTGAAGCCAAAGTGATACCCTCGCAGTTGTCAAGCTTAAGAACCTTCAACATCGGTAGTCTTACAGACTTCACAAAAGTAAATGCATCAAAATAAACCCAAAAAGCAACACCAATTAGATCTAAATTAACCATTTGCAAAAACAGACCTCAAGTGATATGTTAGGACAATATGACGAATTCAGAACATGGAGATTAGAGCAAGTGAGAGCTATTTCCCGCAATGTTTCATTGCTAACACAAGAACAATTTAACATGTCTAAAGACTCTAATAGGAGGCAAGAAGTCACTATCAAACGGATTGCTGCATCTGTAAGTTTGTGGCAAGCACTTATATCAAGCAGATTTAAAAGAGAACAATTAAGGGCTGCCTGTGCCAAAATACTGCGTTTCAAAGACCAACTTTTTAGTAGTGGGCACCTGCAAAAGATCAGATGTCAGCACAGAGAATGACCAGATCGACATCACGATATACTTTAAAATCAAATCAAGACTTTGTTTCGCCTGATGGATTTATGCATCACACGGCATTTAGTTAATTTCAGATCACATAATCGATCATGGTTAATAGGTATCTCTTGAACACCATCACCAAGAATAGCATCATTCACATCCAAACTCCTCAACATACTACACTCGGTCAACGCATGGAAAAAAGCATCACCTAGTTGGCCTTTTCCCAATGTTAAAGCCTCCAGATTTCTGCCAATTGGAAAATTTATTCAAATTAACAGGAGGCTATGCAAAATTCATTTTATTAGAGAACATAAAATATAGTGACAAAATATTACCGTAACGAATAGACAGCTTTCATAACAAGGTGGATAATTGGAGTTCCACTCAGATTCACTTCAGTGGCATTAGGATATCGTTGACACATGTCCTCAACTGCAAAATCGAAATGCAACATTATTGCAGTTCAGCATCAAATTTCATCACAACAATGGACCACTTTTGCTCATGCAAAATAATGTAATGAACAAACAATTAATAGAGAATGAGCTATTTATGAAGATCTGTAACATATGACGTGAGTATTCTCTTGCTCAGGAAGCAAGCACCAAACATGTTATTTCTCAATTTATAAAAGATAAAAGCGCAACTGATATATAATTGCATACCCATATAGTTTTCTTATCTGAAAAAAGAAAGTGTCAAATTTAATCAATTTCTAAACTTCATTTGCTTGGAATACACTGTATAAACCAAATGAAAACGAAGTAAAGATATTAAGCAAATCTAAAACTCACATTTTTCAAGAGATATACTCCGGTTTTCAAAGTTCAAACACCTCCAAAAATCCTCATGAGCACTAGCAGATCTCCACTGCCTACAAACCATGGCTGAGTTGCAAAGATTACGATGATCCAAGAACGAGAACACCTGAAAACAGCAAAAACAAACAAAAAGGTTCAATAAGATTAAACACTAAAAAATTATAAAAAAACTAACATATAATGTAGATTATACTAACTGCCTACCATATGCAATAAATCGTCAGTCAGATCCATTCGAATTTCAGAATCTTCAGCTCTCAAATCACCCTCATTTTCCTCATCTTTCCCACCATTACCATCAAAACGATGCCCATCACTCCCACTATTCAACATGAAATTGTGATAAAATACCCCTTTATTGGATGAAATCGATGAGCATTGGTTATTATTATACTCTCTCGGTACTAATGAGTAAGAGGTGCTCTCACTGCAACGAAAAACTTTGCAGAATAAGTACCGCAACAAATTGATTTCTTAACTAAATTTGCCTACATTTGTCCAGTTAACTCACTGATAAACAGTGTAGACTTTGGCTCGTTTATGGTGCGAATCATGGTAGTCAGAATCTTCAACGGCAATTGAAGCGGAGGCGCTAGTCTCACCCTGGGAACGACGCGAGCAGCCAACCAATGGGAGCCACTTAGCATCAACCCAATTGCCACCGCACCTCATAGCGGCGGACATTTCTTCAAACAACAGGAATGTCTCGTCTCTCTGTCGTCGACTGTTAAGTGTTCTGTTTAGGGAGAATGCAAATCGATCTGGGGCGACGGTGACACTGGCGGGAGCTTCTTCGTCGCCGTCATTTACAATTTTCTCCTCAATGTTTGCCAAAAACCCTTCCTTCATGGTTGTCTTCTTCGTCGTCAATAAACCAGAGGCAGCACTAAATCCTCATGCACCAAACCCTCCACTAAAACAATATAAACCCCTAACTCACCACCTTCCACCTTCCACCTTCCACCTTCCATCATCCACCCCCCCCCAAAAAAAAGGCCCCGGCCTCTTAGGAACCCTAGAAAATTTCAAAAAAAAAAAGATTTCGAAAGTTCAATCTTTTAGAAAATCCAAAGAAGAATCGATTAATACATACGAACCAAGAGACGGAGATGTAAAATATACAGAGAGGCAACGAACATCACCGGATCTGGTCTAGTAAAGTAAAATTCACTTCTTTTTTAGCAAGCATGAAAATAAACAAATGGACCGGCGCTAATTGATTAAATAATCTGGGGTAAAATACTAAAAAAATAAAATATTTATGGAATTGGGTATTTACGGAAAATGACTATTTCCCATCAAAATACGTCTACGTCAGCGCGTAAAAATTATTTATTCAGCCTAAAAGTTTAATTTAATTTAAAATCTACATATTTATGGATTAAATTTAGAGAATTATTTTTTTATATTTGAACCAGCCTAAATTTAAATATTTTTAAAATATATAACATTAGCGTAAAAATTAAACAAATTCTATTTTACAAAAGATATTAGAATTAAATTATAAAAAATATATAAGCAACTATTATTTTATTAAATATATTACTACTAAATTACAAAAATAAAAAATAAAGAAAATTTCTTATTTATTAAATATATTAAAACTAAATTACAATAAAAATTAAACAATTTCTATTTTTATTAAAGATATTAAAATTAAATTACAAAAAATATAAGTAACTATTATTTTATTAAAAATATTACAACTAAATTACAAAAAAATAAAAATAAAGAAAACTTCTTCTTTATTTAATATATTAAAACTAAATTAAAATAAAATAAAAAATAAAAACTTCTTATTTTATTACATATATTAAAATTAAATTACAATAAAAATTAAAACAATTTCTATTTTATTAAATATATTAAAATTAAATTACAATAAAAAATTAAAAAACTATTATTTTATTAAATATATTAAACTAAATTACAAAAAATAAAAATAACTTTTTATTTTATTAAAAAATTTAAATTAAATTACATACAAAAAATTAAACAACTTCTATTTTAGTGAAGATATTAAAATTAAATTACAAACACAAATAAAAAACAACTTTTTTATTAAAAAATAAAAAAATTTATTACAATTTAAAAAATAAAAAATAAAAAAGCCGATCCGAATCAATGTTGATGCCGGTCGGAATCAATGCCACACAGGGGCGGTCGGCGGTTACGCGCTGGATTCCTCCTTCTTCTAGCTTCCGGCGGGGGTCGTGGAACCTCGGGAAGGGATTCCGGTTCCTCCAGCAGTGGGTCTGGTTGTGGGTGTTGCGAGGATGACCCACCTTGATAAAATAACGACCCCGGAGGTGTTTGCATAAACCACGGCGGAGGTGTCTGAATCCCGTATGGCGAAGGAAACTGGTAGAAAGAAGTGCTCCCCGACGGCGCCTCCTGTGATCCCTCACGCGACGACGGTCTCAAGATCGGCTGGCCAGTCGGAGTAGTCGGGAACGGACTCAAACCCGACCATGCATTCCAACCTGGGCTGGGACTGGGAAAAGGAAACATATATGGGTTAGGATACATATAAGGGGTAGGGTACGCACCTGGCATAAAGGGTAAAGGCTGTGATGTCGGTGTCGTCGGCTGAACTGATGGGCCCGGTGACTGTGTGGGCGCTGTTGATGGCCCCGTCTCATCACCCCTTCTCCTTGGATTTAAGGGGCCCCGACGTTCCCTTTGTTGACGAAGTTGTCGTCGCCTCTCTTCTTCCTACAACAAATACGGCTTACCATGGATTCTAAACCATGGCATGTATTCCGGTACGCACGCTAACTCAGGAACGACGATCGGTTCCCGGTTAGGTAAATATTCATACCGATTCTCCCACGTCTCAATATGTGCTGACCAAAATCTTGGCCAATCCATGTGCAACTGCCGTAAGTCCACTTTGTGCTCATCATCGAGCACCTCAGGTGGCACGGGGATCGGTTGCCAGAATCCAAATTGTCGCAGAACCCGATCTGATTGGTGCATCTCCACGTCACATAGGTGATCAATGGGACCTTCACGTGCCAACAGTTTGGATTTTGCAAGAACTCCTCCGGAATTACTGCCCGAATTGCCGGATCCTCGTACAGTGTCCATTGAAACTATATTAACATTATAAAAATATTAGTTGTATACATAATACTAAACACTAAATAAGAAATACTAAATTATAAATACGAAATTCGAAACTTACTTGTGATTCCGACCGTTGGTCCAATAGAAGTCGTATATCTTCAAGTGAGGTAGGTATTCCAGCATAACTCGCCGAATGGTTCCACCTAATTAAATAAATTTTTAGCATACAATTATACTATAAATCTACGTAATAATTGTAAAATATAACATTAAATTTACCTCTTTATCAGTGGGAATGAATATGGTTGGTCGAGTCGAAGACGTAAAAATGGAAATCAAAACCGTGCCCATGACTGCAGTAGTGATAGGCAACCTCCGATTTTTGCTTTACTCAGTCAACAAGTTTCAGCAGCCATCTCAAGTGTACGAAGTTTCTAGAAAGGTCTGGCATCAGATAGCCTCTAATTATCTGAAGAACGTATGCCCGAGCATACCGTATTCTTTCTATTTCGATCAAACCCTCATTCGGCTCCGGGAATGTGTCTCGTAACCAGGCCATCTCGATCCGAGCTCCTTGAATGTTATCCAGAATGGCACCCAGAAGCTCATAGCATACGGCTCCCCAATCACCAGAAGTTGCGGACCCGGTGACTACTGACCCGTCCACCGGCAATCCCAACTGCAACTGCATATCTTCCAGAGTGATGGTACACTCTCCGCATGGAAGATGGAAAGTGTGCGTCTCGGGCCACATGCCAAAAACCCGCTTCCCGTAGGTAATTCTCGATCAACGGCGATGGGGGACCATGTATATTGCGAATATAACATTGCAACACCCGATCTACAGATGTTTAAAAAATTATAAAATAAAAATTAATTAAATTGCATAAACCTAAAAATATTAAATAATATTGAAAAATTAAAATTAAAACTTACCATTTGCATTTGATCGACGGATATGTGCTTGTTGTCTAGACGAAGTAATTCCCCGGCCATTGTAATACGATCGAAAATTTTAAAATTTTCCAAAAAAAATATATTAAAAAAATTAAAAAGGGCTTTTTTGTAAATGGTAAATGACTATTTTGAAATTTGAGAGTAAATTTCAAGGACTTTAAGAGAAAATTGAGAAAAAATTGAGAGAAAATTGAGAGAAGGATTAAAGTGTGAAAAAATAAAAGGGTTGGGGGGTTTTTATAGGGTTAATTTTTTGACCGTTGGAAAGGGTAAAGCGCGCCCCTGGGGACGCGCTTTCCTGCCATTTCCCCACAAAACGCGCTGACGTGGACGCGTTTTGATGAGAAATGGCCCTTTTCCGTAAATTTTTTAGAAATCGGCCCAATTCCGTAAATTTTTTATTTTTTTGAGATATTTGGGTATTTTACCCAATAATCTAAGTGATTTTTCAAAAAATAAAAAATAAAAAGAAGAACCCAATGCTTTAAGTTTTGTTAAGGAAAAATAGGTTAAAATTATTGTTACTCCCTCTCTTGTATATATTTTGAGATTTGGTATCTATAAATTTAATTTTTTTTACCTTTTTAATTTAAAAATTGTAAATTAAAAATTATCGTCATTGATAGTTTTTATTAACACTTACTAATTTAATATTTTTTATTAATCATATTCCATATTATATGAGGACAACTTAATTAAAATTTTAAATTGATAAAATTTGACTAAAAATATTTACAATTAAAATTTTTAAATAAAAGTAGAAGAACTAATTTTTAAACCTTTTAAGTGTAGGAGCTAAACATTAAATTTAGTCTAAATATAACAACTAATAGCAAATTTTAATGGAAAAATAACATGAAATACGATTTTCAATTTTAACCGACTTATAAAATTGAATTAAAATGTGTGATGAAAATTAAATTTAGTATCAATTTTAAAACATATAAATATCAATTTAAACATAGAAGTTAAATCCATACAACTATATGTAAAAGGCGGCCAACACGTGTACCAACGAATTTTTTTTTTTACATTTTAAATCTATACAACTATATATAAAAAGGGCCTTCCCCAACTGACATGTGTCCCATCAGTGTTTTTTTTACATTTTAAATATGGTTAAAATTTAATTTTAATCCCTCTATTATGCCTAAATATTTAATTTTTATATTTTAATTTCTAACACTATTTGATGATTATATTTTTATAATATTATTATTTAATCCAAATAATTAGTAATGTTAATTTTTCAATTAAACTGTTAGCTTCCCATTTCTTTTGAGTTTGACTTGCACTTTTTTTACTATTAAGACAATGGTCAAATTTCAGTTTTGATCCTTTTATTATATTGAAACTTGATATTCAATCTATACATTTCAATTTTTTATGTAGTTTGGTCCCTCTACTTTTGTAGTGTCATTATTTAATCTAAATAGTTAATATTATTAACCATTTCAATTAAAATATTGACGTCAATTTTTTTAAGAACACTATTCCAACAAAAGAAAATTTATTTTATCATAACAAGTTAGAATTATTTTTGTGAAAAATCTGCTTTGGCATTTTCAATGTAATTTTTTATTACATGACTACCAGTGGCAGAGCCAAGGGGGCAGGTAGGGGCCCCAACCCCCTAAAATAGAAAATTTTCTATTTAGGCCGTTTATATAATTTATAAAATTTTAAATTAGTAATGGTAAAATTGCATTTTGGCCCCACAAGTAGAGCTGTACATGGGCCGGGCTACCCGGCCCGGCTCGAAGGCCCGCCCGAAAAATGGGAGGGTTCGGGTAAAAATATAGGCTCGAAAAATGGGCTTGGGCAAAAAATTAGGCCCGTTTAAAAAACGGGCCGGGCTTCGGGTATGAGTTTTTTGGCCCGGGTCGGGCCAAAATTTTAATATTATTTTTATTTTTTATTAATAAAATTTCAACTTAAATAAATTATAGACATATTTTCACGTGACTTTTTCTTCCCGTCTTACTCCCATTTTTTCCCTTTCTAAAATCAAAATCCCTAACCTTCCTCTTCAGTCTTCATCTTCCTCCCTCCACCCGATCTGTCTCAATTTGTGGGGCTGCTTATACTGAAGTAACTGAACCGCCTGTTACAGGTTTGCTACTTGTTTATATGCTTTCTTCTGTATTTGGCTATTTAACTGGGTTTCTCTTAGATTTCTTTTTTATGTATGAACAAAATGATAAAGACGATACTTGTTTGTTGGGGTTTATAATCATTTCCTTTAAGATAGAGTATAATCATCACTCATCAGTACAAATCTTCTACGAGATTCCAAGTTTTCACCTTATCTTGAATTGAAGTAGCTGTATACAAATCCTTTATAACCTTTTTTTTGTTCTTCGAAAGTTTAAGTTTGTAATTTAGATTGCTTGTTGGGTTTCTAATTTACTATTGTTCAATCCAAGGTCCTCAATTTTTACATTTAAGTTGAGAAGAATTACATAAACAGTAACTTTAAGGATTATAAAATAGTAACTTTAAGTATTATAAAAGGGAATATTCTCGATTGAAACTTATACAGTAAATTTTTGCAAAGTTTTTTCCTTCTGTATTTCTTAAATCTTCAATTGGATCTCTGAGTTTGTTGAAATAAAAAAAACTGATTTTCTTTGTTTTGCCGTGTTTTCAAGAGTTGGCAACTTTGGTTGTAAGGTAAATTTTAGTCCTACAGCTTCTACTAAATTAAAATTTCTGGTTTGCCTTCATAATTATACTTGTTAATTGTAGTTTATTGCCATAAAAATTTCCAGAGATTTTGCTTTATTTGCTGAAATGGACTGTATTTTACTAGCTATTTGTTAGCTAAAGGGGAAGGTTTGATTTGAAAATGCTGTGAAATACTTTCAAATTGATATCCAGCAAGGCCTTTCTTCTTAGAAAAATAAAGTAGATTGAATATGCAGACTCCAACTTTGCTCAGTTTATGTAATTATTCTTAGATCTGTTTGATTATATTAAAGGCTGAAATCCCTTTTCTTCTTTTAGTAAAATGTGTAATTGATTCTGCTTGTTGCATACTTTGCATTTGAGAATCGCGAGAAAAATCAAGAAGAAGCAAAGAGTTTTATTTATTAATAATGATACTTAAGTAATGAAAACCTGATTGGTTCTTTTCATTTTTGGTGTCTTTGCATTGTGGTTTGGAAGTAGTGAGTAATATGCTTTTGGAATTAATTCTTATCTAATATAAAAATTGATTTGATCAACGTGATTGCTTGGATTTGAGAATAGATGAACTTGTTTAATGTTGGGAACTTAGTTGGAGAACTTGTGAATAGCTAAACATGGTATACTGTACATTATGTGTATACTGCATATCTTAATTGACTTTAGACTTTATTGTTTTTTTTCACCTGTAGTTACCCTTTTAGTTAAAAGGGTAGTTTTAGGGGCATGAAAGGGTAATGACATATTTTTTCTATTATTTTATCTTTCATATTGAAAAAAGAGGAAATTTTTGGTAGAAGCTCCTTGGTTTTTTGTCTTTTGCATACCCACTCCTTAAGCATATGATACCATAATAATTTCTTTTAATTAATTAAAAAGAAAAGGTGATCTCATTAGCCTAAACTTTTTTTTCCCACATTTGAAACCTTGTTAGATCTCTTTTCATCATTCTATTTATCTCCTCTCTCTCTCTCTCTCTCTCTCTCTCTCTTTAAGATTAGTATTAGGTATAATGATAAATTCAGCCCTCAATATTTAAATGTGCTGCCTTAGGTCAACTTTGAAATGTTTACATCTATTGGTTGTTTTTATGACTGAATAATTTGGGCTAATTTGGTTTATTTGGATTTCAGGACTTAAGTTTTTATGACCATGGCTAGTTCGAACACTCCTATACCTGTGGACGATGGGTTTAATGAGTATGAAAGTGCTGCCAAACGTCAAAAATCTACCACTTCGAAGGTGTGGGATGAAATGACAAAGCTTGAATGCGAGGAAAAAAATGAATTGAAGGCACAATGTAATCATTGTAAGAGTATCTTGTCTGCTAAATCTTCTAGTGGAACCTCTCATTTAAGACGTCATCTAAATCAATGTTTGAAAAAATTTAATAAGGACATCACTCAATACGCCATAGCCAATCAACCATCATTAGATGATGGTCCATCTATAAAAAACTATAAGTTTGATGCTGATGAGTGTCGTCAAGCTGTTTCTACTTTTCTTGTGTGTGGCAAGCATTCATTTAGGACGGTTGAAGAACCGGGATTTAGATACATGATGAGAATTGCTAGTTCTAATTTTAAGAATATAAGTAGAATTACAGCTGCTAGGGATGTCCTAATGTATTATGCAAAAGAGAGAGATCATGTTAAAGAAGAGTTAGCTAAAGCACCTGGTTTAATTTGTCTAACTTCCGATAATTGGAACTCAGAGCATACTAATGATGAATATATTTGCATTACTGCTCATTGGATTGACAAAGATTGGAAGCTACAAAAGAGAATCATAAGGTTTAGAGCTTTATTTCCTTCGTATGATGGTTTGAGCATAGCGGATGAACTTGTTTTATGTTTATCTCAATGGGGTATAAACAAGAAAATTTTTAGCATCACTTTGGATAATGCTTCTTATAATGATGTGTTGGTTTCTTGTCTTAAAAATTGTTTTCGTGCGAACCGAGCTATTTTGTGTGATGGTGCTTTTTTTCAAGTTAGATGTTGTGCACATATTTTGAATCTTATAGTTAAAGCTGGTTTGGAACTTGCTGATGGTGTTGTTGGTAAGATTCGAAATGAAATTAAGTACATAAAAAAGTTGGGAATTCGTATGAAAAGATTTTATGATGTGGCCGACAAAAGTTTTCATTTGAATGTGACCAAAAAGTTGCGTCAAGATATGTGTGTTAGATGGAATTCTACTTATTTGATGCTTGAATCTTCTCTCTACTATAGAGATGTGCTAGATTATTGGGGCCAACGAGATAAAGACTATCAAATATTTGCACTTTCTGACGAGGAGTGGAGAAATGTTGCTATCCTTTGCAAATTTTTGAAAGTCTTTTATGATTTGACTTGTATTTTTTCTGGTTCTAATTATCCGACGGCCAATCTTTATTTCAGAGGGGTTTGGAAGGTTCACAAGGTCTTGCTTGATACAGTTAAAGATCCTCATTCTTTTTTAACTCCAATGGTTAAGCAAATGTGTAACACCCCAAACCCGGCCTATGCGTTAAGTCCAGATTTGGCATGCCACACAAATCGAACTTACATCTAGTCATCAATGATTTAAAGAAAACAAATCTTCAAAATGAGAGTTTATCAAAAATCGAGATTAATTTGAAATCCATGATTTTAAAACGTAAGAGTTTATAATTTGATTTTCAGAGAAATAATTGGTTGAAATAATTTCATAAAAGAGTTTTCACAGAAATTTTACGAGTTGATGATATTTAAGAAAAACCCCCTTTTTATACGCAAGTTTAAGAAAACATTTATAGAAATTAAAACAGTCCCATTTAAGTATCTAAAACATTTTAAAATCCATCCACGAAATAAAAATCCATGAAAATAATACCAGAGGCCTTATTACATTGCAACTGAAATAATACTTAAATAGAAATACTTAAAAGAAGTTCAAAGTTTATAAAAACCCATCATTTGTAGTATGGCCTCCACACGAAGTCATCCCCGGCCCAAGTCTCCATCAATTATCATTACCTGAGAAAGATAATAAAAACGGGGTGAATTACTTAAAACTCAGTGTGTAACCCACTTACCGTGCCACTGGGCCAGAACCATTTAAGCATATAATTGGGCTTGAGCCCATTTACAAATGTACAATATATATATCAAATATAAAATTCATGTGATATGCAATTCCCAACCAAGCCTAAATTTCCATCCGCTACACACCACCCGTACCAACCAGCACACCTGTGGGGATCAAGTCAACCCACGCCGCCAACACACCAATCGTAGGCATAAAGCCATTTAAAATGATTGTGGCAGAGCCACCAAACTAGATTGTGGCAGAGCCACTCGAACTAGATTGTGGCAGAGCCACCAAAACTTCTCTTCAATTTCAGCCCAACCCATGCAATCATGTGTCCATATACAAAACATAACAATATTCATAAGATAATTTCAACATAAGGCCCATAATACAAGTTGGCCCATTAAGCAAACTAGCAATTGGCCCATTAGTCGATCTAGCAAATTTGGCCCATTAATCGATTTAGCAAATTTGGCTCATTAATCGAACTAGCAAATTTGGCCCATTAATTGATCTAGCAAATTTGGCCCATTAATCGAACTAGCAAATTTGGCCCATTAATCACATGAGGCCCTTTTTACAATTTTCACACTTGGCCAATTTATCAAATAATTTGTATAGCCCATCTATCACATGAGGCTCAAAATATTACTTTTTAACAAAATAGCCCATTAAGGGCAATTCTGTAATTTCCACAACTTTAATACCGATTTCATGCATTTACACAAAAAGTGTTAATATACCGTATTTTCCAATTTTACCAACTTTACGATTTTTATTCTAATGCTTACGGTATAATATCTAACCCAATGAGATAAGTGTGAAATTACACACCTGATTACGGAGAGAACTATACTTTCCCGCTCGTCGATACCCTCGGAATTTCGAACAACAATTATTTGTGGTTTCTCCCCGATTGATGGTTCATAACCCATTAAAGAACCACGAACAGTCAATGGCTCAGGAGTAAGAAATGACTTCAAATAATTGATTTTCACCAGAGGAGGGTCCACAACCCGGTGGAAAATCTCGGATTGCTGAAACAGCCCTTCGCTTGAATCTAGAGGGAGTAGCAAAATCGCCCCTCTTCCGAACACTATTCACCACTCTTTTCGACCCTATCTTGTTTGCCTCCATTGACAAAAGATTATTAGTCCTAATAATATATCGGAATTTAAGACTATTGGTTTAAAAGGGCGAATTCGGCTTACCTTAAAATTCCGAATGATTCCAAAAGAATCCCTTGAAAGTTATGATCCAAATTTGAATGACTTCAAGACTACTTTGAAAAGATGCTGATTCGGCCCTCCAGTATTTCACTAAAAAAAATAAGGAAAGAAATCAACTAAATGAATGATTGGTTATTCGGTTTAAAAGACTCTTCCAAGCCAATTTATAGATTCGGCCAAGGTGACCAAATAGCAAAAAGAGAAGACAAAAAAAAAATGATTCTTACCGATGATCCAAAGTTTGAATAGAAGAAAATGGTTGAGAATAAAAGTTATGAGGAATGGAAGATTCGGCTATGATATATCAAAGAAAGGAAAAAGATTTGGCTATGGAGATGGTCTCTAACATTCGGCCATGGAAGAAATATGAAGGAAGAAATGTGTTTAAAGGATGAGAAAAATAGAGAAAGAAAGAGAATAAGGATGAGAGGTTTATGATTCGATTTTCAAAGGTAAGAGAAGAGCAAAGAAAAGGGTTTGGGACAATGGTGCATTCGGCATTGAGGAAGAAAGAAGAAAAGAAATGGTTTTTGTGTTTGATATTTTCGGCACTATGAGAGAAGCACAAAATGAAGCATTTAAGAGGTTGGAAAAATATGACCGAAGACAAAAAGAAGAAAAACAAAGATGTTTACCCAAAGCATCAAGCACATTCGGCTATGAGAGAATAATGAAAAAGAAAAAATGTTTTGAGAGAACAAAATGACCAAATGGGATTACACACTAGCTACCATCCTTACCAAAGTCTACCACCAAAAATTCGGCTCCCCCTTAGTCCACAAAGCCATCCAAGTTCATGGACAAGTTGGCCATTCCAAGTTTCCAAAACATAGCCCTTAAGATATGCCTTGTGTCCCCCTACCTTCTATAAGCTTAGGATTTCTTTCCCCAAGTTCAAGCTTACCTTAACCATTAGCCACCTTACCATAAAAGAAATAGTCCAACCTTACCATAAATAAGGCTTGACCGACACATGCTATAAAGGTGCAAAAATAAAAGTCACCAAAATGCAATCCATGGAATTCGAACCTCTTCCTTAAGCAACACTTATGGCGCCAAGTCCACTTTACTACTAACTCATCTTATGCTAGTTTTAGTCACTTAATTTCCTTAAACATCAAGGTCACTTGATCCACTTCAATAAAGTACTCATTTCTAAAATTTATTCTAATTCCGAATAAGTCCCGAGCCTTCTCAAGACTATATTAAGCACACAAATTTAATCATTCACAAGCTAAGCACCAAAAACATGCAACATATAGATACTCAATTTTTTGGATGTTACAACTCTACCCCCCTTAAAGAAAATTTCGTCCTCGAAATTTACCTGGTTAAAAGAGGTGAGGATATTGTTGCCGAATTGCGTCCTCAGGCTCCCACGTAGCTTCCTCCGCTCCGTGATTTCACCATAGAACCTTAACCAATGGCACAGTCTTCTTTCTTAACACCTTAACATCACGGTCTAAAATTTTCACTGGTTCCTCCTCGAAAGACAAGTCTGGCCTTAACTCCATTTCTTCTACCGGTACTATGTGAGACGGATCCGATCTATAACACCTCAGCATAGAAACATGGAAAACACTATGAATCTGACTCAACTCCGGAGGTAATTCAAGCTAATAAGCCATTGGTCCTACGGTCCAATGAACCTAGGGCTCAACTTGCCCTTCCTTCCAAATCTGAAAATCTTCTTCTAAGGTGAGACTTTCAGAAAGACCTGATCTCCCACCGCAAACTCAATATCCTTTCGTTTCAGATCCGCATACGATTTTTATCTATCCGAAGCTTCCTTTAACAGCGCTCGAATCACCTTTACCTTTTCTTTCGTCTCAGTTATCAATTTAGGACCCAACAACTGTCGTTCCCCCAATTCAGTCCAACAAGTAGGGGTACGACACCTACGACCGTATAACGCTTCATAGGGTGCAATATGGATACTGGATTGGTAACTGTTATTATACGCGAACTCTGCCAACGGTAGGAAATCCTCCCAACTACCTCTGAAATCAATCACGCAACCTCTTAACATGTCTTCCAAAATCTGAATTACTCTTTCTGATTTACCATCTGACTGAGGATGAAAAGCCGTACTAAAGTTTAACTTTGTTCCCAAAGCCTCATGTAAAGCTTTCCAAAACCGTAAGGGAAACCTAGGATCCCTGTCCGATATGATAGACACTGGTACCCCATGCAACCTCACTATCTTAGATACATACAGCTTAGCCAACTTCTGCATCGAGTAATCTGTACGAACTGTTAGAAAATGAGCAGTCTTCGTTAATCGATCAACTACTACCCAAACGGAATCTTTCTTAGTAGGTGTTAAGGGTAACCCACTAACAAAATCCATCGTTATCCGCTCCCATTTCCATAGAGGAATCTTTATCGATTGCAATAAACCCGATGGTAATTGATGTTCTGCCTTTACTTGTTGACACGTCAAACACTTACCCACAAAATCAGTAACCTCTCGCTTTAACCTTGGCCACCAATACTACTCACAGAGATCCCGATACATCTTATTTCCTCCGGGGTGCATAGCATAAAGGCTACTATGCGCCTCTCGTAGAATCATTTGTCTCAAATCCAAATCTATGGGCATACAAACTCTTCCACAAAAACACAGCACTCCATCCTTGTTCATTCCAAAGTCCCCTATTATACCACTTTCAACTTGTTGCATTAAAGGACCCAACTTTTCATTTGATAACTGCTTTTCCTTGATCTGCTCTAACCACAATGGCTTCACCTGAAGTTTCGCTAGCAAACTACCATCTTCATACAAGCTGAGATGGGTAAACATTGCTCTTAACTCCGATACTACCTTACGACTCAACGCGTCTGCCACCACGTTAGCCTTTCCAGGATGGTACTCGATTGAGAAGTCATAATCCTTTAGCAGCTCCACCCATCTCCATTGTCTCAAGTTCGACTCATTTTGGGTAAGGAGGTACTTAAGACTCTTATGGTCCGTATAAATGATAGACTTCTCACCGTAGAGATAGTGCCTCCATATCTTTAAAGCAAACACCACCGCAGCCAACTCCAAGTCATGAGTAGGATAGTTAACTTCGTGCGGCCTTAACTGACGAGAAGCATAAGCCACCACTTTTCCACCTTGCATCAACACACATCTTAAACCCGTGTGTGACGCATCACAGTAAACGATAAACTCTTTTTCAGCCTCAGGTTGAATCAATACTAGCGCTTCTGTCAAAATCTTCTTCAGTTTCTCGAAACTTTCTTGCTGTTTATCGGTCCATACATACGGTACTCCCTTTCGCAACAGCTTAGTTAGGGGTGCAGCAATCAATGAAAACCCCTCAACAAAGCGTCTATAGTAACCAGCCAAACCCAAGAAACTTCGAATCTCAGCCACTGACTTCGGTGGTTTCCAATCCAATATAGCCTCTACCTTCCGAGGATCAACTCTTATTCCTTCGGCTGACACTACATGACCTAAGAAAGTCACTTCCTTCAACCAAAATTCGTATTTACTAAATTTGGCATAAAGTTGCTTATCTCGCAAAATCTGCAACACAATGCGCAAATGCGAGTCATGCTCTTCTTCATTCTTCGAATATACCAAGATATCATCTATGAACACCACTATGAACCGGTCTAGATAGGGTTGAAAGACTCGGTTCATCATGTCCATAAATGCAGCTGGTGCATTGGTCAAACCAAACGGCATCACTAAAAACTCATAATGTCCATAACGAGTTCGGAATGCCGTTTTATGAATATCTGCCTCTTTAACCTTGAGTTGATGATAACCCGATCTCAAATCAATCTTGGAGAAAATTGAAGCTCCTTTCAATTGATCAAACAGGTCGTCGATTCTCGGCAATGGATACCTATTCTTGATCGTCAACTTATTCAACTGCCTATAATCAATGCACATACGCATCGACCCATCCTTCTTCTTGACGAACAAAACCGGTGCTCCCCACAGAGACACACTCGGTCGAATAGATCCCCGATCTAACAATTCTTGAATTTGAGCTTTAAGCTCCGCTAACTCCTTCGGCGCCATTCTATAAGGAGCAATGGACACCGGAGCCGTTCCGGGCAAAAGCTCAATGCCAAACTCTACTTCCCGATCTGGAGGTAGACCTGGAAGTTCTTCGGGAAAGACATCTGGAAATTCTTTCACCATCCTCACACCTTCTACCGATAATTCCTTGGCATCCAAAGCACTAATGAAGGCTAGGAACGCTCCATACCCTTTCCGCACCAACTTTTCTGCCTTCAACGCAGATACCACATTTGCCAAAAAGTTCCTTCGCTCGTCTATCATTACTACCTCCTTATCATCCACAGTTCTTATTGACATCCGTTTTTCAGTACAATCCAATTGCGCTCGGTGCTTCCCCAACCAATCCATGCCCAAAATAAGATCAAACTCCCCAAAAGGCATATCCATCAAATCCGCCAGAAATATTTCTCTTTGAATTTTTAAGGGCACGTCTCTAAACAATTTATTCAAGATTACAGACTGTCCTAAAGGACTAATTACCGTCATCTCTCTGTCGGTAATCTCAGATCTAATATTCAGGTTTCCAGCTATGGCACTAGCAACATACGAGTGGGTAGGCCCGATATCTATCAAAGCAGTAACAGGTACATCAAAGATGAAAAACGTACCAGTTATCACATCAGGTGCATCGCCATCTTCCCGACGCCTGACCGCATAGACCAACCCCGGCTGTCTTGCCTCCGCGCTACCTCTAAAGCCATTACCTCGACCCGGTGCACCTTGACCACGTCTAGTACCATTACCACCACGACCTGATCCACGACCTCTCGGTGGCTGCTGAGTACCTCTAGCTGGCTGAGCATCAGGGTTACGAGCTTCCTAAGTCGTATCAGTCCGTCGAGGGCAATTCTTATACTGATGATCCTTGGAACCACATTTATAACAGGCACCAGTTTTCCTCCAGCATTCCCCGGGGTGTCGCTTCCCACAGTCAACACAGTCTCGACTCTGATTGATTGTCACAGGTGATCTAGCTTGAGCTGGCTCATCATTTCAAGGTCTCTTCTGGAACCTTTTAGAAGAACCCGAGTACTTAAAGTCCCTCTTGCCTTTAATTATTTTCCGGTTCTGGCGTTCTGAGTTCTTAGCTTCTTCGGCTATCTTGGCTTTCTCTACAAGCGAGGCAAAAGTCCGTACTTGTTGTGGGGCTATCAGTACCCGCAACTCATCATTCAGCCCATCCTCAAAGTGTACACATCGCTCATGATCAGTCGGCACTATTGTGCGAGCATAACGGCTCAAGCGAAGAAATTCTGCCTCATAAGCTGCCACCGTCTTATTTCCTTGAACCAAGGAATTCCTTCCTCCGGGCATCCACATAACTTTCCCGACGTACTTCCCTTGGAAAGCAGCTTTGAAGAAATCCCAAGTGACAAATGCAGCCTCAGTGCCTTCTCGAACCGTAAGCCACCATTGATACGCTTCGTCCCTTAGCAAGGACACCGCTCCTCTCAGTTTCTGCTCGACGGTGCACTCCAGATCATCCATAATCTGCTCTACAGCCTCGAGCCAATATTCCGCAACATTCAGAGCTACACCGGAGACACCTCTAAAAACCTCGACACCACTTGATTAAAGTCGTTCCAAAATTGATCCACGAACTGCTGGACCAGTTCTAGTTCCAACAACCCTTTCTAGGACTCTCAACATTGCTTGAGTCAAAGCATTGTCCTCTCTCGTATGGTCATGTGATCCAGTCTCACTCCCGGGTGACGCAGGTGCATCCATTTCCGGCATATGACCCGGCCTTCAGTTGCACCCCTAGCACCTCGTCCTCTACCACGGCCACGTCTACCGCATCCATGTCCACGTCCTCTAGTGCTCATAATGACTAATTCGGTTTAATCTGATTACAAGTTTTATGAATCAGAATACTATTTCAGTGTTTATTAACGATATTTTATGAGTTATAAAAGATAGAGTTGTTGTAATATCCTAGATTTAGGGGTTATGCGTTCGTGAATAATTCATGAGCTGGTAGGCTTTGTGTGTGTGTTTGGATGTGTTCTATAGCTTCCGGGAATCCAAAAATGTAGGAGAAGGCTTCAGGAAATTATTAAATTTTAAGTTTAGTAGGGGGAGCTAAGCTAAGGAGGCCTTAAGAAAATTTATAAGGGTTATTGGACATAAGGTTGGGCTTGGTAAAGTGGCTACAAGGCGCCACTTAGGGCCTTGATGAATGACGCCTCAAGCAAGTGGAGGAGGGCTCAGGTTCGAGTCTTGTTGGCAGCAGGGAGTGTGGCTTTTATTTTGCATTTTGGCGTCAAGAGAGAGGGGAGGTGATGGACGGCATATGGACTTCCAAAAAGGATGAGATAAGGCTTGTTGTTCTTTTAAAATTCGGCTATAAGGTAAGGGATAAATGTTGGTTTATTTAATTTAGTTTAAATGAGTAGATAAGAGATAAATGAGGAGAGAAATTTGGGATTTGATAAGAGTTGAGGTAGTGGCCGAATGAGGGGCTCTTTGGGTTGGTATATTCGGTCATGAAGGGGGAGTAGTGCCGAATTTCATTTAGTGCAAGCATTCATCTTTTTGGCCGAAATTCTTTTAAACCTTCTCCTCTTCTTCTTTATTTTCTTTTAACCCCAAATCCATTTCTATTTCTTTGAAGCCGAATGCCCCTTTGTCATTAAGAGTCATAGCCGAATATCCCATCACCATTTGAAAGGCTTAGCCGAAACATCTCCACCATTATGCACCATTGCCGACTTCCTTTGATGAGCCATAGCCGAATCTTTATTTGAACCTCCTTATCACTTCTTTTCATCTCTTGTTCTCATCTAAGCTGAAAGTTAAGGGCCTACCTTCATTTCTCTGGTGTTGCCGAACCTAGGAAGGTGGTTTCGGGAAGTTGATCGTTAGTGGTAAACAACATAGTGGTAAGTGATCTTCTCTTTTAGTAATCGGTTTTATCTTCATGGGAGTGCCGAAATCGAGTGGTTGGCTTTGGTGTTTGGGATTGGCTGAATGTTTGTAGGGCCTTTACCTCGTGTTTCTTTTGTATGTAGTTAGCGTTAAGGAGCAGTAAGGAGTCCTTCGGGATTTGAAGCATTAAGGTAAGTGATGTGTAGTATTCCATTTTCCATGGAATTATGTTTAAAGCCGAATCTAACATGTGGCATATAGGGATCTCGACAATTTTAGGAAGCAAGTGCAGTTTCGGGTCTTGGTAAGTAAGGTAAGTGAATTAAGGTATTCGGCCGTAGGCCATATTTTGGTTATTAAGTGTTGACCGATTTTGTCTATAATAGTTTAGGGCAAATCGACAGAAGTAAATAGGAGCCTTCGGGATTCAAGTTTGTTTCGATAAGGGATATTTAGTAAGATTCGATATTTAGATTATGACTTTGTTGATTAACATGTTGATTCTGATTAAGTGTTCTACGATGGAGGCGTATACCAGTCAAGGAGGACAAGGGGTAACCCCTATCCCTAAGTTTAAGAGGAGATCAGTCTCTGCAGTTTGAGATTGGCCACCGGGGTGTGGGCCAGCGTCAGAACAGGGAAGTAGGCAGACAGCCGTAGTCTCGCTTAGTGATAGCATCGGGATCGAGAGCGTAGTGCTTCAAGTTATCAGGTGTGTGATTAACCCACCATTTTCCGGGTATATGTTATATCTGTATGTGTTATGTGTATGTGCTAATAAGTGCAGTGACAATTATGAAATGGATACCCTTAAGGGGTATGCCGATAATCAGGTTAGTATCAATATCTGAATGTGATGTGGGTATTAATGTGAATATGTGACTGAATACCTGGATAACATGTGCATGCATTATTTATCATGGCATTATTATATGTTGCATGTGCATGGGATGGGAAATGAATATGAAAGAAGGACAGGGTGTACTTCGAGTACGTGGTTTTGATGATAGCTACGAGCTACATCGTGGATTGGCGCTGACTGAGGTCGCGTTGTGGACTATTGTGATTTATTTCACGTGGATTGATGAGTGGCTTTGTGCCTCATCGTGGTTGATATCAGCTATGTGCTATATCGTGGTTTGATGAGTAGCTATGTGCCTCATCGTGGTTTTGATGTTAGCTACGAGCTACATCGTGGATTGGCGCTGACTGAGGTCGCGTTGTGGATTATTTGCGATTTAGTTCACGTGGACGGCATAAATTGCCAAATTGGTGTGTAGAGGTTGGAGGGCGATTTAGTAATCCCCTGGTGTGTGGTGGCTGGGTACGGGGGTGTGTAGAGGATGAACCCTAGTGATACGGGCACGCCCGGGGCACCCACCGAATTTTCAAGTCGACGAAGCTCGATGCCAAATTTTAATTTTTATTGCTTTAAGTAAATCGAGTCTTTGAATTTGTTGAAAATTAAATTGCTGAATTTTAATTAAATGAATTAAACATCTTAATTCGTTTAATTGATTTTCTATAGCAAATTAATTTGTCAAAATATTTTATTGTGCCTAAATTAATTTTGGTTTCCTTAGATTAATTTAATTTGTCCATTTAGTTACTGGTTTTAATTAGTTTTAATGCAAGAGTTAAAGGTGCAGCAAAATTTTAAGTTTCCAGCCAAATTAAATTTGATTGTGGCTGTTGCATTTAAAAGTATTTGTGGCTACCAAAATTATTGTAATCCAAGCTGATTAATTATGGTTTTAATGTGCAGCAATTTTCGGCTATGAAAGAAGCAAGCATGCCACATTTGATGCAAGTAGATTGAAGAATGAAGAATATTTAAAACAAGCATCTTGGACAAGATGGGACAACACTATTTGGAATGTATGAGAGAGCTTTGGGATTATTAAAATATAGGAGTATGGGGTGGCAAAGCATGGAGCATAATAGTTGAAATTAAAGGAATCTCATGACAACTCTTATTTCCATGCGTGGGAATTTGGCAAACAAAGGGGAATTAAGAATTTCAATACATGGGGGCGGCACTAGCTTGAATAAAATAATGAATCATGGAAGAATTGGTGCATGAAGTGGATGAGAGCTTTTAAAATTCAAAAACATAGTGGGAACTAGAAATTAAAAATGTGCAAGTGTAAGGGACGGCTTGGTGAAGGAATGTTGGGATAAATTAAAATAATAGGAATAATGGAGCATTATTGGACGGCATGGCTTTGTCATAAAGCATGAAGAGTTAAAATTATAAAACATGAGAATAATTTTGAAAGTGGGAAGACTCATGGCATGATGAAATAAAAAAAAATGTACAAATGGGTTGGTTGTAGTAATGCACGAACGGCAAGGTGGAATTAACAAGATGGAACATAGTGCAAAGGAGCATGGGCCGAATTCACTCCTAGGCATATGGCTTGGAATAAACAATTGACATGTGAGTGAAGGTCAACCCTTTGGATGGCAAAGGTGGAGCAAAAGTCATGAAGAATATTTCAAAGGAATTAGAGCATGAAATGCATGGAAGATAATGGTGGGACGACAATGCCATTTCTTTTGATTAATTTTTCATATCTTGGACAGCAAATTGAAGACCAAAATTCTTGCTATTTATTTTTTTATTTGTAAGGCACATTGGCTATAAATATTTGGCCATTTTTATTTTGCAAAGGCAGACTTTGAATTTGAATGAAAGAAGAATTTCTTTTGGTGAGTATCCACTCTCCTAATTCTCAAGGTTTGAATTGACTTATCTAGTTTTCTAGTGGCGTCGATCTTTCCTTGTTTTGAACTTATCATCCTTACGGGTGTGGCGTTCATTTACCTATACCGTTGGTTCCTATCTCGCTAGATAGTGGGTCTTGGTTTTATTTCAAAAACTCATTCCATCAATTTGAAACTTATAAGATTCGGGTCTTTAATTTTTATTAAAGATTCTTTCTTGTTTCAAATACGTATCCATTTCAACCTCTCACCTATCTTTACCTTTCAAAGATATTATTTCCAATAAAATTATCCCTTTTGTTAGTTAAAAGAAAAACTACCTAATTTACGATCGAGCAACATTTACGATTTGTCTTCAAACCCGAGACGGACCGTATCATCTGGTATCAGAGCCAATTAAATTAGGCACGTTTTGATCATCTCGAGTTTTTCCGAGTAAGTTTAAAAAAAATATTCAAAAAAAAATATTCAAGTTGTAATTTTTGTTTCTTGTATTTCATTATGGTATATTTGAAGTTAAAAAAACAGAGATACAAAAAAAAATTCGTATAAAAAAAATATACGAATACAAAAAAAAAGTATTTAAAAAAAAAGAGTTAAAAAAAAAGTGTGTGGAAAATACTTTTACCCCGATCTCAAAACCACCCCTCTACCCTCTTTCCTTCTACCCGACCCCCGAATTTTTTTTTTCTTGTTTTAGCCTACTAGATACCCAAAATTTTTCTTTTGTTCAGCCTACCTTATACCCGACATAAAACCCTTGTTACCAATTTTGAAGCCGGCCCTCAAGCAGCAAATAAGTCTTTCGAGAACGAAATACGAATTTGTGAGAGTGAGAAATATCGGTAAAAGGCAAGAGTGTATTCATAAAAAAAAAACTTATACGAGTGAAACACGAGTGTGAGCGAAGTTTCTTTGTGAGTGACTTGTGAGATTTTGTGGTAAGGTATTTTAATTTTGTCGGTTTATTTCCCTTTGTTATAATAGTTTCTTTTTCAGCAACAAATATGTCTCAAGAAGAGTTCTCATCCATTGATTACCCATACTTGTTGAACGGAATGCGAAGAGCCATAAACAAGTTGGAAAAGCACTTGGATCGGATCGAGGAACGAGACCAACGAGATCGACTTTCTTCAAGTCGAAGGACGGAGTCAAGATCATCCCGAAGACACACTTTCGAAGAATATTCGAGAAGAGACTGTAATCGAAATTCTTATTCCTCAAGAAGTTCGAGACGATATTCACCCACGAAAGATTATTCTCGAAGTGGTACATATTCTGATTCTTATTCCCTCCAAGAAATCACGCGAGTTGATCGATATATTCATTCAGAAACTTCCAAGAAAACATCTTTGGAGTGCTCTTCTCGAAGAAATTATCGTGATTCATCCGTAAATAATTTTTCTTCTTTTAGAAATTCTTATTATTGTGATTCTTTTGTAACTTCATGTAATAAAAACAAAGAAAAAGAAAAAGAAAAAGAAATAAAAAGAAAAAAGGCAAGAAAGAGAGACAATGAGCAAGTTTTGAGAAAGCTTGAAAAGGCCATTGAGAAGATCATTGAAAAAGAACAAGAAAAAGAGAGAGAAAATGAAAAAGTGCGTGAAAAAGAAACGAGAAAACGAGACGAGCAAGTAGAAGGGAGTGTTGATTTAACTAACTCATTTGGAGTATGTTCTTCTTTTGCTTCTTCATTTCAGGTTCCCGACGTATCGCACAAGAGCCTACCACTTCAACTCCTCCCGGAAGAGCGACGTATTTCTTTGATTGAAAGAGGTAAAGTTGAAGGTGAAGTTGAACCTCCCGAGTCGAAAGGTAAGGAAGGTAAGCATTTTGAAGCATCAAATTCTTTGTATAAAGATGATTTTTCTTCTAACCCCAATTTGTTTAATTGTAGATATTACGAGATTAATTCATTTTCCAAAATAAAATCCTTGAGCTTTTGTAAATACATTTTGAAATATGTTAAGAGTTTTAATCGCTTTATCTTGAACGTACATAATTCTTATTGGTCTAACATGATTGATTTTTCGGAACCTAAGTCCCATAAATCGGGCATATGTTTCGATTTGTTTTGTGGAAAACTCAAGTATCATCCGGTAAGTTTGAAAGATTTCTATATTCTTGATACTTGGTTTTTGAATAAAGTAACGAATTTTGTCAACTTTGTTTTTAATTTTTATTCGTCCCTTAAACAATTTTTATGGCTGTATTTGAAATTCACTTTCCATTTGAAAGTGGTTGAGTTGAACGCGAAGCTTCGATTACACTACTTGACCATGGAGAGAAGGTTCGTCTTGATCGAGCAAGGAAAATTCGATCTTCAATTTTCAGCTTGTGAAGACAAGCAAAGTAAGAATGACTTTTACCATACCGCCCGTAAAGGTAAAGTCGATTTCTGTCTTTCAACACCCAAAGGTAAGACACTTGAACCCTATGAACCCATTTTGTTTTCTTCGGATGTTGACAAAAATCACGTTGTTGAATCCACTCTTGTAAAATCTTTAAAACGTGATGTTCTTCATTGTTCTATCTTATTGGTTAATGAACTATCTGTTTTAATTCTTGACAAAAGCTTGATCATTTTGTATGATGAAGTGCTCATGCCTGTTCGCATGCGATTTATTTGTTTGGTGTTGTTTTTATTCGGGTTGCAAGTATGTTTAAAACATTGCTTGCTAATTCTTGAATTTTCTTTTCAGGTATTGCTATTATCATCCTTCCCATTTGATCGAGGAAAGACGAACAAGGAGTTTTGTTCGAATAACCAATGGGTCAATCCGAGGACGAATCGTCTTGAAGAGGGAGGGGATGATACGGGCACGCCCGGGGCACCCACCGAATTTTCAAGTCGACGAAGCTCGATGCCAAATTTTAATTTTTATTGCTTTAAATAAATCGAGTCTTTGAATTTGTTGAAAATTAAATTGCTGAATTTTAATTAAATGGATTAAACATCTTAATTCGTTTAATTGATTTTCTATAGCAAATTAATTTGTCAAAATATTTTATTGTGCCTAAATTAATTTTGGTTTCCTTAGATTAATTTAATTTGTCCATTTAGTTACTGGTTTTAATTAGTTTTAATGCAAGAGTTAAAGGTGCAGCAAAATTTTAAGTTTCCAGCCAAATTAAATTTGATTGTGGCTGTTGCATTTAAAAGTATTTGTGGCTACCAAAATTATTGTAATCCAAGCTGATTAATTGTGGTTTTAATGTGCAGCAATTTTTCGGCTATGAAAGAAGCAAGCATGCCACGTTTGATGCAAGTAGATTGAAGAATGAAGAATATTTAAAACAAGCATCTTGGACAAGATGGGACAACACTATTTGGAATGTATGAGAGAGCTTTGGGATTATTAAAATATAGGAGTATGGGGTGGCAAAGCATGGAGCATAATAGTTGAAATTAAAGGAATCTCATGACAACTCTTATTTCCATGCGTGGGAATTTGGCAAACAAAGGGGAATTAAGAATTTCAAAACATGGTGGCGACACTAGCTTGAATAAAATAATGAATCATGGAAGAATTGGTGCATGAAGTGGATGAGAGCTTTTAAAATTCAAAAACATAATGGGAACTAGAAATTAAAAATGTGCAAGTGTAAGGGACGGCTTGGTGAAGGAATGTGGGGATAAATTAAAATAATAGGAATAATGGAGCATTATTGGACGGCATGGCTTTGTCATAAAGCATGAAGAGTTAAAATTATAAAACATGAGAATAATTTTGAAAGTGGGAAGACTCATGGCATGATGAAATAAAAAAAAAATGTACAAATGGGTTGGTTGTAGTAATGCACGAACGGCAAGGTGGAATTAACAAGATGGAACATAGTGCAAAGGAGCATGGGCCGAATTCTCTCCTAGGCATATGGCTTGGAATAAACAATTGACATGTGAGTGAAGGTCAACCCCTTGGATGGCAAAGGTGGAGCAAAAGTCATGAAGAATATTTCAAAGGAATTGGAGCATGAAATGCATGGAAGATAATGGTGGGACGACAATGCCATTTCTTTTGATTAATTTTTCATATCTTGGACAGCAAATTGAATACCAAAATTCTTGCTATTTATTTTTTTATTTGTAAGGCACATTGGCTATAAATATTTGGCCATTTTTATTTTGCAAAGGCAGACTTTGAATTTGAATGAAAGAAGAATTTCTTTTGGTGAGTATCCACTCTCCTAATTCTCAAGGTTTGAATTGACTTATCTAGTTTTCTAGTGGCGTCGATCTTTCCTTGTTTTGAACTTATCATCCTTACGGGTGTGGCGCTCATTTACCTATACCGTTGGTTCCTATCTCGCTAGATAGTGGGTCTCGGTTTTATTTCAAAAACTCATTCCATCAATTTGAAACTTATAAGATTCGGGTCTTTAATTTTTATTAAAGGTTCTTTCTTGTTTCAAATACGTATCCATTTCAACCTCTCACCTATCTTTACCTTTCAAAGATATTATTTCCAATAAAATTATCCCTTTTGTTAGTTAAAAGAAAAACTACCTAATTTACGATCGGGCAACATTTACGATTCGTCTTCAAACCCGAGATGGACCGTATCATCTAGGCTGGGTTGGGTGCACTTTGCATAAACTCATTATCTGACATGTGGATTAATGTGGAAATGGGCCAAGCCTAGTATGTGGACTCATGTGGATAAACTGCCTTACTATATGATATGTGATGTGGATGTGGGCCAAGCCCAATAAGTGAAATCATGTGATTATTTATCTTGATTATCTGACATGAGGATTACTGTGATAATGGGCCAAGCCCAATATATGGAATTATGTGGGTAACCTGCATTATTATATGATATGGTTTGGTTGTGGGCTAAGCCCATGTGGGTGGAATTCAGTGGACTAATTACACACTGAGTCTGTTTGACTCACCCAAATTTTTACCAACATCGCAGGTGATTCATGATGCTTGGACCGGGTTGGAGAGGTACGAGGTGGCCCATGCAGAAGTTATATTTATATATTTCATACAGAAGATGTTTTAGTTGTTTTACGCATTTTATATTTTAAGTATTTTTGAATAATTATTTGATGTAATAAGGGCCACTTAAAGTATTTGAAGTTGTTATTATGTTTTAATTGGATTGACGATCAAATTACTATTTGAAAATGTTTTTTTATTTTCGGCAACTTATATCTCAAAAATATATATTAAAGTTTTAAATCCGAATAATTTGTAACATCAAAGTTTTACTTAGAGTTTTAAATGTGAAATATTTTACTAACAACAACAGATTTTCATGTTTTCACTACTAAGTCGAATTCTTTACAAACGTTTTCCGCAGTGGCATTCTAAATTCGGCCGTGGTGTATGGGCCGAGTTTGGGGTGTTATAGTTGTTTTCGCAATCAATCCTTTAGTCTCGATCTCTATGTTTTCAACACCTAAAACTAGAAGTTCTAGAGTGTTCCTATGATCATATCACAATAATAAACATTCAATATACAAATACTTACTTGACTTGGTGCCGGATGCTCGTGGTGCCATACTACCTTTAAAACATAAAGTCTAGAAATTTAAACAGTTTTTAAACAAAAATTGTTATTGAACCCAAACCACAGCTTAGTTTTGAAACTGGCTCTGATACCATAAATTGTAACACCCCAAACCCGGCCTATGCGTTAAGTCCAGATTTGGCATGCCACACAAATCGAACTTACATCTAGTCATCAATGATTTAAAGAAAACAAATCTTCAAAATGATTTTGGAGATGGAGTTTATCAAAAATCGAGATTAATTTGAAATCCATGATTTTAAAACGTAAGAGTTTATAATTTGATTTTTAGAGAAATAATTGGTTGAAATAATTTCACAAAAGAGTTTTCACAGAAATTTTACGAGTTGATGATATTTAAGAAAAACCCCCTTTTTATACTCAAGTTTAAGAAAACATTTATAGAAATTAAAACAGTCCCATTTAAGTATCTAAAACATTTTAAAATCCATGAAAATAATACCAGAGGCCTTATTACATTGCAACTGAAATAATACTTAAATAGAAATACTTAAAAGAAGTTCAAAGTTTATAAAAACCCATCATTCGTAGTATGGCCTCCACACGAAGTCATCCTCGGCCCAAGTCTACATCAATTATCATTACCTGAGAAAGATAATAAAAACGGGGTGAGTTACTTAAAACTCAGTGTGTAACCCACTTACCGTGCCACTGGGCCAGAACCATTTAAGCATATAATTGGGCTTGAGCCCATTTACAAATGTACAATATATATATCAAATATAAAATGCATGTGATATGCAATTCCCAACCAAGCCTAAATTTCCATCCGCTACACACCACCCGTACCAACCAGCACACCTGTGGGGATCAAATCAACCCACCCCGCCAACACACCAATCGCAGGCATAAAGCCATTTAAAATGATTGTGGCAGAGCCACCGAACTAGATTGTGCCAGAGCCACTCGAACTAGATTGTGGCAGAGCCACCAAAACTTCTCTTCAATTTCAGCCCAACCCATGCAATCATGTATGCATATACAAAACATAACAATATTCATAAGATAATTTCAACATAAGGCCCATAATACAAGTTGGCCCATTAAGCAAACTAGCAATTGGCCCATTAATCGATCTAGCAAATTTGGCCCATTAATCGATCTAGCAAATTTGGCCTATTAATCAATCTAGCAAATTTGGCCCATTAATCGAACTAGCAAATTTGGCCCATTAATCGATCTAACAAATTTGGCCCGTTAATCGATCTAGCAAATTTGGCCCATTAATCGAACTAGCAAATTTGGCCCATTAATCGAACTAGCAAATTTGGCCCATTAATCACATGAGGCCCTTTTTATAATTTTCACACTTGGCCAATTTATCAAATAATTCCTATAGCCCATCTATCACATGAGGTTCAAAATATTACTTTTTAACAAAATAGCCCATTAAGGGCAATTCTGCAATTTCCACAACTTTAATACCGATTTCATACATTTACACAAAAAGTGTTAATATACTGTATTTTCCAATTTTACCAACTTTACGATTTTTATTCTAATGCTTACAGTATAATATCTAACCCAATGAGATAAGTGTGAAATTACACACCTGATCATGGAGAGAACTATACTTTCCCGCTCGTCGATACCCTCGGAATTTCGAACAACAATTATTTGTGGTTTCTCCCCGATTGATGGTTCATAACCCGTTGAAGAACCACGAACAGTCAATGGCTCAGGAGTACGAATGACTTCAAATAATTGATTTTCACCAGAGGAGGGTCCACAACCCGGTGGAAAATCTCGGATTGCCAAAACAGCCCTTCGCTTGAATCTAGAGGGAGTAGCAAAAATGCCCCTCTTCCAAACACTATTCACCACTCTTTTCGACCCTATCTTGTTTGCCTCAATTGACAAAAGATTATTAGTCCTAATAATATATCAAAATTTAAGACTATTGGGCGAATTCGGCTTACCTTAAAATTCCGAATGATTCCAAAAGAATCCCTTGAAAGTTATGATCCAAATTTGAATGACTTCAAGACTACTTCGAAAAGATGCTGATTCGGCCCTCCAGTATTTCACTAAAAAAAATAAGGAAAGAAATCATCTAAATGAGTGATTGGTTATTCGGTTTAAAAGACTCTTCCAAGCCAATCTATAGATTCGGCCAAGGTGACCAAATAGCAAAAAGAGAAGACAAAAAAAAATGATTCTTACTGATGATCCAAAGTTTGAATAGAAGAAAATGGTTGAGAATAAAAGTTATGAGGAATGGAAGATTCGGCTATGATATATCAAAGAAAGGAAAAAGATTTAGCTATGGAGATGGTCTCTAACATTCGGCCATGGAAGAAATATGAAGGAAGAAATGTGTTTAAAGGATGAGAAAAATGGAGAAAGAAAGAGAATAAGGATGAGAGGTTTATGATTCGATTTTCAAAGGTAAGAGAAGAGCAAAGAAAAGGGTTTGGGACAATGGTGCATTCGGCATTGAGGAAGAAAGAAGAAAAGAAATGGTTTTTGTGTTTGATATTTTCGGCACTAGGAGAGAAGCACAAAATGAAGCACTTAAGAGGTTGGCAAAATATGACCAAATGGTCAAAAGGAGAAGACAAAAAGAAGAAAAACAAAGATGTTTACCCAAAGCATCAAGCACATTCGGCTATGAGAGAATAATGAAAAAGAAAAAATGTTTTGAGAGAACAAAATGACCAAATGGGATTACACACTAGCTACCATCCTTACCAAAGTCTGCCACCAAAAATTCGGCTCCCCCTTAGTCCACAAAGCCGTCCAAGTTCATGGACAAGTTGGCCATTCCAAGTTTCCAAAACATAGCCCTTAAGATATGTCTTGTGTCCTCCTACCTTCCATAAGCTTAGGATTTCTTTCCCCAAGTTCAAGCTTACCTTAACCATTAGCCACCTTACCATAAAAGAAACAGTCCAACCTTACCATAAATAAGGCTTGACCGACACATGCTATAAAGGTGCAAAAATAAAAGTCACTAAAATGCAATCCATGGAATTCGAACCTCTTCCCTCAAGCAACACTTATGGCGCCAACTCCACTTTACCACTAGCTCATCTTATGCTAGTTTTAGTCACTTAATTTCCTTAAACATCAAGGTCACTTGATCCACTTCAATAAAGTACTCATTTCTAAAATTTATTCTAATTTTGAATAAGTCCCAAGCCTTCTCAAGACTATATTAAGCACACAAATTTAATCATTCACAAGCTAAGCACCAAAAACATGCAACATATAGATACTCAATTTTTAGGATGTTACAAAATGCAAGAGAAATTTAATAAATATTGGGTTGAGTATTCGTTGATATTGTCATGTGCTACAATTTTAGATCCTCGTTCCAAGTTGAATTATGTGTAATACTACTTTACTTCAATCTATGGTATTCATGCTTCAGATTTTGTTGAAACCATTCTTAGCAATGTTAGACTCTTGCTTGACGAGTATGCTAAGAAATCCAAATCCACGTCTTCCTCTTTGGCTGAGAATTCTAATGTCTCAGATAAAGATCCCGTTGATTCTAGTTTGCATCAACACAATGTTAATAGTGTTGATTTTGGGGGAGATTTTGATGAGAGTGATGATTATAAACGGTATTTAAATGAATCTAGCACTAAGAGTGAAAGGTCACAGTTGGACATTTATTTGGAAGAATCGGAGCTTGAGTTGAATAGTCAAATAGATGTTTTGGATTATTGGAGCAAAAGTTCAGTTCGATATAATGAGCTTTCATTATTGGCTCGTGATCTTTTGGCAATTCCAATATCGACTGTAGCTTCCGGATCGGCTTTTAGCATGGGTAAAAAAGTTGTCAGACCTTTGAGGAGTTCACTTAAGCCAAAAATGGTTCAAGCCATTGTTTGTCTTGATGATTGGATGCGAGCTAAGGGATTTTCAACGGGTAATTATTATTCTCGTTTTATTGTTGTAATTTTATATTATTTTTATCAATTTGATAATCTAATTATTTATTCTTATTTCATGTTAGAAGTTGGTGACAAGAATGACGATAAGGACGATATTTCTTCGATTGCTTTTTAGGTTACCTTCCTTTCTAACTATTGGCAATTTAATTTAGCTTACAATTTATAGTTTCTTATAAAATTAAATATGTTAATTGGTTAATGTATAGATATTTTGGTTGGTTGATTATATTTTGCAAGTTTTTGGTGCTGTTTTGGGATTGTTGCTGATGTTGTTTTTCTGCTGTTTAGTGCTATTTTTATGTTGTTTTTGGCACTGTTTTGTTGCTGTTTGATGCTGTTTTGGGGCTGCTTTGATGCTGTTTTATTGTTCTTTTATGGTATTTTATTGTTCTGTTTTCGTATTTAATATTATTTCGATATTGTAAAACTTTTGTTTTATTATTAATTTGGTTATTATTTTAGTTCAAACAACTTGTTTCAATTTAAAGGTAAAAAAATTGTAGGTCAAAGATTGTGTGGTCCGGAAATTTGGTTTAAATGCAATGCCTACCCTTTTTGCTTTCTTATTTTTGACAAAGATTGTGTGGTCTCTAAACCAGAGTTTGAGGTCCTTTCCTAAATTAGTGGAGTTCAAGCTTGTTGCTTTAAATCAAGTCAGAGGCTCCATTTTGTGTTATATTGCAGGAGAAAAAAGAAAGCTTTTTGATTCAATTGAATTTCAGTTGGCTATATTTTGATTTTGATTGAACCTTTTTTTTTCAAATTCTCCGTGTCTGTAGATGCTGAATCGAAAACTTGATTATGTTTAATTTTAAAGTTCAAATCGCTACTCTTTCATCTATTCTTAAACCGGAACATCTAGGCTCTAGGATTTGAATAGCAAACTTAACATCATTTGTTACTGAGTTTGAATTAATTAAGTTAAACTCTAAGTTCATTGTAAATTTGTTGGTTTAGTTCTCCATGTTTCCAACTTCATGTTTCGATTGATTTTTTAAAGGATAGAATCGTATCATATCATTCCATCACTGCAGCTGTTAATCGTGTGTTAGATAAATTGGATCTCACTTGTTAAAAAAATAGTTCTATTAAATTTTATTGATAGTGTTTTTTTAACACCTTAGAATCAAGTTATGCATAAGATGAACACATTCGTGTTTACAAGTTGATATATATACTTTAAATATGTTTCACGTGAGATCCGTATTGACATTCGTGTTTACAATACTGATAATTTGATAACTCAATTTAAAATAATTTAAAATAAAATAAAAAAATAATACGGGCCGGGCTCGAGCTTGCCAATTCCATTTCAGGCAGGGCTTGGACAATTTTTCAGTCCCATATTTCGGGCCGGGCCGGGCCCGGGTCTATAAAACGGGCCTAGATTTCTAGTTGGACCCGGCCCGGCCCATATACACCTCTACCCACAAATAATAAACATTTTATTTAATCTTTTAAAAATTATAAATATATAGTCTATTAAAATGGTAAATTACATCTTTACTATCGTAAAAATATACAATTTAATTTCGACCCCAAAAAGAATTTTCTGGCTTCGTCACTTATGACTACTAAGTGTTTTTTTTTAATTTCAAAATTACACATCAGTTAATTTAATAAAAGAATTTTAATGATGATAATAATAGAATCTAAATTTTTAACTCTAAAAGATAAAAGGGTTAAATTCTTGAAAATAGAAGTAATAAAATTAAATTTTAAATGTACTAAGTGTATTAAGATTTAAAGTATATTTTAATATTTATTTTATTAAAAGATATATTTATCAAATAGTTTAAAAATATACAATTAAATGGAGGGCAATTTACCAGAAAATACCAATTTTTAAAAAATATTACGGAAAAGGGCTGAAAATTTCATTATTTACGAAAAAGGGTCATTTCCCCACAAAACGCGTCCGCGTCAGCGCATTTTGTGGGGATAAAATGCCACATCATCCAAAAACACGTCCTTGAGGGCGCGCTTTGCTGACGTGGCAAAAACGCCCCCCAAGGACGCGTTTTAGCCCGTGTTTTTTTTAAAAAAAATTTCTCGAATTTTTTAAAAATTTACGAGAATAAACTTTTATAAAGGCTCAAAGTGACAACACCATTTTTTTTAAGATGCCATCAATTAATAAGGAAATATAACTTACAAAGGAAATCTTTATATAGACCCAAAGTCTCATTTCCCTTGTTTTCTTGAGCAAAGTGAGATATGAGATATGTGTATATATAGACTCATGAATAGTTTTGCAGCTTGTTCCTAAATAATGTGGGATTCATTCCTCTTTTAACTAACAACATGAGATTAAAGGCTACTCTATATTTGATAAATTTTTTACAAAATAATTTCTTTTTTTTTTATATTTTGTTAACATTTTCTTATATTATAAAATTATCTTTTGAGATCTTTAATCTTGTTGTATTTTAGAATTGTTAATATATACAAAAAACTATTAAAAAAAGAGAGAACAAATTACACATATGAAACTTGTATATGCAATAATCTTCTATTCAATTTTAAATGTTTGAAGTTAATATCAATGCAATTCTAATTTTTAAAATAATTTTCCATTATTTAAATTTAGAAGTTATTCTTTTAATTTTTTTATTATTTATTTTATTTTATATTATGAATGTTTGATTAATAAATAAATGGTGAGTATTTGGTACTCAAATAGTATTTTTTTTGTAATTTTAAAAAATTGATATATCTTTTTAAATATTTATTCATTTTTAATATTTTACTATACTAATTAATTTTTTAATTCTAATTTAATTTAATTTTCATCACCTAATGAATGCCCATAAATTTATTTCAGATATATAATTATGTTAAATAAGTTTTTTTATAGAAATATATAATATACATAAAATATAATAATTATTTTTCATATTTTATATCTAGATTAAATTACATTAGTAGTCACTTAACTATATTTTTAGCTATCGAATTATAAAAACTTACAAAATGATCACTCAACTATTAGTAATTTTTTAAATATTTATTTTTTAATATTTTATCATACTCATTTTATATTTTATATTTTTTTACTTATAGAGTTTAAAAGTTTTATTTATAATGTAACAAATGTTAACTTTTTGTAAAAAAAATTTAAACTCTGTAACACCCCAAACCCGGCCCAAACATTACGACCGAATTTGGTTTGTTACAGAGGAAAACATTTTTGAGAAATCCCTTTAGCCAATTCAATTTAAGGTAAAAGATATTGTCTTGTTTTAAAAACAGTTGAGGTGTATAAAGAAAACAATACTTAGTTTAGTTGTTAAAAAAAAATCTATTAAGTCAGATTGTTACCGATTTCAGATGTACCCGATGGCACAGAAAACATTTACGCCCGAATTTAAGAAAACTTGTGGATTCATTTTGAAGTCATTAAGTGGTTTAAAACAAATTATCCAAACATGTAAAATAGTAAAAATAATCTTAGGAGGCCTTATTACAACTTGAACAAATAGAACCAAAATAAAGTAAAAACAATTCAAAGTTCATTTAATCCATATTTTCACTGCATGGCCACCTCGAGTCCATCCGGCTCCTCATCCGCAGTCTACGAGTCACCTGAAAATGTTAAAGGAAAAGGTGAGTCACCAAGACTCAATGCGTAACCCTTTTTCCCGGTTTAATGTAATAGCATACACACAAATCATAACCAAGTTTAACATGCACCCAACCTAGCCATCCAAACACCTTTCTCTACCCCGTGTGGTACCAAACCACTGGTGGTGCCAAATGAAACACCCCACACCCGGCCCACGAGCCCGGACCGGATCTGGTATGTTCCTTAAGTAAACCGGTGTTCAAATTCTTTGTTACTTAGAGAAAATTTGTAAAATTTTAGGAAAATATTGTTTTGGATTGGGCTTAGGTTGGGAAACCCATTTAATTAATTTTAAAAATCCAATTTTATTAAGGTGACAAAATAGTTTTTAGGGTTTGTTTTTAAAGAAATCATTCTTGTACTTAACTTTAATCAAAATAGTTCGTAACATAATAATTAAAAGTAAAGCAAAATAAAGAAAATCCACTGGGCCTTATGGCCTTATTACATCAAGTAAAACCCAATAATAAAATTAAAGGTACTAAAAAGAAATAAAGTCTAAATTAAATAAATTCTTCAAATGATGCATGGCCACCTCAAGGTCTACCGTCCCGGTCCGTCACTGTTCATCACCTGAAAATAGTTCCCACAACGGGGTGAGTCAACAGACTCAATGTGTACACAACATTAACATTCAACAAATCAGGCATACAAGTTCATATCAAGTTCATGTTCATATAAAATAAATGATGCAACCCAAACCCAAGCCTAAAGGTTCATCCGCTACACACCACCCATACCTGCCAGTCACACTGTGGGGACTACTAAGTCAACCCTCCATCCGCTACACACCATCGAAGGCAGCCGCTGCAGTCGACGTGCTCATCGCCCATATAATTTGTGTCATTAGACACCATATTCAAATAATGTAACCGAAGTTACCGAATTCAGATAATGTAACCGGAGTTACCATATTCAAATTTTGTGACCGTAGTCACCATATTCCGTTGGTGAGACCGAAGTCAACACCTTCTTCCCCTTTCACATAGATCCCGTATGCCCCATAAATTTTATATCATGCATAACATACTTAATTTCTCATTATTCACATGTTAAAATATAACATATTCGTAGTCCTATCGAAAGGAGGAAACGTACCTGGGTACTCTTACCACATTTGTGGTACTTAGCCACATTCACATTCTTATGCATATTCATATGTTAAAATTATTGCCATATGATATATTGAAAGTTAGTGTGAGTACACACCTGATTTGCTTAATAGATTCCTTGAAATCCCGAAGAACGATCTACCGATCTAGATCTTTATCTCCTATATTCGGCCAAACATTAAAGCATATTAACAACCTATTTGGCTTAAAAACCCAAATCCTAGTAGGATTTGTATTACTACCTTGTTGCCGAATTGGATGATTGTAAATCAAGTCCCAAAAATTGCTAGGATCCCTTTTCCTTGAAATCGGCTAACACTAAATCATGTAACCATGTGAGTTTCCGGCTTTTGAAATAATGAAAAATAATTCCAAATATCAAAAATAAGCCTTGGCCGAATATCACTTACCATACAAATTCCAAATCTGGAGAGGATTCCTTGCCCTATATGTCTGTCGAAATCTTCATGTTAGATATTTAATCTAACTTATTCATCATAACCTTTAATCAAATAAATTTATCTTACCTTAGATCCTTGATCCTTATAGTCGGCAATTGTAGAAACCTGAGAGATCCTTAATGCCTTTAGTCGATTGCTTCCTTCCCTAGAGTCTCAGAGTTTCGGCTATGGAGATTTAATCAGGGATCAAAAGAAAAGGTTTTGGCTTGACAGATGAAGAAAAGAGAAGAAGAAAAGATGAAAAGAAAAATTCGGCAGAGGGGGTTTTGGCTTAGGGAAAATTTCGGCAGAGAGGAAGAGGAAGCAAAAGTTGATGAGTAGCCCTCCTGCCCTCCTTTTATAGCCGAAAATATCAGCCTAGGAGTCCCTTACTTGGCCACCACTCCTCTTTTTGATAATATTATCTCTTTTATTTAAAAGATAAAAGTGTTTAATCCATCAATTATCTCCTCAAATAATCCAATTAAAGAAAATCCTTTCTTTATCACTTATTATTCACATATTTATGCAAATAAAACTCTTCCTTTTCTAGAAACCCATGCCGTCCACCTCAGCCTTCTGGAAGCAAAAATAAAACTTATTTATTTGCTTCTCAAGTGACTCGAACTCAGGCCCCTTTCCCCTGCATGTGACGCCATTTCCTTAGGCCTTAAGTGGCATCTTCAGGCCACTTTTCCAAGCCTGTTTGTGTGTCAAAATTCTCCAACTTTTTCTTTTAAGGCCCTCTAGCCCTTATTTCTTATTTTGAACTTTAAAATTTGACATTTCGGCATCATTTCTAAGTTTCCTAAAATTTTCGATCGGCTCTGTAAACTTGCCATTTTCTTACATTTCAATGTTTCCAGAAATGTTTACTTTCCATTTTTGAATCATTTCCAAAAATGTTCAGGTTTCCAAAATGTTCAAGTTTCCAAAAATGTTCATTTCCATTTCCATGTATTTCTAGGTTTCCAAAATATTCAAAAATTTATTCATAGTACTTAAGACTTGTCATTTCGTACAATTAAACCGAAAATGCATAGGCCCTTTTCAGGATGTTACACCAAACCACTGGTGACCCAAAGTCACGATATCCATCAATATTGTGGTGCCAAACCACTGGTGGTGCCAAACCACTGGTGACTCGAAGTCACAAATCATAAGTTGTGGGGCCAACCCACATGTGATACCAAATCACTGGCGTCAATCCTATAATATCATCTGTGGGGCCAACCCACTGTGGTGCTAAGCCAAGGGGACAAGACGCTATGAGGTGCCAAACCTCTGGTAACCGAAGTCACGAAATGTGGTACCAAACCACTGGTGTCCGTCGACACGAATATCACTTCCCCCTCCTCTCATTCAACCCATATCAATCAATGATATGCATTTAACAGAAAACATGCCAACATGCTTGTTTAGCAACATACATAGGATTTATCATCAGCCATATATTATATGCCACATATACCAAATATGTCATGCTTCCATAAGCATCAGATAGTAAACTCATTTTGACCAGGACTTACCTGAAGCCTTGCTTATACCTTTATGGTATAAAATCCGAAGCTACACAAATCCGATTTAGCATACACAAAATACTTAACACATTAATTAGTTATAAAGTGTGTATGTACACACCTGTTACCAACGACAGCCCTAAATCCCGAAGAGACAAATCGGCCACACAAGATTCCCTTGCCCTATATTGGGCTAAACATAAGGTTAGTGATATGGGCTATTCGGCCAAACTAAAATATACCCAAAGGGTTACACATGAACCCGAAACCTTACCTACACGTCCTTTGAATACTAGCCAACACACACCAAGTGTTTCTGCTTCCCTATAATCGGCAATCACATACCCATATTAATGGCCTTCAGCTTTCGAACACTAAATAAATAATTTACTAAAATAGATCCTTACCACCACTTACCAAGTTCGATTGCTAACAAATGGAGGCTTGATTGAATACTTCAAAATCCCAGAGTACCTAGATAGAATCGGTTTCAACACTGATTAGCCACCCTTACAATTCGACTTATCCCATCCATTCAAGTCGACAGAGAGACAGAAGAGAAGAAAAAATAAGCATTCGGCTATAACCACTTACCTTTTCAAATATATTGACAAATAAAATCCGAAGAGATCTATCCCACTTAATATTCGGCCAAGGTGAGTTTAATAGGAGGAAAAGAAATTTCGGTCACCAAGATAGGGAATAGATTCGGCTAATAGAGAAAGAAAATAATGAGAAAAGGGGGATAGGGGTTTCGGTCAAAAGGTTTGAGAAGAGAAAAGAAAGGTATGAGGGGAGAGTATTTTCGGTTTAGCACAAATGGAAGAAAAGAGAGGGATAAGAGAGTAGGTGATTCAGCCAAGAATCAAAAAGAAGAAAAGAGGTAGATGGCAATGGAGTTTCAGTTTTGAGAGAGAGTGAAAAAGGAAGAAAAAGAGATGAAATGCTAGCCGAATTTTGTTAAGTAACTCACTAAGAAAATTCGGCCACCCCCTCTACATAGCTCCCTTGCCGTCCACTCTTCTCTAACAAAGAGTTCAAAATTTGGCCACTTCCTTGAATCACTCTTGGCCAATAGTTTAAAAATAATTCAAAAGAATTTGAATTAATCACATGCCTACTTTTTCTCCTTGCCACCCTTTTAAAATTAATCAAATAAAATCCAATTAAATCCTCATAATATCCTTATTATCCTAAAGTTTAAAATTGAGCAATTCTCTCTCTCTCTTGCCGTCCAAAATAAAGAGCAAAAAAGGGAGATTCCGCAACTCGAACATAGGCTCCCCTTGCTCCTCTTGTGGCGTCAATTCCAGCTCCTAAGTGGCCTCCCTCTTGCCACTTTACCAAGGCCTTACTAGCATCAAATAATCCCTCATTTAAACTTGTAACCCCTACCTACTGAGGCTCCCTATCTTTAAAGCTTACAAATAAATTTTTCTACCATTCCGAGCCTACTCAAGATCCATAATTAAGTCCTATTACACCACAAATAACATCACAGCAATCCAATCACAACCAAAATAATTTAATCACAAATAACCCCTATTTTAGGATGTTACAAACTCTAAGTAAAAAATATCAAATATAGTGTAGCATTTCATCTCATGCTGTTAGTTAAAAGAAGAATGAATCCCACATTGTTTAGGAACAAGTTGTAAAACTATTCATGAGTCTATATATACACATATCTCATATCCCACTTTGCTCAAGAAAATAAGGGAAATGAGATTTTGGTCCACGACGGTCACGTCATCTAGAGTTCATTTCTAGCGATTGAGGCTTAGTCTGATTAAGAAATTTTATGGATTAGTAACTATTTCACTGATTATCCGCGACGAAATTTTATGGAGAAAGTTTAATAGGGATTCTTTCGATCAATCAAAGTTTTAAGTCCTCTGTCCTAGTTCACACAGAAAAACACATCCATTCCCTAGTACCTTTCATACACATTCACTCTTCGGACATTTCTGTCCGTTTCTAACCCAGGGGTATTTTCGTCATTTTCCTACGAGGGTATTTTTGTAATAAACCGAAGAAATTTTGAAAGCTCTAATAAATCAAGACATTTTGTAATTTCTAAAATTGAAGAGTGTTTTCGAAAAAAATTCTCAATTTGAAGGTATGGCAGAATTTTGAAAACCAGGGGTATTTTGGTAATTTCGTCCATCGGGGGTACTTTTGTAAATTTCCAAGTCAGGTATTATTTTGATATACAGGATTTTTGGATATTTTTGGAATGTAAGAAGTTTGATTGAAATTAGGGCAATACGGAAATTTTAAAATTAAGGGCATTTTTGAAATTTTGCCACTAGGGGCATTTTGGTAGTTTTGTAAATCAAAAATATTTTGAGAGTTTTCCAAAAATAAATTTTTGCTACTATTAAAAAGGAGTACTTTAATGATTTAAAACTAGAATTTTCATCAAAACATGGCTGATCCCTTTCGGGTTTTATTTATGGGGTTTAGCCTATGACCGAGTCCTCCTGGTTAGGGTGAACCGAAGCTACGCACCAGGTAGGATTCCTGCGAAGAGGAGGTGAGTCATGAGGACTGCTTAAATACCAGGCTCTTCCGGATCCAATCCTAGACATGCGCACAGGGGTTACCACACCCTAACTCAGCGACTTAGCCATAGGTTTGTTTAATTAAGCCATTAAAGTCTTATGTGATTTGTTGGGATAAACTAGTCCTAGGGTTTAAACACTTATCATACTATCTACGTTCCATACCTACCCTTCTACAGGTAATAATAGTTCACACACAGTAGTTAAGAGTACTTACTTGGGCGGATTGGTGCCGGAGACTCGGTGCCATGCTGTTCCAAAAACCCAAAAATATTTCACAAAGGCCTACCAAAACATTTTGGGCCTTGGGCCCCCACAGCCGAGCTTTAAACTGGGCTCTGATACCAATTTTGTAACACCCCAAACCCGGCCCAAACATTACGATCGAATTTGGTTTGTTACAGAAGAAAACATTTTTGAGAAATCCCTTTAGCCAATTCAATTTAAGGTAAAAGATATTGTCTTGTTTTAAAAACAGTTGAGGTGTATAAAGAAAACAATACTTAGTTTAGTTGTTAAAAAAATCTATTAAGTCAGATTGTTACCGATTTTAGATGTACCCGATGGCACAGAAAACATTTACGCCCGAATTTAAGAAAACTTGTGGATTCATTTTGAAGTCATTAAGTGGTTTAAAACAAATTATCCAAACATGTAAAATAGTAAAAATAATCTTAGGAGGCCTTATTACAACTTGATCAAATAGAACCAAAATAAAGTAAAAACAATTCAAAGTTCATTTAATCCATATTTTCACTGCATGGCCACCTCGAGTCCATTCGGCTCCTTATCCGCAGTCTACAAGTCACCTGAAAATGTTAAAGGAAAAGGTGAGTCACCAAGACTCAATGCGTAACCCTTTTTCCCGGTTTAATGTAATAGCATACACACAAATCATAACCAAGTTTAACATGCACCCAACCTAGCCATCCAAACACCTTTCTCTACCCCGTGTGGTACCAAACCACTGGTGGTGCCAAACCACTGGTGACCCAAAGTCACGATATCCATCAATATTGTGGTGCCAAACCACTGGTGGTGCCAAACCACTGGTGACTCGAAGTCGCAAATCATAAGTTGTGGGGCCAACCCACGTGTGATACCAAATCACTGGCGTCAATCCCATAATATCATCTGTGGGGCCAACCCACTGTGGTGCTAAGCCACGGGGACAAGACGCTATGAGGTGCCAAACCTCTGGTGACCGAAGTCACGAAATGTGGTACCAAACCACTGGTGTCCGTCGACACGAATGTCACTTCCCCCTTCTCTCATTCAACCCACATCAATCAATGATATGCATTTAACAGAAAACATGCCAACATGCTTGTTTAGCAACATACATAGGATTTATCATCAGCCATATATTATATGCCACATATACCAAATATGTCATGCTTCCATAAGCATCAGATAGTAAACTCATTTTGACCAGGACTTACCTGAAGCCTTGCTTATACCTTTATGGTATAAAATCCGAAGCTACGCAAATCCGATTTAGCATACACAAAATACTTAACACATTAATTAGTTATAAAGTGTGTATGTACACACCTGTTACCAACGACAGCCCTAAATCCCGAAGAGACAAATCGGCCACAGAAGATTCCCTTGCCCTATATTCGGCCAAACATAAGGTTAGTGATATGGGCTATTTGGCCAAACTAAAATATACCCAAAGGGTTACACATGAACCCGAAACCTTACCTACACGTCCTTTGAATACTAGCCAACACACACCAAGTGTTTCTGCTTCCCTATAATCGGCAATCACATACCCATATTAATGGCCTTCAGCTTTCGAACACTAAATAAATAATTTACTAAAATAGATCCTTACCACCACTTACCAGGTTCGATTGCTAACAAATGGAGGCTTGATTGAATACTTCAAAATCCCAGAGTACCTAGATAGAATCGGTTTCAACACTGATTAGCCACCCTTACAATTCGACTTATCCCATCCATTCAAGTCGATAGAGAGACAGAAGAGAAGAAAAAATAAGCATTCGGCTATAACCACTTACCTTTTCAAATCGATTGACAAAGAAAATCCGAAGAGATCTATCCCACTTAATATTCGGCCAAGGTGAGTTTAATAGGAGAAAAAGAAATTTCGGTCACCATGATAGGGAATAGATTCAGCTAATAGAGAAAGAAAATAATGAGAAAAGGGGGATAGGGGTTTCGGTCAAAAGGTTTGAGAAGAGAAAAGAAAGGTATGAGGGGAGAGTATTTTCGGTTTAGCACAAATGGAAGAAAAGAGAGGGATAAGAGAGTAGGTGATTCGGCCAAGAATCAAAAAGAAGAAAAGAGGTAGATGGCAATGGAGTTTCGGTTTTGAGAGAGAGTGAAAAAGGAAGAAAAAGAGATGAAATGCTAGCCGAATTTTGTTAAGTAACTCACTAAGAAAATTCGGCCACCCCCTCTACATAGCTCCCTTGCCGTCCACTCTTCTCTAACAAAGAGTTCAAAATTCGGCCACTTCCTTGAATCACTCTTGGCCAATAGTTTAAAATAATTCAAAAGAATTTGAATTAATCACATGCCTACTTTTTCTCCTTGCCACCCTTTTAAAATTAATCAAATAAAATCCAATTAAATCCTCATAATATCCTTATTATCCTAAAGTTTAAAATTGAGCAATTCTCTCTCTCTCTTGCCGTCCAAAATAAAGAGCAAAAAGGGAGATTCCGCGACTCGAACATAGGCTCCCCTTGCTCCTCTTGTAGCGTCAATTCCAGCTCCTAAGTGGCCTCCCTCTTGCCACTTTACCAAGGCCTTACTAGCATCAAATAATCCCTCATTTAAACTTGTAACCCCTACCTACTGAGGCTCCCTATCTTTAAAGCTTACAAATAAATTTTTCTACTATTCCGAGCCTACTCAAGATCCATAATTAAGTCCTATTACACCACAAATAACATCACAGCAATCCAATCACAACCAAAATAATTTAATCACAAATAACCCCTATTTTAGGATGTTACAAACTCTAAGTAAAAAATATCAAATATAGTGTAGCATTTCATCTCATGTTGTTAGTTAAAAGAAGAATGAATCCCACATTGTTTAGGAACAAGCTGTAAAACTATTCATGAGTCTATATATACACATATCTCATATCCCACTTTGCTCAAGAAAATAAGGGAAATGAGATTTTGGGTCTATATAAAGATTTCTATTGTAAGTTATATTTCCTTATTAATTGATGACACCTTAAAAAAATGGTGTTGTCACTTTAAGCCTTTATAAAGGTTTATTCTCGTAAATTTTTAAAAAAATTGAGAATAGTTTTTTTAAAAAAAAACACGGGCTAAAACGCGTCCTTGGGGGAGCGTTTTTGTCACGTCAGCAAAGTGTGCCCTCAAGGACGCGTTTTTGGCTGATGTGGCATTTTATCCCCAAAAAACAAGCTGACGTGGACACGTTTTGTGGAGAAATTACCCTTTTTCATAAATAATAAAATTTTTAACCCTTTTCCATAATTTTTTTTAAAATTGATATTTTCTAGTAAATTGTCCGGTTGTGGAAAATAAAAATTAAATTGGTAAAAATGAAAGAGGGAAAACTCGTGTTTTTTTATGATGACAAGACAAGACTGGTTTTTGACTAAAAAAGTCACTTTTTTCCCATTAAGGTAGATTTTTCAAAGATGAAATCGCACGTGTAACCCACAACTTTTGGGTCACTTTTTCTTTATCAGTTATTGTGATTATTCAAAAAAAATCGGCGCATTATGATTAATCAAATTAAACAGATATTTTATGTTTAGGGTGAGAGTTTTATATCTTTATAAGTAGAATTGAATTAACCTCAATAATATATATTTTTATGAGATTTTTGTGCTCGAAAAAAATTGAAGTCAAGTAAAGATAAATATTTACATATAAGTAAAATTTTCGTAATATTATTTCCTTTATTTATAATACTCATATTCGAAATCATATTTAAAGAGACTTTATATAACAAATGTTGATAGCTCAATAGTATATGTAATCTTAGATCACATAACCCTTAAATTATAACAAAATGATATATGTATTAAAAGTTATATAAAATAAATAAAGTTTTAATAGAAATGGTAAATTTAAAGGTAAAAAAATTTATTATATTTTGGGTTTAAATTTAAATATGTGTATTTTTATTGATTTTATATAAAAATATAAAAAGATGAAGGGCAAACTACATTTAAAATTATTAAATTATTAGTAAATTTCTTATTTTGGTCACTTAATTTCAAAAAGTTACAAAATATTTACTGAATTACTGGGGTGGAGGGTGGGGCAAGCAATGGCCTTGGCCCCTCTAAAATAGAAAATCGTCCATCAGTCCCTTTAATTTTTTAAGAAATTATAAGTCAATATAATGGTAAAAATTACACTTTGGCCCTTTTTTTTTATTTCTACCCCAAAACAATTTTATGGCTTTGCCCCTACTGAACTATTTAACATTTTTTATTTAAGTCATTAGGTTGTAAGTTCTTTTTTTTTTTTAAGTTCGACCAGCAAACTCCAAGCGATAATTCGACTCCACGGCGACAACTGACCTATAACGACACTGACACATAGCCAACCCGAACATTTATGCAAGCCACTCTATTGTCGGCTACATGACACTAAAGGACAAACAATGTCTTCTTGTATAAGCTTGGATGCATAAGGGACTAAGGATCGACCCACCCTCCTTTGGACCTCACACATCAACCCTAGAGTATCACATTTTTCCTCACCTTCCTCTTATTATTATTCTCTTCCTTCCACAATCTCTCCTCCTAACATAGATGAACCAACATTCCTCCACCATCATTTCCTCTTTGTTGACTACTTGTATCAATAATTGATGTGGTAAACATATATTAAACCACCATGGCTCACTATTCTACTATCATTTCTAAAATGCATCAAACCAAAACCAAGAGCTCCCTCCAACCCAAACACAACCCTAGCAACCTCATCAAGTTACTCAGCCACCCACCAACCCAAATCAACAACTGTAGCATAACCAACAATACTACCCACCTCTACCAAGAATATCCTCCATTATCCCTCGCGATAACCATGCCTACCTACCAAATTTTCAATATCCACCACATGGTACTATCCCCAACCCCATCAAGGTAATATCAATGTTTTGCCAAACAACCAAACCTTTTAAAACCCCCAGTCAAGTTCCCAATAGTTCATTGAGATGCAAGAAAAAATGAAACTCTTTGAATCTCAACTATCAGAACAACAGGGGTTGTATCAAAGAATTAGGGGTGAAATCGGTTTGGTTCAGTTTGTTTTGTTTTTTTAAGCTGAACCAATGCATTCAATTTTTCTATTTTTCGAACCAAAACCAAACTGATGGACATAAGAAACTTGTTATTATCGAACCGTAGTAATTAAATTAGTTCGAGTTTCAAGTTTCCATATTGTTGTTGGGCCTTGAACTTTTGGACTTTATTTAGACAAAATTGTCTTTGAATTTGGACTTTTCAATTTTAATTTGATATAATTATCTTTGTTTTATGTTTCTTAGACCATATTTGATAATTTTAAATTTTTTTCCAATTATACAAAAAATCTCAATTAATATATTTATCTAAAAAATAAAATGTAAAATCTATGATTATAAATATTTATTAAAAATCTAATTAAACACTAGTTTAATCACTTTCAATCTTCATTGAACATAATCAATTGTTAAATTATTTTTATTTTATAAATCTTCATGTGTAATGACATAAAAAAAAGCACCATAACTTAGAAATGTTAATAATGATAACCAAAATTTTAGAAATTTTAACAAAAATAATTATAGAAAAAGAATACAATAAATAATAAGCAAAAAAAAAAATATAAACACTTAAATTCTTGAAAGTTTTAATAATAATAAATAAGCAAGTCTATTAAATCCACACCCGTTGTTCTTGTCGTTAGTTGGTGAGTATAAGGATGAACATAGTGGATTTAGAGGTTAAGATCTTCATTCTTGAGAGATTGAGACTAAAATCAGATTTATGATTTTTTTATTTAAAGGATATGTAAAAATATAATAAAAGCTATATTTAGAATTTAGAATTAATGAGTTTTATTTTGGGTTTTAAATGAGTTTATATATTGGGCATATATGTTCAAAAAAAATATTGGGTTTGTTTTTGGAAAATTTTAATCAATTTTTTTTTTTAATTTTTTGGTGTCCAATGGAATAAATTGAAACAGAACCGAAATGACATGATTTGATGACATCATCTAATCGAACTAAACTATAAAAAAAAAACCCAACCAAATTGTTGGCTCAACTTGATTTCTCGGCTTGGTCATTTTTTTTACTCAGCCCTACCATGAACAACACATTGGAAAAACTAGGTGAAGAAAACATATATTTTAGGTACAATGAAAGTTTAAAAATTTCTCTTAAATTGAGCATGTAGTGTTATTTATAGTAAAAAGCCAAAACTGAGATGTATTTATGCTTTGTGTGCGGCAAATTGAAGTCAATCCTGGTTTTCAACCAAATAACCTTCTCTATTATTCTCGAACTATGAATTGCCTTGAGTGTGGACTTGAGCAACACGAACCAAGTCACATAATGAAATATTTTAATTTACTTTCAGTAGGAAATTAAATTCTCTCTATAAACCTATTGAAAAAATCGGTTTAGAAAAACAATTATTTTAGGTACAATGGAAGTTTTAAAATTTTCTAAAACCGAGCCATTTTCTGATATTTATAGCAATAAACCTTAACCAGAATTATACATGTGCTTTGTGATAGATGGACTAACTTCAATTTTGGCTTTCAACTGAACAACCTTTTCCACTATTCTTGAACCACAAAATTGCCTCAAGTGTGGGCTCAAGCAACACGAACCAAGTCACAGAATGAAAACGATTTATTTACTTTCAATAGGAAAGTAAATACTCTCTATAAATCGATAATTATTCGACATTTCTAGAAAATATAATTTATTCTTTGTAAATAAATTACCACTACTTTCTGACCGAATAATGACGTCTATGAAGTGTATATTTTGCTTAACCAGTGATCTCTAATTATAGAGAAAAGTACAAGAGTTTTGCTTGATTAAGTTTTGATAAAATAATATTATTTTAATAGAAAATACAATTCCTACTTGAAATATTGGAGAGAGAGAATGGCGGCGTCAAGCCCTATATTTTACTAGGGTTTGTCACCCCTATGTATCATACAAGGCCTAGTTGGGCATTTTCATGTATTGGATTCAATTATATGTGTTTTCTAGACTTTTGATCTAACATTTATAATTTATCCAACCCAATATTTATTTTCTATTATTCAAAATAAATATTATTTAATCGATTAATTTAATTAATCAAACTAAATAAATTAATTTCTCAATTAAATAATTTTCTCAACCTAATTCTAGTTCCGTTGAAGTCATAACAATTTTACCATAATAGAATCTATAAGAAAATATTTTTATTTCCTTATCCAATTCAAAATGATTTAATTAATTTAATTTCATCTTCGAACTCTAATTATTTTAATTATAATTAATTAAATAATAATTCAAAGAATCTTACAATAATTCATAAGTTATTTCTTGTACTTAGAAAGAAAATGCATTCATTGTAGATAAAGATACATGTGATCTATTTCTCTTATTTTATCTTTTTCATTTATTTCTATTCATTGGTTCTACATGCAATTTTTTTCTAGTTATCTCAAGCTAGTAGGAGGTCTCATTAGACATATATGATTAGGGCTCAAATAATTTATAATTAAGTTTTGACTTCTCACCTATTAATTACAATATTATTTATTCACAATGTCATTCTACTAAAATACCGTGACTGAGCTCTCCCTTATGATATACTATTACAAAAGCTACTTAATAAGTGTTTCTCCAATGACCTTATCATAAGTGTGCTACCCTCATATGATATTTTTAATCACTTTGGGATAAATTCTCCCAATATGATCTTATTTTATCTCATGGTGACCATTATATCTTCCTTCATGAAAAGTCAATTACTATCAAATAGTAATTAAATCATTTATCATAAAGATAAATGACCCATGACCATGTTTACTTTTCATCTATAATGTAATGCTAATGAGAGGATATCATTTACCCTTTGACTGGGCTATGAATTTTACTATTATGGAAGGATGCTACATACAACAGAAGTTGTGTACTCTGGTGAAAAAAATTCGATTCGAAAATTATTTTCTTGCACAGTGAATTTTTTTTTTTGAAAATCAAGTCGATTTGTGATATTTATAGCAATAAACCTTTTCCTGAAATAATACCTGTACTTTGAGCGAGAAAGGTCCTAGACGTTCCCGACTTTCAACCGAGTGATGTTTTCCACTATTCTCATACTACAAACTGCTTCGAGTGTGGGCTTGAATTGTAATGACCCGAAAGCCAGTGGTGTCGAAAACGGTGGTTTCGGAACCCTATTTTTTAATGATCAAGTCCGTAAATGTTATAATTAATATTTACGAGTCAATTATAATATTATATTGAATTTTGGTCTAACAAATTTTTTAATTAGATAGTTAGTTATGGTACAAGTATATTAACCCTAAGTCAATGGTGTTGAAAAATAAGGTATTGGAGCTTTGTTTATCGAGCCCGTAAATATTTTTATTAAATAATTACGGAGTTATTGTATAGGTGAATTAAATTTTGGATAGGAAATTTTGTCGAATTAGTGACTAATTAAGGTATAAGGATTAAATTGTAAAAGTGATAAAAATTAATAGTTTTTGATTTTTAATTAAGTGGAGGACCAATTAAGTAATTGGGCCTTTTTATTTGTGACAAAAAGTGGTGAGATACATCTTGCATCCAGGAACCATGTTAATTTAGATTAAAAATTAATTAATTAAGTTTTAAGTTAAATTAATTAAGATTAATTAGTTTAATTATAAGTAAAAACTAAAAGTTATCATCCATTATATTTTTTCTTCTTTCACCGAAACAACAAGAGGAAACTAGCATCCATTGTTTTGAGTTTCAATCTCAATTAAGTTCTTTTCTTATAATTTTTATGTTTTTGAGGTTGTGGGAGTTTGATTTAACTAACCAATGTACCAATTTACAAAACTGTTAGAATTTATAAAAGTTACCATTGATGATTGCTTGATGAAATTGATGTTAATTTGTTAGATTTTAAGCTTAGATATGAAAAAGAACTAATTTGTAAAGTTTAATTGCTAGTTTTTGAACATATGAACTAAAGTGTATAAATTTTGAAATTGGTGTAATATTTCTGTAATTATTGATAATAGAGGGCTATAGAAGGATGAAATTGAGATTGATTTCAAAATCAAAGCTCAAATTTGAAAGATATTACAATTTCGGTTTTAATGACTAAATTGAATAAAATGCAAAAATTTAGGACATTCTAATAATGAAATTGAACTGACATATGCTTATAATAGAATGATATAAAATGTTTAGAATTGATAAATTGAACTGAATTATTGAATAGATCGAAAATTGGACCAAATCGAAGATAATCGGGAAAATGGCAAAATTTGCTGATTAGTCCTTAGAGAGTTGTTTATTGTTGTTTTGACCAGTTAAGTTCATATGGTATGATTATATATAAATTGTTCTATGTATTTAAATTATGAATTTGTGTATGTTTAATAGTAATTTGAATTTTTGCGATTTGGTACAAAAGGTGAGATATAAACTAAATTGTAAAGAAAATGACAAATTAGCTGATAAATTGAATATGATGAATTGAAATGTGAAATATTAATGAATTAATAGTTGATTATGACTGATCAAATCATAATGTTATGAATTTGACTGATTATCGAGATAGAGGATTAAATTGAATATAACTGAAAATAGTGTAATTTGATGAAATTATGGAATTGATTTTGAAATGGTTTGAAATAGGATATGCTATGTGATAAACTGATGAATTGAATTGTTTAAATGCGAATTGAACAATATGATGATTGAATAAAAGGTTACCCTATTAACTGTTTAGACAGAGTCGGATATAGTTGGCATGCTATAAGATAGGTCATGTACGAGTTACTTCGACTACGAATCGATAAGTGTTGGGCACATTTATACTTTGGTTATACCTATGAGGCACTGGGTGTCGAACACATTGATGAGCGTTGGGCACAAACTATTTACTTCAGCATTGTCCAACGAGGTATTGGGTGCCAAATTGGTGTAATTGGTTGGATCTGTATATCCATCTGAGTCTGAGTCAAGTTAATAGGGATATAAAATATAAAATGGATAAATGATATTTGAATTAAATTGATATTATGATCTGATGATTTATATACACATCGTGATATACAAATATCGATAGCATGTGACAAATCAATGAATTCGATTCGGAATTCGAATAATGAAACAAAATAGTGAATGACATTATATTGAAATTGGATGTATTGTTGATAATAGATAGAAAATGATATTGAATGGAATAAATGTTGGTTATAGGTGATTGAAATGTTATATGTTTGATTTATTATAAGATGCGATATATGTTGTGTAACCTCCTAAACCCGACTTAGACGTTATAGTCGAATCAAGAAAGTTACATTGGACACCTAAGCATTGATCCTACTTTATCGGTAGTTGAAACCTCCAAAACACTCTTCTTCTTTTTTATAAAATTGCGGTTACCCTTGTTAATTTTGGGAAAACTTTCATTTAATTAAATCAACCTTTATTAAGTCAGCTTAGTAGAACTGGCGTGGTTTTTGGAAAACATTGCATGATATTGCGCTAGAAGGAAAAAAATTTCATTTATCCTATTTGCAGCAGTAAAACGAATAATGTAACATCCTAAAAATTGAGTATCTATATGTTGCATGTTTTTGGTGCTTAGCTTGTGAATGATTAAATTTGTGTGCTTAATATAGTCTTGAGAAGGCTCGGGACTTATTCGGAATTAGAATAAGTTTTAGAAATGAGTACTTTATTGAAGTGGATCAAGTGACCTTGATGTTTAAGGAAATTAAGTGACTAAAACTAGCATAAGATGAGCTAGTAGTAAAGTGGAGTTGGCGCCATAAGTGTTGCTTGAGGGAAGAGGTTCGAATCCCATGGATTGCATTTTGGTGACTTTTATTTTAGCACCTTTATAGCATGTGTCGGTCAAGCATTATATTTGGTAAGGTTGGACTATTTTACTTATGGCAAGGTGGCTAATGGTTAAGGTAAGCATGGAACTTGGGGAAAGAAATCCTAAACTTATGGAATGTAGGGGGAACACAAGGCATGAATCAAGGATGTTGTCTTGGAAACTTTTGGGTGGCTAAAGCTTTGACTTTTGGCCAATGTACATGGATGGTTTTGTGGCTAGGGGGGAGTGGCCGAATGTTGTTAGTAGTTTGGCTAGGATTAGGAGTTAGTTTTGGTCAATTCTTAGCATTTTGTGTAAAATTTTCATTTCCCTCCAAACTCTTTCTCCTAGCCGAATTTGAGCAATAGGTAAGCTTTGTTTCTTTTGGCCATTTCATTTCATTTTTACCATTTGGTCATATTTTTGCCTAACATCTCAAGACACTCTCTCCCTTGTGCCGAAATACCAAAGCATAAAGGCCATTTTTCTTTTCTTCTCTTCTTCACCATTGCCGAATGCTTCTTTGTCCCAAATCTCACTCTTTGCTCCTTTCTCACATTTGAAAAACCCAAAACACATTGTCTCCCATCTCTTTCTCCCCATGGTCGAATGGTGCTAACACCATTTTCTCCAATTTTCCTTCAAGCCGAATCTTCTCTTCACTTATATTGTTTTTGTTGATTATTCTTTCAACCTTCGTTTTAATCAATCGGTAAGAACTTTTGTTCGAATCTTTATTCTCTTCTTTTCTTTAGCCGAATATATATTTTAGTTTGGGAGGGTTTTTTGACCGAAAATAGCATCCTCTATCCTTTTCTCTTAGACGATCTTTTCATTTTAATAGTGTTATAAAAAAGGCCGAGCTCGGAGTATTCGTAATCATCGTGAATCGCTAGAGATCGATTCGAAGTGTTAAGGTAAGGGTTTCTATCAAGGATTTCTATATTACTCGTCATATCGTTATAGATGGTTTACTAATCGATTTCATTTTAGGGGACATTATCGCTCAATTATCATTTCCGTGAATGTAAGTTTTTGTGGCAAACAAGATAGGGTCGAAAAGAGTAGTGAATAGTGTTCGGAAGAGGGGTGGATTTGCTATTCCCCCTAGACTCAAGTGAAGGGCTGTTTCGGCAATCCGAGATTTTCCACCGGGTTGTGGACCCTCCTCTGGTGAAAATCAATTATTTGAAGTCATTCGTACTCCTGAGCCATTGACTATTCGTGGTTCTTCAACGGGTTATGAACCATCAATCGGGGAGAAACCACAAATAATTGTTGTTCGAAATTCTGAGGGTAAAGATCTAGATTGTTTTTCTTAACATAGATTTATATTTAGTATCAATGTTCTAATCGAGTGTGATATGTATTTAGGTATCGACGAGCAGGAAAGTATAGTTCTCTCCGTAATCAGGTGTGTAATTTCACACTTATCTCATTGGGTTAGATATTATACCGTAAGCATTAGAATAAAAATCATAAAGTTGGTAAAATTGGAAAATATGGTATATTAACACTTTTTGTGTAAATGCATGAAATCAGTATTAAAGTTGTGGAAATTACGGAATTGCCTTTAATGGGCTATTTTGTTAAAAAGTAATATTTTGAGCCTCATGTGATAGATGGGCTATACAAATTATTTGATAAATTGGCCAAGTGTGAAAATTGTAAAAAGGGCCTCATGTGATTAATGGGCCAAATTTGCTAGTTCGATTAATGGGCCAAATTTGCTAGATCGATTAATGGGCCAAATTTGCTAGATCGATTAATGGGCCAAATTTGCTAGATCGATTAATGGGCCAATTGCTAGTTTGCTTAATGGGCCAACTTGTATTATGGGCCTTATGTTGAAATTATCTTATGAATATTGTTATGTTTTGTATATGCATACATGATTGCATGGGTTGGGCTGAAATTGAAGAGAAGTTTTGGTGGCTCTGCCACAATCTAGTTCAGTGGCTCTGCCACAATCTAGTTCGAGTGGCTCTGCCACAATCTAGTTCGGTGGCTCTGCCACAATCTAGTTCGGTGGCTCTGCCACAATCATTTTAAATGGCTTTATGCCTGCGATTGGTGTGTTGGCGGGGTGGGTTGACTTGATCCCCACAGGTGTGCTGGTTGGTACGGGTGGTGTGTAGCGGATGGAAATTTAGGCTTGGTTGGGAATTGCATATCACATGCATTTTATATTTGATATATATATTGTACATTTGTAAATGGGCTCAAGCCCAATTATATGCTTAAATGGTTCTGGCCTAGTGGACACGGTAAGTGGGTTACACACTGAGTTCTAAGTAACTCACCCCGTTTTTCTTACCCTTCTCAGGTAATGATAATTGATGGAGGCTTGGGCCGAGGATGACTTCGTGAGGAGGCCATACTACGAATGATGGGTTTTTATAAACTTTGAACTTCTTTTAAGCATTTCTATTTAAGTATTATTTCAGTTACAATGTAATAAGGCCTCTGGTATTATTTTCATGGATTTTTATTTCGTGGATGGATTTTAAAATGTTTTAGATACTTAAATGGGACTGTTTTAATTTCTATAAATGTTTTCTTAAACTTGCGTATAAAAAAGGGGTTTTTCTTAAATATCATCAACTCATAAAATTTCTGTGAAAACTCTTTTATGAAATTATTTCAACCAATTATTTCTCTGAAAATCAAATTATAAACTCTTATGTTTTAAAATCATGGATTTCAAATTAATCTCTATTTTTGATAAACTCCATCTCCAAAATCGTTTTGAAGATTTGTTTTCTTTAATCATTGATGACTAGATGCAAGTTCGATTGTGTGGCATGCCAAATCTGGACTTAACGCATAGGCCGGGTTTGGGGTGTTACAAACAAAATTTCCAAATATTAATTTAGTCGAGTGACATGCTCAGTCCAATTCCAACATATAATAAGTATTCAATCCCAAATTTGAAAACTATGCATGCATGAAAACCCCAAAATAGAAATAGTCCTAAACCACAACTGCAATAATTTTACAGTCCAAAACCCAAATAATACTAGGAAATTTTAAATAAAGATAAAATAAAAATGATGATGTGAAAATGAGTCCAAAGTCTGCCGTACGTCCGCATACCAAATCTGATCCTAATTCTGTTCATTACCTGAGAAGTTGAAGTAATGGGGTAAATTAACAAGCTCAGTGTGAGTCTAATCAATCAAGCAAAAATCATACAAGCAAGCATTTTCTCATGGAACCAAATAACACAATCCATATCAATAATAACGTTCTTATGTAACATGATCATGACATAATGCACATGTGAGTTCCTACCCAAACCATCCGCTACACAACACGAGTTCCCTAAAATCTGTCATCCGAACTCCAAAATATTATGGGACTTCCCGTTGTGGTTAAAACCACCAATAACAATATGCAAAAAATTTTGCCAGTAATAATGCAGACAAGCTGCCAGTAAAAATGCGATAAATCGCTGCTCCCCTCAATACCCTAGGTGCAGTGCACTGACTATGTATAAATATGAACTTAATATGCCTCTAGTACTCCACAGAACTCCTCCGTCAACCACAAAATAACCCTCCCCAATGCACATGCAATATGTCATACAATCTCATACAAAGCCATTAATCAGTACTTTCACATTTAACTGGCATTTTCAACATATGCCCTTATTTATCAAATATTTTCAGTAAATGGAAATAATATTCCAACTTTCAATTTACCAATAAAATGGTACCATTCAACACCTAAAAGAAAGTTAACAAACGAAAATCTCTCAATTAACAAGCAGAAGATTAACTCGTTTCAATGGTTGCAATTAACTTTAGAATTCGAGTTTTATTAGGGTGTAACAACCCAAACCCGGCCCAAACACTATGGTCGAATCTGGATCGTCACGGGGAAAAATCTTTTCGAAAACCATTTTGAAACCCATTAAGCTTTGTTGAAAACTTTTCGGATTTGATTATCTTGATAAAATCATACTTAGTGTTTATTTTTAAAACAAATATTTAAGTACATTATAAAACAAATTCCAACGGTGCCCGATGGCATTTTAAAATATTTTCGTGTTTAATTGGAAATCATGTGAATTTAATTTAATTTTAATAGTATAGTTTTAAACGAAATATCCTACATATGGGAAAAATAACAAAAATAAAGTTTAGGGAGGCCTTATTACATCCAAAATAAAATAAACCAATAATAAAAATAAAATAACTAAATATGAACTTCAATTAGTTCAAGTCCACTGCATGGCCACCTCGAGTCATCCCGGCTCCACATCCGCAATCTAAGTGTCACCTGAAAAATATAAAGGAGAAGGTGAGTCACCAAGACTCAGTATGTAACCCTTCCCCCATTTTAAAGCATTTTCATACACATCAAATAACAAATTAATTATGCAAATCATCATGTGTCCCAACCTAGCCAGCCATACGCCACTGTCTACCCCGTTGTGGTACCAAACCACTGGTGGTGCCAAACCACTGGTGACATATAGTCACGTTGTGCTACCAAAGCACTGGTGTCCGTAGACACAAATCGGGTGATGGGGCCAACCCATCGTGTGATACCAAATCACTGGCAGACGATCCCATAGCTCAAGTGGGGCCAACCCACGGTGGTGTTAACCACAGGGATAAGTCGCTATTGAGGTACCAAACCTCTGGAGGTACCAAACCTCTGGTGACATATAGTCACGTTGTGCTACCAAAGCACTGGTGCCCGTCGGCACATTATCACTGCCCCCTCCACTCAATCAACCCACATGGTCAACAGTCATATACAGATTTATCATATGTACTATCGCAACATGCTTCCCAAAAGCATTAAATATCAAAATCATGTGCACAGGTACTTACCTGATTCATCACGTATACCGTTATGGTATTCAAGCCATTGCCACATAAGTCAAGATAACATTCACATTACTTAACATAGTTAATAAGCTATATGGTGTGTATGTACACACCTGTTACCACGATAGTCTTGAATCCCGAAGATGATCAATCAGCCACACTCTAAGTCCTTGCCCCTATACTCGGCATACTAACAAGGTTAGTATTATGGCCTATTCGGCCAAACTAAAAGATTTAAAGGGATCATACTTTGTACCCGAATCCTTACCCAAATCACTTTGAGTACTAGCCTTAGCGTCCGAATTGCGAATCTGGTTTACAAACTACACTTGGTCAATTAATAACACTAATAACCATAACCTTCGGCTTTTAAACACCAATATAAGCCTTACCTATACTCACCAAATTTCGTTTGTCAGCGAATGAAAGATCTGATCTTACTGCTTTGAGATCCCGGAGTCCTTGATGCAATCGGCTTCAATAGAAAGGTTAGCCAACCATTAATACTTGCCAACTTTCGGCTTTTTCCTTTAATTTAAATCGGCAGAACATTAGAGATAAGGGAAATTGACATTCGGCTATAGCCTACTCACCTTTACTTAATCACCACAACAGTTAACTTGAAGAGGTCCAACCACCTTGGTATTCGGCCAAAAGAGATTCCAAATAAGAGAAGAGAATTTCGGTTCTACAAGGGAGTATAGGAGAATAGGGGTCTTAGTTTATAAATAAAAGAGCTATGGAGATGTGGAGGATTCGGCCAAGGAGTTTTATGAAAGAAAGAAAATAAAGAGAAAACGAGGAGGAGGAAGAAATTCGGCTGCTGCAGAAAAAGTCTAAAAGAAAAACAAGGTGATGGCCAGGGGTTTATAAAGGATTTCGGCACCCCCCTAGTAGCCTTGCCGTCCACACCTCCTTGTTCAAGGAGTTCAAAATTTCGGCTACCTCTCCAAGTACTCTTGGCCACACATTTCAATTAATTCAAAATAATTGAATTAATCTTCAAATAATCCCTTAATAATCCACCAATTATCCTTGGATATCCTCTATTATCACAATAATTAAAATCCAATAATCTCCATTTAAATCTAATAATATCCCTAGTATACAAATAATATCCCTTTTAATAAAATCCTTAATATCCATATAATATAATCCTTTAAAAGCTCATATTATCCTTTAATAACATTAATTAATAAAGGAATTTAAAAGGGAGAAAATTTCTCCTACTTATGCCGTCCCCTTGGAGTGCAAAAAGGGAGTTTTCGTGACTCGAACACAAGCTCTCCCTTGTGCATTGTGGCGTCAACTCCAAGTACTTAAGTGGGCTTACTTTGCCACTTAGTCTAGGCTCATTTTATGCCCAAATCATCCCCATTTATTCTTATAACACCCTCCTGCTAAGGCTCCCTACCTTAAAAGTTAAAAACTGACTTTTTCCATTAAACCGAGCCAACTCAAAGCCTTAAATTAAACTCTCTTATTCCATAAATAATATTTCAGTGGTTCATACATAAGAAAATAATGAAATTTCAAATAGCCCCATTTTCGGGATGTTACAGTTCTACCCCCCTTAAAATAAATTTCGTCCCGAAATTCCTTGATCAAACAGGTGGGGGTATTGCTGCCTCATTACATCCTCAGGTTCCCACGTAGCTTCCTCCGAATCATGGTTCCGCCACAGCACCTTCACCAGGGGCACTGTCTTCCTACGTAGAACCTTCACATCTCGGTCTAAGATCTGAACTGGTTCCTCCTCAAACGATAAATCTGGATTCACCTCGATCTCTGCCACTGGCACAACGTGCGATGGGTCTGACCGATACCGTCTCAGCATTGATACGTGAAAGACATCATGGATCTGACTCAGTTCTGCCGGCAACTCAAGCTGATAAGCTACCGGTCCCACACGCTTAATCACCGTATACGGCCCAATGAACCTTGGGCTTAGCTTCCCTTTCCGTCCAAATCTTAACACCTTTTTCCAAGGTGACACTTTCAGAAAAACCTTGTCTCCCACAGCATACTCCATCTCCTTGCGTTTTAAATCTGCATAGGATTTTTGCCTATCCGATGCTTCCTTAAGATGAGACCGAATCACCTTGACTTTATCCTCCGTCTCTGTCACCAACTCTGGACCCAAAATTTGTCGTTCGCCTAATTCTGTCCAACATGTCGGAGTACGACACTTCCGTCCATACAGTGCCTCATACGGAGCCATCTGAATACTTGCCTGGTAGCTGTTGTTGTAGGCGAACTCTGCCAATGGTAGAAACTCCTCCCAACTACCACGAAAATCCAAGACGCATCCTCTTAACATATCCTCCAAGATCTGTATCACTCTCTCCGATTGTCCGTCCGATTGTGGATGGAAAGCTGTACTGAAGTCCAACCGCGTACCCAAAGCTTGGTGCAAGGCCTTCCAAAACCTTGACGTGAACCTGGGATCCCTATCCGAGATGATTGATGTTGGAACCCCATGCAATCTTACTATCTCCGAGACGTACAGCTTAGCTAGCTTCTGAAGAGAAAAATCCATCCTCACCGGTATGAAGTGAGCCGACTTAGTTAACCGGTCTACTATTACCCAAACCGCGTCTCTCTTACTGGGCGTAAGGGGTAGCCCACTAACAAAATCCATGGTGATCCGTTCCCACTTCCATTGGGGAATCTTCACTGGCTGAAGCAATCCTGACGGCAACTGGTGTTCAGCCTTAACTTGTTGACAAGTCAGACACTTACCAACAAACTCTGTTACTTCACGCTTCAACCCGGGCCACCAAAACTGCTCTCTAAGATCCCTATACATCTTGCTTCCTCCCGGATGCATAGCGTAAGGGCTGCTATGTGCATCATGGAGAATCTTCTGCCTCAATTCCACATCCTTTGGCATACACGCTCGCCCTTGAAAGCATAATACTCCGTCCCTCGACAGGTTATATCCTTCCAAACCACCATCCCGAACTTGTGCTCTCCTAGCGTTCAACCCTTCATCCACTGACTGTTTTTCCTTAATTTCCTCTATCCACGTCGGCTTAACTTGAAGTTCTGCCAAGAGGCTTCCATCATCATATAAACTCAACCGAGCAAACATTGCTCTTAAATCCATCACCACCTTCCGGCTCAACGCGTCAGCTACCACGTTGGCCTTGCCCGGATGGTACTCGATTGAACAGTCGTAGTCTTTTAAAAGTTCGATCCATCGACGCTGTCTCAAGTTCAGATCCTTCTGGGTCAAGAGATACCTCAAACTCTTGTGATCTGTGTAGACTATCGACTTCTCCCCATATAGATAATGCCGCCATATCTTTAGAGCAAAGACAACTGCCGCCAATTCCAAGTCGTGCGTTGGGTAATTCAGTTCATGTGGCCTTAACTGCCGTGATGCATAGGCTACTACCTTCCCCTCCTGCATCAGCACACATCCCAAACCGGTATGGGACGCATCACAATACACGGTATACAACCTCCCCGCCTCGGGTTGCACCAACACCGGAGCTTCTGTCAAAATTTTCCTTAGCTTATCAAAGCTTTCTTGCTGCTTCTCCGTCCATACAAATGGAACACCTTTCCTTAGCAGCTTCGTCAACGGTGCTGCGATTAAGGAAAATCCTTCCACAAACCTTCGATAATACCCCGCTAGACCCAGAAAACTTCGGATTTCCGCCACTGACCTAGGCGGTTTCCAATCCAATACTGCTTCAATCTTGCGAGGGTCTACTCTAATTCCTTCCGCCGATACCACATGTCCTAAGAAAGCCACCTCCTTCAGCCAAAATTCGCACTTACTGAATTTGGCATATAATTGCTTCTCCCTCAATACTTGCAGAACTATCCGTAAATGCTTGTCATGTTCTTCCTCCGTTTTAGAGTACACCAAGATGTCGTCAATGAATACCACGACGAATTGGTCTAGGTACTGCTGAAATACTCTGTTCATCAAGTCCATAAATGCCGCCGGCGCGTTGGTCAACCCGAATGGCATTACCAGAAACTCGTAATGTCCATACCGAGTTCTGAACGCCGTCTTGTGAACATCAACTTCCTTCACCTTCAATTGATGATAACCCGACCTAAGGTCAATCTTTGAAAATACCGACGCTCCTTTCAATTGGTCAAATAAGTCGTCGATCCGAGGCAACGGGTACTTGTTCTTGATTGTTAACTTGTTCAACTGACGGTAGTCGATGCACATCCGCATAGATCCGTCCTTCTTCTTGACGAATAACACGGGTGCTCCCCATGGAGATATGCTAGGTCGGATAAATCCTCTATCCAAGAGCTCCTGAATTTGAGCCTTTAGCTCCACCAGTTCCTTAGGTGCCATTCGATATGGTGCTATAGACACGGGTGCCGTTCCGGGTAGCAAGTCAATACCGAATTCAACTTCCCGATCTGGAGGCAGACCTGGAAGTTCTTCCGGAAATACGTCAGCAAATTCCCCAACCGTTCGAACCTCAACTACTGACTCCTTAGCTTCCAAAGCACAGATCCTAACCAAATATGCCTCGCAACCTTTCTTGACCATCCTTTCGGCCTTCAAGGCCGACACCACATTGGATAGGTAATTCCTTCTATCACCTATCATAACCACTTCATCACCCTCAGCCGTCTTAAGCACCATGCGCTTAGCCGCGCAATCCAAATTCGCCTGATACTTAACCAACCAGTCCATTCCAAGGATCAAATCGAACTCTCCGAAAGGTAGTTCCATCAGATCGGCTACAAATACGACCCCTTGGAGTTCTAGGGGTACACCTCTATAAAGTTTGTCTACTACTACAGAGTGTCCTAGGGGGCTTAGCACAGTCATCTTCCTAAGAGTAGTCTCAGAGTCTAGGTCCATAGTTCCTACCACACTACTAGCAATGTACGAGTGCGTCGAACCCACATCAATTAATGCAACATAGGGTAAACCAAATATTAGAAACGTACCGGTTATGACGTCCGGTGCGTCTCCCTCCTCGCGCCGCCTCGCTGCATAGACTAAGCCAGGCTGCCTAGCCTCTGTGTTACCCGAACCTCTGCCCTGAGTTCCACGACCTCGGTTGAAACCATTGTTTCCTCTGCCATTACCCCGACCCCTCTGTGGTGGTCCAACATTTCTGCCCTGAGCGCGATTCTGACCTTCTGGCTGATCCTTAGCTGCCTTTTGAGGACAGTCCCTTACCCGATGCTCCAAAGACCCACACTCAAAACAACCTTTGTTACCGGTCCAACAACTCCCCCAATGGGTTTTTCCACAGCGGTTGCACTGAGTTGGCCTTTGATTAGTAGTCATGGGCCTTGCTGCCTGATTTGGCCCACTTGGCCTAGCCTTTTTCTGGACATTATCACCTGACCCAGCTGGCCCAAATCCTCTCTTCTGATTATTCCTACTATAGTTTTGCCTCACAGTCTCTTTAATCCCTTCGGCCACCTTGGCCTTCTCCACTAGGGACGAGAACTCACGAACCTGCTGCGGGGCAATTAGCAATCTCAGATCATCTCTGAGCCCGTCCTCAAAGCGGACACAGCGCTCATGTTCAGTGGCTACGATTCCTCTGGCATACCTACTCAGCCTTAAAAACTCTGCTTCATACTCGGCCACTGACTTAGTTCCTTGCACTAGACCTAGGAAGGCTTTCCTTTGAGCATCCGTGTAGCTAGTGCCCACATACTTCTTCTGAAAGGCCGTTTTAAAGTAGTCCCACGTGAGATCATCAGCCGCGGCTCCATCCCGGACTGTCAGCCACCACTGGTACGCCTCATCCTTTAGAAGCGACACTGCCCCTTTCAGCTTCTCCTCGTCAGTCAGGTCGAGATCATCCATGACCCTTTCCGTAGATTCCAGCCAATATTCTGCAGCACTGGGCGCCACTCCTGAGACACCACGGAATACCTCGGCCCCGTTAGACCGAATTCGCTCGGGAACAGACTTCCGAGCTCCCAAATTCCCACCAGCCCCGGCCACCATCTCCAACACTCGCAAAACAGCCTGTGACACAGCCTCACCACCGGTCTGGTCCTGCTCCTCAGCCCTGAAAGTAGGAGGTGGTGGTGGCGGTGGTACCTCGTTTTCCGAACCTTGACCTGATCTGACGGGTTCAGACACCGTCATCCTACCCCTACCACGTCCACGACGTCCACGTCCTCTAGAACTCATTCTATCTACTGCGCTTTAATCTGATTAAGAAAATTTTATGTGTTAGCATTTGTTTCACTTTCTTATTCGCGAAGACCTTTTATGAACAGAATTTAATTAGGGATTCTTTCGAGCAAACAAGGTTTCAGTCTTCTATCCTAGTTCACACAAAGAGTTCATGCATCCATTCCTTAATGCTTTCCATACCTATTCACTCTTCGGACATTTCTGCCCATTTCCAACCCAGGGGTATTTTCGTCATTTTCCCTACAGGGGTATTTTCGTAAATAAAGAAATTTTAAAACTTTAGTAAAGTAGGTCATTTTGAAATTCCCAAAACTGGAGGATATTTATAAAAATTTGTGAAATCGTAACCGTTTTGAAACCAGGGGTATTCTGGTAATTTTGTCAATCAGGGGCAATTTTGTCATTTTGATAAATCAAGGATATTTTCGTCAGTTGTAAAACTTTGAGGGTCCCTTTTTGAAAGTTTTCCTTTCCAAATAGTGATGTTTGTAAAAATTTCTAAAACCAGGGTCATTTCGGTAATTTTGCAACTTGAGGGCGTTTTCGTAATTTTCTAAACCAAAATATTTCAGTGTTGATTTTCAAAACTAAGTTGTTGGATACTTGTAAAGTAGTTGAAATTTTTGAGCAAAACCATTAAACTGATATTTTATGAGTCAGGGGCATTTTGGTAATTTTACCCCTAAGGGCATTTTTGTAATTTTCCAAAAATTTGAGTTTTTCGAGAAAAACGTTGTAAATAGGATGTTTTCTGATTTAAAAAGAGTTGTTGCAAGAGTTTTGAAAACATTGGAGTTGTTGTTGTTTCATTTCTTTTTGAAACCATGGCTAATTCCCTTTTCGGGTTTTAATCACAGGGTTTAGCCTATGACCGAGCCCTTATGGTCAGGGTGAACCAAAGCTACGCACCAGGCAGGATTCGAGTGAAGAGGAGGTGGGTCACACGGACCGCTTAAATACCAAGCTCTCACCGAACCTTTCTAGACATGCGCACAGAGGTTGCCACACCACTGAGCCCTCTGAGTTAGGGTGAACCGAAGCTACGCACCAGGTAGGATACCTGCGAAGAGGAGGTGAGTCACACGGACTGCTTAAATACCAGACTCTTCCGGATCCAATCCTCGACATGCGTACAGGGGTTACCACACCCTAGCTCACTGGCTAAGTCATAGATTGGTTTAGTTCTTTAATGTCTTATGTTCGGTTCATGTGTTTGAGTAATCTAATCCTAGGGTTCACGTCCTATAAGTCTATCTACGTTCCATACTTCCTACCCTTCTACAGAATTTAATTCACCAAGAGGTTCAGAAGTACTTACCTGGGCGGATCGGTGCCGGAGACTCGGGCCATGCTGTCCAAAATCCAAAAATTATTTCATAAGGCCTTTTAAAACATTTTTGGGCCTTGGGCCCCCACAGCCGAGCTTTGACCTGGGCTCTGATACCAATTTTGTAACAACCCAAACCCGGCCCAAACACTATGGTCGAATCTGGATCGTCACGGGGAAAAATCTTTTCGAAAACCATTTTGAAACCCATTAAGCTTTGTTGAAAACTTTTCGGATTTGATTATCTTGATAAAATCATACTTAGTGTTTATTTTTAAAACAAATATTTAAGTACATTATAAAACAAATTCCAACGGTGCCCGATGGCATTTTAAAATATTTTCGTGTTTAATTGGAAATCATGTGAATTTAATTTAATTTTAATAGTATAGTTTTAAACGAAATATCCTACATATGGGAAAAATAACAAAAATAAAGTTTAGGGAGGCCTTATTACATCCAAAATAAAATAAACCAATAATAAAAATAAAATAACTAAATATGAACTTCAATTAGTTCAAGTCCACTGCATGGCCACCTCGAGTCATCCCGGCTCCACATCCGCAATCTAAGTGTCACCTGAAAAATATAAAGGAGAAGGTGAGTCACCAAGACTCAGTATGTAACCCTTCCCCCATTTTAAAGCATTTTCATACACATCAAATAACAAATTAATTATGCAAATCATCATGTGTCCCAACCTAGCCAGCCATACGCCACTGTCTACCCCGTTGTGGTACCAAACCACTGGTGGTGCCAAACCACTGGTGACATATAGTCACGTTGTGCTACCAAAGCACTGGTGTCCGTAGACACAAATCGGGTGATGGGGCCAACCCATCGTGTGATACCAAATCACTGGCAGACGATCCCATAGCTCAAGTGGGGCCAACCCACGGTGGTGTTAACCACAGGGATAAGTCGCTATTGAGGTACCAAACCTCTGGAGGTACCAAACCTCTGGTGACATATAGTCACGTTGTGCTACCAAAGCACTGGTGCCCGTCGGCACATTATCACTGCCCCCTCCACTCAATCAACCCACATGGTCAACAGTCATATACAGATTTATCATATGTACTATCGCAACATGCTTCCCAAAAGCATTAAATATCAAAATCATGTGCACAGGTACTTACCTGATTCATCACGTATACCGTTATGGTATTCAAGCCATTGCCACATAAGTCAAGATAACATTCACATTACTTAACATAGTTAATAAGCTATATGGTGTGTATGTACACACCTGTTACCACGATAGTCTTGAATCCCGAAGATGATCAATCAGCCACACTCTAAGTCCTTGCCCCTATACTCGGCATACTAACAAGGTTAGTATTATGGCCTATTCGGCCAAACTAAAAGATTTAAAGGGATCATACTTTGTACCCGAATCCTTACCCAAATCACTTTGAGTACTAGCCTTAGCGTCCGAATTGCGAATCTGGTTTACAAACTACACTTGGTCAATTAATAACACTAATAACCATAACCTTCGGCTTTTAAACACCAATATAAGCCTTACCTATACTTACCAAATTTCGTTTGTCAGCGAATGAAAGATCTGATCTTACTGCTTTGAGATCCCGGAGTCCTTGATGCAATCGGCTTCAATAGAAAGGTTAGCCAACCATTAATACTTGCCAACTTTCGGCTTTTTCCTTTAATTTAAATCGGCAGAACATTAGAGATAAGGGAAATTGACATTCGGCTATAGCCTACTCACCTTTACTTAATCACCACAACAGTTAACTTGAAGAGGTCCAACCACCTTGGTATTCGGCCAAAAGAGATTCCAAATAAGAGAAGAGAATTTCGGTTCTACAAGGGAGTATAGGAGAATAGGGGTCTTAGTTTATAAATAAAAGAGCTATGGAGATGTGGAGGATTCGGCCAAGGAGTTTTATGAAAGAAAGAAAATAAAGAGAAAACGAGGAGGAGGAAGAAATTCGGCTACTGCAGAAAAAGTCTAAAAGAAAAACAAGGTGATGGCCAGGGGTTTATAAAGGATTTCGGCACCCCCCTAGTAGCCTTGCCGTCCACACCTCCTTGTTCAAGGAGTTCAAAATTTCGGCTACCTCTCCAAGTACTCTTGGCCACACATTTCAATTAATTCAAAATAATTGAATTAATCTTCAAATAATCCCTTAATAATCCACCAATTATCCTTGGATATCCTCTATTATCACAATAATTAAAATCCAATAATCTCCATTTAAATCTAATAATATCCCTAGTATACAAATAATATCCCTTTTAATAAAATCCTTAATATCCATATAATATAATCCTTTAAAAGCTCATATTATCCTTTAATAACATTAATTAATAAAGGAATTTAAAAGGGAGAAAATTTCTCCTACTTATGCCGTCCCCTTGGAGTGCAAAAAGGGAGTTTTCGTGACTCGAACACAAGCTCTCCCTTGTGCATTGTGGCGTCAACTCCAAGTACTTAAGTGGGCTTACTTTGCCACTTAGTCTAGGCTCATTTTATGCCCAAATCATCCCCATTTATTCTTATAACACCCTCCTGCTAAGGCTCCCTACCTTAAAAGTTAAAAACTGACTTTTTCCATTAAACCGAGCCAACTCAAAGCCTTAAATTAAACTCTCTTATTCCATAAATAATATTTCAGTGGTTCATACATAAGAAAATAATGAAATTTCAAATAGCCCCATTTTCGGGATGTTACATAGGGAATTAGTTATTAATTAACTAGTATTACCTCTCAGCCTCTACTACTTAACTAATCGACTAGTACACACTTATCTCTCGACCTCACTTTCTTGACTGGGATAAATCCACGATTTACTCGATAAACTTATCTCTTGACCTTGTTTAGCCTAAATTACTTCTTACGGTCGTCAATCGTAGGATTTAAACACACATGAATTTATACCAACTAACTCTATTGGAAAAACCCTAATTCTTTCGTTAGTCACTCCCACATCTGCTCCTTAATCTCCCTAAGGATCTGGCCACTCATCGACTTAACAATAATCTTTTCCACAATTAAATTAATCATGCAATAACACAAATTAACATAAAATAGAAAGAGATAAAAATTGTTCGTTTGGTGAACTTGATGTGCTCGGAATGACGAAATCTTTTAACAATGATTGAGATCTTATTGGTTGCAAACAAGAAGTGAAAGAAAATTACGAAAATAATTAATAACAAAGAATTGGAATCAAATCGAATCCAAGTCGAAGAGAAAGAAAATAAACTAAAACTAAATAAAAATCCTAAAGTACTAACTAAAACCCTAAAACGGGTTGGCAAAAGCTCCTTAAGCTTTGCCTCAACTTAACTATTTATAGACAGAGTTTATCAGCCCTAATTAGGTCAAATACAAGCCTTAATCACATAAAATATGAGTTGTGTGGACGGAAACACCATTGCTTAATTTTTGCCCATCGTCGCACCTATGTCACGACACTACCTAATGCGTGTCGTGACACACAACTTCGAGTGTAAAATGCTGCATCGGCTCGATTGTGTTGCGACACTAGAAGCTTGTGTTGTGACTCAGTTGTTGTTCCTAATGCTTTTGGGCCTCAAAATGAGTATCTTGCACACTTAATTAAAGCATTAAAACCACCTTAAGTTCGGTATTGGCCTAGTAGGTCAATTAACTCGAATTACTGCGTAAAAATTCTTATTTTGTAATAATTTGAATCTAAGATACGAAATGTGAAAATGCAATAAAATATATTAAAATGTTTAGAAAATAGGCTCGATAAGTGAAAAAAGTACTTAATTTTCCAATATGATTTGTGGCAGATCATTGTTTAAATACCTGTGAACTTACTAAGCATTTGTAATGCTTACCCCATTGTTTCCCTTTTCCTATAGTTGGCCAACTTGCAGAACATGTCTAGCGGATTGTTGAGGAGCTTACACTATCTTGTTAATGACTTGGTAGTCTTTCTATCACTTAAAGCTCGATTTTGTGGCATGGACATAGAGTTAATATATGTGTTTGTTTTGGATATGGTTTTGATTTGAACCTTATGAATGCTTACCTTTGGAATTGTAATGGTTATATAGAAATGCATATATGATGGTAATGTGTTAAATCACTTATGAAGTACTTGAATTGACAATTTGGTAGTCAATTGATATGACTAAATTTGTTAGTATGATTGATTAGAGAATTGGTATGGTTTCATGTTGTTTTGGAAAAGTTTGAATTGTATGATAGACTAATTGGTACTGGAATTGGTATGTGTTGTTGTGAATTGGTGCCAAATGATGGCATATTGGTTATTTTGGTACTATGATGAGATGATCTTGAATTGCACTAAATGGTAAATTTGAGCATAATTAGGCATGACAACATTATGGTATGATATGACGATGGCATATAATGGTTAAGTACATGTTTATTGAATTGAATTTACTTTAAAATGATGCTAAATTGAGACATGTTGGATTGTTTTAATTGAGTAATGATAAATGAATGTTTGATAATGCTTTTGGATTGGTTTTGTGTAGGTTTAGATGTACATGTATGCACCAAATGAGCTAAAGGTTTGACTTGACATGAATAGGTACCAAATGGTCAAAATTTACCAAAAATAGGGTCCTCGTCTTGATGTTAAGTACCCTTCGTTGCAATGTTGGCCGATATATTATGACATCGTAACGTTTTCTAGTCTGATGTCGTGATGTGACAAACTATTTGGCAACGCTACGATGTGGAGGAAGTGACATCACGATGTTGAGCCCAAACTTTCAAATCTTTACAATTAGTCATTGTTTATGCTCGAGTCTACAAAAGAGCTTTCATAAGCTCAATTAAGACTCAGATTTAATTGTGTATATTAATATCCAGGTAGTTATGATATGATTGAATATTTGAATGATTTGTTTATGGTATACTTGATCATAAATTTTAGAAATGTTACAAAAAAGTCCCTATTTGATCTCGGATTGACTCTAAAGCATTCGTATGCTTGTATAAGAACTGAGAAAGAATGTTCATGTTATTCAATGTTGTATTATTGATTGATTGCATGATTGATGAAGTGAAATGATGTTTTTACTATGTATTTATCAGTAGTTGCTCTGGCAACGACTGTGACACTCTGTTACACGAACAATTACGAATCAAAAACAAAACCAAAAATAATTTTATTACTTTCAGTAGGAAAGTAAATCTCTCTCTAATGAAAACCAGTAGAATTGCTATTCCTAGAAAATAGAATTTAGACTTAGAAATAAATTCTCATTTTTTTCAGGTAGAATAATAATATCTCAAAAGTTGTGTAACACCCTAGACCCGGCCTGGTTGCTAAGCCCGAATATCAGGATGTCACACCACCGTCACACATCAAACTCATAGTAACTTGTCACGTTATTAATAAATAATTCTTTTTAATAAGCGTTCGTGCGAATTTTAAGTCCAACATACATACATTAAAACATGCTTAGCATACTTCAATGGAACTAATATTAAGAAATATACATGCTTTCGATCCACTTAACAAAAATTCTTGAATAAGTATGTAGGTATCTATATTGTAACAAAGGTATTGATATTTCTCTTAAAGGGTATTGATACCGATTGGAAAATCTATATCAAATCAGCATTTTGTTTTTCGTTTAAAACCAACTTAAAAATTATCGGTACCCTTATTAAAGTATCGATTAGTTTACCCTGAGTATCGATACTTGTGATATATTATCAATACCAAATTACAATACTGACTTCCTACACATTAAAATATCATAAAGGTATCATTTTTGAAACCTGAATATCGATACCTCTGTTCCAGACTACAAAAATACAACATAATTAAACGTCTAATCTGTTCTAACAAATATCTATTCAACATGCATCATTTATCCCATCAAACCTATGTCAAAACGACCAGAATAACAATTCAAAACATCAAAAACATGTCTGAGCAAAGATTGACATACCAAGGTCCAAGCCTATAATTCCTAGGAACAATTAAGCAACAAAATATCCAAAACATCATGGCAATAACAAGCAACATTTCTACTACATTGCCTTTATTTCCTCAAAACATAAAAAAACGAATAAACACCTGTGAATTAATATCAAAGTCTTGCTTGGATCACTCCCTTGGAACCACACCACTCATACCGGAACACAACTAATCTGCAATAGTATGAAAAAGAGTGGGTGAGATTTACAAGCTCAGTAAATGATCAGAACAGCTACTATGCAAACATGTCATCATGCATTATCGAAACAATCATTTAACATAATTTCAACATTTCATGCTTTAGTACCATATTACCTATTCACGCATTATCTACTGATTTCTTTATATAATAATCACATATCATTTAAACATATATCACAATACTTATAAACATATTTAAAAGATTATTTGGCACTTGAGCTATGAAACGTAAAAGTGGGCTCTATCACCACTCATCGGATACACGGATCTCCAACACGCCATTTGACTCATAGAGTTGAACATATCCCAAAAAGTGAAGCGTGAAGCTAACACTCTCCAACACACCAAACATGTCTCGTTGAATGGAGCTTATCTCACATTCCCTTATCTCTCGAACTTGTCCCAAGGCCTAAATGCTCAAAAACACAATACATATAGGTAAGTACTCACAATCCTTTGGCATGCCAACTATATCCAATGGTCTCAAGGTTCACAAGGCCAAAATATCCGTTATTAAACATACATATTACTTATCGTTTGCTGATCTTTTCACTACATAATCACATTATTATCATAACATATTCACTGTCACATGGCACGTATAACATGCCCACAATTAACTATTTCAAAATAGCCATCATAAGCTTATTACACATATCACAACATCACATTTTAATCCACAATTTCATAACACATATAAAATCATGAGTATGAGAAAGCTTACACGCGGAATTTAGAGTAGGGGTTTATGCTACTTCTAAATTCTCAATTAATACAATAAATCTTGTCTACAAGCAGCGATTCCAAACACTCACCAATACGCTTTCACCGAAATGCCAAAAGCTCAAACTAGCCTTTCCTTAACTTTTTGAAGGTCCTAATGAATCCAAATCTTCAACACAATAATTCACACAATAACGCAATCAACAATCAACTAAGGATTCACCTTAAATAATAAAAAACATAAGCCTAAGCTATGTTCTTAAGTAATCGAAACCTTCAAGACATCAAACTTAAAACCTAATTCTCTCAGTCTACACTCAATCATTTTGCCTAAAACTGATTCCATGCATCTACTTATTCACCTACGACTAATTCTCAACCTTTAAACTACACAAAACTACCCAATTCATGGTATCAAATTTTTTTGACAAATTATGGCTATTTTCACAAAAAATCATTAAAACCCAAGAAATCTTTAACGAAACTCCAAAGTAAGTTTAGAAACCTTCTAATCTAATCAAAACTAATTGAAAAACACTTTAAAACCACGTTTTAACTCAAAATCCCAAAATTCACCATTAAAAACCCAATTTTTGGCTTTTATTTAAAACATGCAATTTAGCCACTAAAAATTTATTTTAAAAGATAGATAACATTTAAAACAAATAGAAAAATGATTTGTTACCTTTGCTGACAAAAAACCGGGCGTTTGATCAAAAACCTAAGAAACTCGAACGCTAAACAATGGAGAAATCTATAGTGTTTTTAGGTGTTTTTCTTGAAATACTATGGAGGTTTTTGGCTTAGGTGATGACAGGAATCAAAAGGATGAAGGTTTAACAAATAAAATTGAAGGAAAGAACTTGGAAGAGCAATAGACAGCAACAAGGGGTGAAGGAGATGGCTATCGTGAAAATAAAACTATAAGTGGGGGATATTAGGTTGATTTTAAAATTTTGGTTTAATTGCTTCTAAACACATAGAATTTTGCCCCTTTTACAAACCAACCTCAAAATTGAAAGTCTTTTGAATATCATTTTAAAAAATTTATTTAATTTTCAAAATGCCATAGACAAAAATATTTCCAAACACTATGCTACGAAATTCCCGAGCTCACTAGAGCTAAAATCCCTAAAATACCCCTAAAATTCCTAGGTCCAATTTGGGGATGTTACAATTCTCCCCCTCTAAAAAGAATTTCATCCTTGAAATTTACCTGAACTAAACAAATAAGGGTATTGTTGTCTCATCGCATCTTCGGCTTCCTAAGTAGCCTCTTCTGTCTTGTGGTTGCACCACAAAACTTTTACCAACAGAACCCTCTTATTTTGCAAAACCTTCTCTTCACGAGCTAGAATCTCAATCAGTTCTTCCTTGTAAGTTAGGTTGGTTCAAACCTCAATCTCCTTTACTAGCACAATATGTGATGGATCTGAACGATACTTCCGCAACATAGACACATAGAAAACATCGTGAATTCGCTCAAGTTTTGGCGACAACTTCATAAGGTCCAACATATCTTGGACTCAGTTTACCCTTCCTACCAAACCTCAAAACCTTCTTCTAAGGTGAAACTTTCAAAAACACCTTATTGCCAACATGAAACTCGATATCTCGACGTTTCAAATCTGCATAAGATTTCTACCTATCAGGTGCTACTTTTAAATGATCATAAATCAACTCCACTTTCTCTTCAGTCTCACGAACTAAATCTGGTCCAACAAATCGTTTCTCATCCAATTTTGTCCATGTAACACCCCAAACCCGACCTAGACGTTAGGGCCGAATCTGGCGTGTCACATTGAAGTGTTTTTCGGAAGCTATGTTTTCACTGAAAACCGTTCTAGAAATTTAAAACTTCTTGCCATTTAAAACTTGTACAAACCTGAGTTTGCGTTTGTTTATTTTCAATCGTGATTTATTAAAAAGTTATTCCCTTTTAAAATGTTATTACCTTTAAAACCTTATTTGTTGCGGAAGCTTAATTTAAAACAAATGATTTACGAAAACGTGATACTTAAAATGTAACACCCCAAACCCGGCCTAGACGTTACGACTGGATCTGGCATGTCACATGAAAGGAATGTCTAAAAAATAGCTGTGCGTTCGTTAAAAAGTTCGTATTCTTTTTGAAACTCTGCGTTTTGTGGTTTGTTTATAAAAGCCGATTCATTTCAATGCCCATTTTACAAAGTTGTTATTAATTTGAATAAAATTGTATTTGTTGTGACAATCGAGCTTAAGTAATTTTGAATAAAAACAGTTTATTATCATTTTAGGAAAATCCCATATTGAACATTTAATAATGAACAGTAACCAAATTGAAAGCTAAAACCAAATAAGATACCAAAGGCCTTATTACAAACCCAAATAAAAACCGAAATTTAAAATAAGTACCCAAGTCAAAAGTCCATGTAAACCCGAAAATAATTATCGCATGGCCACCCCGAGTCCACCTGGCTCCTCATCCGCGATCTACGAATCACCTGGAAAAAATAAGGGAGAAGGTGAGTCACCAAGACTCAGTGCATAATCCCCCTCCCGGTTAATGCAACATGCTTACACAAATCATAACCAAGCAATATATCATGCACCCAAACCTAGCCATCCATAACTCCGTTTCTACCCCGTGTGGTACCAAACCACTGGTGGTGCCAAACCACTGGTGACCCAAAGTCACGAATAACCCATCTGTGGGGCCAACCCACGTTGTGATACCAAATCACTGGCGACAATACCGTTATATCAAATGTGGGGCCAACCCACTGTGGTGCTAAGCCACTGGGACGAGTCGCTATGAGGTGCCAAACCTCTGGTGACCCAAAGTCACGAATATCAATAATCCAAGTGTGGGGCCAACCCACATTGTGATACCAAATCACTGGCGACAATCCCGATATATCAACTGTGGGGCCAACCCACTATGGTGTTAAACCACTGGGACGAGTCGCTATGAGGTGCCAAACCTCTGGTGACCCAAAGTCACAAAATTAACTGTGGTACCAAACCACTGGAGGTGCCAAACCTCTGGTGTCCCAAAGACACGGATATCATCTTCCCCCTCCTCTCATCATACCCATGCAATATGACATAATAATTCGTATGCAGTATGACATGTATGCAGATCATATATCACAGATACCGTATGAAACAAATTACCATCATAATCAAAATAACAAATACGACATAATCAAGCCAATCAACCTCTAAGGGTATAACAGTAATTTACCTTCTAGGGGTATTTTGGTAATTTACCCACTAAGGGTATTTCAGTAATTTCGTACCTGGAGTGGCCTTTTTGAAGGCCCAATGTCGCCCCGAGCGACTCGACTACCAATTCTGTCTTTACCAGACTATTGGGCCTAAAACCCGATTCCGGCCCATTCGGGCCCACACGCTCGTGTGGCCCACGGCACAAATCTAGCCACGTATATAAATTCCACCTAGTCTAGTTCAACATTTACTAAACAATCATACAATTTACTCATTTGGGCCCACGGGCCCATCGTGGCCCAAGCAGCCCAACCCACAAGAATACTACTGATGGCCTCAACTATCGCGTCGAAGCCCCACACGTGCGCTCGCACGCTCGTGTGACTACTATTGCCGTGACCAGCACTTCGGCATTTGCCACTCTACAACTAGAGTAGAGAGAGTTACACACCTGATAGGACTCTGGTGTTAAACCGCGCTGCGACCACTCCTGTGCCCAAACGCCCTCCAAGATGTGTTTACTCTCCTCCTAGGATGCTCTTTATATAGCTAGCTCTTCACCTTCATTCTTTGTGTCTTTCCGATGTGGGATCCCTTCGTCAGTAGAGTTTAAATTCAACTGAAACTCTTGCCGTCCAATCCGCAAAATAAATACTCCCTTGCTTCTCATGAGATTCGAACCCAGGCTCCCTTGTAACGTAATCCACGCCGCTAACCACTTGGCCACAAGCTCCTCTTGTGTCTTAAACCATGCGCAACTAAATATAAACTATGGGCCAAATTCTAAGATCCATGTAAAAAGAAAACCAAAATGCAAGAGCCAAGACTTGAACCTTGGACCTCCTTCCTTCCTTGTGGCGTCACCCCCTTGCCCCTTATGTGGCGTCACTTTGCCACTACACCACACACTCCAGTTGTGTCATTTTCTCCATATTTTATTCTTAAGGCCTACCTGCCAACTTCCAGGGTTTTTTTCACCTAAAACCAAAATTTCCCCAAAGCCAAAGTTTGATCCCGGGACTTCATAGAAGCCCTCTAACCTTCCAAAATCACTTACCTAATAAGTCTAACTTGCATTAATACCGTTCTCTAAAATTTTAAACGCTACTACTTCTAAGGCCCATTGGGCTCAATCCTACTAGGCCCAATTTCAGGATATTACATAAAAATTGAGTTGCGGAAACGTAGCTGGAAACACAAAAATTTACGTGTTTTTACATGCCCTTTGTAACTTAAAATCATGCTATTTCGGTTAAATTCATGTCGAAAAATAATTAAATATTATAAAATAATTAAATTGTGTTAAAAATATGAACATGATGAATTTTAATTTTATAGTTAATTTTGATTAATTTTGACTATTTTCGACAGATTCGCACAAAGAGCGAAAATTGACTGGGCAGACATTGCTCAAAGAATAAACCCGGGAAGCAATTTGAAGTATCAAGGCGAATTTATTTCCAGCCTAAGACGGTCCGATTATTAATATTAATTCATAAATTAATTAATTTTAATTTATTCCCTATTTATTTTGGGCTAAATAAATTAATCTTAATTAATTATGGAAAAATGGCCTAGTTGAACCGCACCAGTTGAACCAAACCGATTGAACCGAACCGAGCAAAGAATTGGGCAGCCCAAACCGTCCATATGCTGGCCCAAATCAGCTTATTATCTGATTAATTAAGCTTGCAAAGAGGCCTTCGAAGACTTGTCAAAGTTGCATTCAACCCCCTCCACAATTAGTGGCTTTGTAGATTTGCCCCATGCCATATTTAGCAAAGTTGAAGCCATCAACTTTGCCACATAGATGGCCGGCCAAGGGGGGTCTCTTTGGCTGATGGAATTTTCTATTTTTAGCAGCCACAATCAGCTATAAAAGCCACCCTTGCTAATCGTTCAAAGCATCACTCATCCCTCATCCCTCATCTCTCATTCACATCTCTTCTCTCACAACTTTTCTCTCCTCTCTCATTTCTTCTCTCATTTCCCTATTTCCTTGCTCTTGTGCCGATTTCTCCCCTTGGGAAAAGGGTCTTCTTTAGTCATCATTGAGCAGCAATTAGAGTGTTCATAAGCCACCTTGATAGCCGAGGACAACGGAGGACGAAGAACGGAGCAATTAGTCAAGCCACATAGAAACACCGGATTTGCTTCTTGTTCCCTATCTTTTTAAATTTTGTTGTTGTTTTGACAAACATGTTTATGAATATTTATGCTATTGGAATGGTTAATTTAATCAGCTTAGCTTGAACTTAATTTGTGTTGGGTTGATTGCATTTCATCCTTTAAAATTATTAATGTCGAAACCATTTATAAAAGTTTGGTAAAAACGAGGGATCGACTTAAAAAAATGGAAATGGAGTCGCCACCAATCCCTTTTTACTTAGGTGTGATTGGATCACCTTGTAAAACATTTTATTTCAAAACATCGATTTTGGTCTACGAAATACAAGAAAACGGGTTCGGGAGTCGGTTACGTATGAGGAAGGGTTAGCACCCTCATAGCGCCCAAAAAATTGGTACCTAATCGATAAAATCATGTCCTAATGTTGAAAATTTAAAAAATTACGAAATATGATCCTTTTATTAGAAGGAAAATCAAGACTTACCTATTACAAAGAAATAAAATGTTATATCCTGTAAGTTGGGATATAACATCTCATGACTTCGAAATTAGGCTCGACTTTATTTGTAGAAAATTTTTATTTCGAAACACAAAACATCATATCCAGTAAGTTAGGATACAACGTTTTGAATTTCCGAGAATAAGTTTTGATTTGGAAATTTATGAATTTCAAAAAGAAAAAAAAGGATACTTAATATTTTAAGTTCAACGATAAAAATCGAAACCCAATGAGTTAGAGCACAATTTTTCTCGAAGTCCCAAATATTAGATATCACCTTATTTTTTAAAAACTATTTGAAATAAATGCGTCAATTCAAAAGGTGCTTTTATAGAAAAATGGTTTGAGTAAAACATTGCATGAATACATTACAACATATTTAATAGCAATTCTACATGTCTATAAATTATACTAACAATAAATAATAAATAATAAAAGAATATAACATGAATGAATATATAAAGAACTATGTTAAGCAAGAATAATGATTAAAAAGGACATAAATAAATAAACATGTGATATAAAATAAATTAAAACTTTCACGAAATAACAAAATCAAATGAAAAAGAGAATAATATATTTAAACATTGGAAAAATAAAAAAGAATATGACGATTTTTAAAATGATTTAATACATATATATAACAAAAAATTTAAAGTAATAAAAGAGTATTTAAATAAATAAATATAATTTAATAATTTAATACATATATGAATGATTACATATAATAAAAATAACTAGTAAATAATATAATATTTTTATATAAAAACATATATATATATATATATATATATAATATACTAATCATAAAATTACATATAATAAAAACAATATAAATAAAATATATTATATAATATAAATTTTACATATAAAAAAAAAATTTAGAATTAATATATAATATAACATAATACTATATAATATAGAATTTTTTTTTAAAAAAGTATAATGTAATAATAATAAAAAATTATAAAATAATATAAATAATATTAAACCAAAAAATATGTATAAGGTTAATACATAAAAAAAATACGTATAAATTTTTATACTATAAACAAAGTTAATATATAAATAATAATATAACATTTTTATATGATAAAATAATTAAATATATAGTAGTAGAATGATTTAAAAAAAATAAAATAAAAAATAAACAAAGAAAAGAGGACTAAATAGCAATAAACTAAATATAAAAGGATTAAATTAAAACTCGCGTCGCACTGTAGGGACTCATTAGGCAATTATGCCTTCTTCCCAAAACGGCATCGTTCTGATTTTTAGCCCTTAAAGCAGTCCGAGGGACTAAATTGAAGCAAAGTATAAGTTTTTGGGCTAATTTAAAATAAATAAAAAGTTGAATTGGACGAAATTAAACTTAATGAGATAGCAGATGGACTAAAAGGGTAAATTTTCCTTTTTTATAAAACGAGCGGATCCTCCTCGGGTTTTCGTGTCAACGCGCGGATCCCCTTTTTAAAACGACGCCGTTTTGGTCATTAGCTGGCTTCACCAAAACGACGCCGTTCCAGTAGCTCTTATAAGCCAAAGTAATAGAAAAAAAACATTTCAATTAGGTTTTTTTTAAAAAATAATAAAAGAATCCTATCGAAAAAACGCTCTCAGCCTTCATCGGTTTGCCGACCTTCGGCCGTCCTCGCGTGTGCTTCACGCGCCATACGCGCCGTCGTCTGCGACGACTTTCTAGGTTAAAACCCTCACCATTAAAAAGGTAAACTCACATATTTTTTATTTTATTTTTTTTAAACAGTATTCGTATATCAAATATATAGAAAAATAAAAAAAAACAAAATGAAATGTTGAAAATCACCTTCTGTAACCGAATTTCTGATTTTATTTCTCTATATTTCGCAAATATTTTTGTATTCTCTCTGTCTGAGTATTTGTGTGTTTTACAGATTTGTGTAGTGCTTTTTATTGTCTTTGAAATAAAAAAGAAATAAAAAATTGTGCCTTTGTTTTGCCATATCTTGCTGCTTGTTCCTTCCTTTTTTGTGCAGGTCAAAGGCGAGGATCTCGCGACAGAGGCTGTTCGTGCGTTGATGTCAGAGTGGCTCGCGCAGATTGCAGCGCGATGGGTGTCGAGGCTGCTAGGCCTGCGGCGTAATGGAAACCTAGGGTTTCCTGCGTCCGCAAGTGATTTGGGTCACTTGGGCCAATTTCGTTTTGGGCTTGATTGGGTCTGGGTAGGTTAGTTCTGCTTAGGTATGGGTCTTAGGTTTAAATTGGGTCTGTTTAGTTTTGGGCTAAGGGTGGAAGTGGGCTACGGGTCTAGTTTGGGTTGCTAGGTATTCTGTTTAGGAATTGGGCCTCTGGATTGGGCTATTTAATTTGGTTTTTGTAGAAGGACTGTAAAAATATAAACCTGGACATTTTATTTTTTATTTTGTTTTTCTTTTTCTGAATAAAATGGGCCCCGGCAAAATGGGCTGACTACAGCTGCCCCTCTTTGCTCATTGTCGTGTAACGAGAATAGAGCAAAGACTATAAAAGGACCAATTTTGCCCGGTTTTGGCCGAACCTCGACTTCTTGGTCCTCGTCTTCTTCAAATGGCTTCCAATCCCAACTGCATCTTCAGGGGTACTGGAACTGCAACTTTAGAAGTATTGAACTATAAGTCTGATGGCTTCGGTCTGCTATCTTCCGATCTGCTCCACTGTAAACTCAGGGAGATGAGATCTGATGTTTTTGATCTGCTATCTTCCGATTTGCTCCACTGCAAACTCAGGGAGATGAGATCTGATGTTTTTGATCTGCTTCCTGCAACTTCAGGAATGCCAGATATACTATCTTCAATCTGCTCTACTACAAACTCAGGGATGCCAGTCTGATGTCTTTGATCTGCTTCCCGCAACTTCAGAAATGTCAGATCTGCTATTTTAATCTGCTCCCTGCAAACTCAGGGATGCCAGATTGGTATCTCCGATCTGCTTACTGCAACTTTAGGAATGCCAGATCTGCTATTTTAATCTGCTCCCTGCAAACTTAGGGATGCCAGATTGGTATCTCCGATCTGCTTCCTGCAACTTCAGGAATGCTAGATCCGCCATCTTCAATCTACTCTACTGCAAATTCAGGGAGGTTAAGCTGATGTCTTCGATCTGCCTCTTGCAACTTCAGGAATGCTAGATCTATTATCTTCAATCTACTCCACTGCAAACTCAGGGAGACAAGATTTGATGTCTTCGATCTGCTTCCTGAAACTTCAGGAAAATGACATCTGCTGTCTTCAGTCTACTCCGCTACAACTTTAGGGAGACAAGGCTAAAAGTATCTTCGATCTGCTTCCTACAACTTCAGGAAAATGAGATCTGCTGTCTTCAGTCTACTCCGCTGCAACTTCAGGGAGATAAGGCTAAAAGTGCCTTTGATCTTCTTCCTGCAACTTCAGGAAGATGAGATCTTCATTTTCAGTTTTCTCCGCTGCAACTTTAGGGAGATAAGATTGGTGGCTAAAATCTGCTTCCTTGTTACCTCGAGACGATAAGATTCACCAAATTTGATCTACTCCACTACTGTTTAGGGAGATAAGATCTGCAAATTTATCGATATTGCTACACTGTCCACTGAGGGACATGTCCTGTAGACTCGGTTCCATATGTTTATGTCACATGACTAGGATGCTATGATCAGAATGAACCAAATGCTTCTAGCTACATGAAAATGATTCCTTTTAAAGGATTAGGATTAGGATGCAATGATCGGAATGAATCAAATGCTCCTAATGAAATTTGCTATGATACAAAAATGTTATGAGTATGATTCCTACTCTAGGTGTTATCACTCATTTGTTCTTTATTCTTGTTCATCAATCATGTTCTGCTCAAAAATTTTGCCCCACTGTAATTTCAGAGTCACCTCCGCTTGAAACTTTGAGGATACAAGGCTTGGACCATCCTACCACGATAGGAATTGAAAGTTTTTCAATCTGACCTATCTGCAATTTTCAAGGTATAGGGTTTATTTCGAATTCAACCCATTCCACCACAATTCAGGGTTTCTTAGTTCGTCACACCATTCCCCGAATGTCCTGATGATGTCACTTACTTTTATCACATCAATTCATTATTTTGTCCAATTATCAATTGGACAAAGAATTCAGAGAAATAGTTTTTATCTAGACTCTTCTTTCTCAAATATTTTTATGCACATGGAAATTCTAAACAATTGTCCTATTTCAGTTCCTTATCTTATCTAGGAATTTCCAAAGTAATATGTAGAACTTCTTTTTGTGAAATTATTAGTTCGTCAATCATTATTTCAATGCAACACATTTATGAATAATGGGTAACAAATAAATTGATCTCAAAAAGAGTTAAATGAATTATAAAAAATACAAAGAAAATTAACCAGGAATATATCTTTGAGAATAAAAAGAATCCCAAGATAGTAAAATGAATAGGACAAAAATCAGATGCCCTAGATATCGCCGATTGAGCTTCTATATACAAACTTTATGAAGACTGCCTTGAGCTCAACATGTGTTTAGAAGACCCAAAGTACTTTGTTGATGCCCCGATATGCAACATTCTTCATTTCATTGTTGATTCAAGTGTAGCAAAATGACTGCATGTCCATTCAGATTTTGAGCCGCCCTTTTTGGGTTCTCAACTCAAAACCCCTTTGGTCTCAAGGCGCCCTTTGCGGGTTTTCACCTTGGCTTCTCCTTTTTTTTTAAAAACTCAAAGCGCCCTTTGCGGGTTTTCACTTTGGCCTCTTCTCCTTTTCAAGCAAAATACTTTTTGACTGAGTCCGAGTTCACAGGATTGGGTAAACTTTTCCCATCCATTTCGGTCAAGATCAATGCTCCTCCAGAGAAGGCCTTCTTCACCACATATGGTCCTTCCCAGTTCGGCATCCATTTTCCTCTGAAATCCTTTTGTATGGGAAGGATCTTTTTCAATACAAGGTCCCCCCATGAAACTCTATTGGGCGAACTTTCTTATTGTAGGCTTGCATCATTAGTTTTTGGTACATCTGACCGTGACGAATAGCCCTTAGCCTCTTTTCTTCAATTAAGTTCAACTGACCATACCGAGCCTGAATCCATTCAGCTTCATCCAGCTTTATTTCTGACAAAACCTGAAGAGAAGGTATTTCCACTTCAATCGGTAGAACTGACAAAACCCAGTAGAGGTTCTGACGAGCGTCTGATAAGCATAGAGTGCAAACGGTAGTTTCTTATGCTAATCCTTATAAGTCTCAGTCATCTTCCCTACTATCTTCTTGATATTTTTGTTGGCCGCTTCTACTGCCCCATTCATTTTTGGACGATATAGAGACGAGTTGTGGTGTTTGATCCCAAATTGACTACAAATTTCTGCTCTCGTGCTGTTGTTCAAATTCAGTGCGTTGTCTGATATGATACTCTCGGGCATTCTATATTGCCAAATGATCTCCTTTTTGAAGAATCGACTAACTGCTGATTTAGTGACGCTAGCATATGAAGCAGCCTCTACCCATTTTATGAAGTAATCAATTACCACGAAGATGAATCGATGTCCATTCGAAGATTTTGGTGAGATTGGTCCAATAACATCCATGCCCCATATGGAAAATGGCAATGGGGAAGTCATAACATGCAAAGGTGACGGAGGCATATGAATTTTATCTCCGTAAATCTGGCATTTATGACATCTCTTAGCATAGTTAATACAATCACCTTCCATGGTGGACCAATAATATCCAAATCTCATTATCTGTCTGGCCATTGTGAATCCATTAATTTGTGTTCCACAAACACCCTCATGAACTTCCTCTAGGATCTTCCTAGCTTCGACTGCATCAACGCATCTTAATAATACCTGATCTTTTCTTTTTTTGTACAAGATATCCCCGTCTAAAACATAGTCAGAGACCAATCTTCTTAAAGTCCTTTTCTCATTCTCAGTGGCATGCTCCTGGTATTCACGATTTTTTACGTATCGTAATACATCCTGATACCAAGGGTGATCATCTTTTTCCTCCTCTTCCACATTATAACAACGAGCTGGAACTTCAAAGATACTTATCTGAATAGGTCTCATAACCTCTGGTCTGTTTACTTTGATCATAGAAGCCAAGGTCGCCAAAGCATCTGCCATCTGGTTTTCATCGCGTGTGAGATAATTGAAAGTAATGTCATCAAACTCCTCAATCAATCCCAGAACTATTTTTTGGTAATCAATTAGTTTGGGATCTCTTGTCTCCCACTCTCCTTTAAGCTGGTAGATTACAAGGGCAGAATCTCCATATACTTCTAGCACTCTGATCTTACGCTCTAAGGCTGCTCGAATTCCCATGATGCAGGCTTCATATTCCGCCATGTTCTTTGTGCAATTAAAATCCAATTTGCATGTGAATGGATAATAATCACCACTAGGGGATACCAAGATTGCCCCAATTCCATTTCCCACAGCATTTGACGCTCCATCAAAGTTTAGCTTCCACGAACAATCTTCAGTATTTGCCACATACATCAGCTCTTCATTTGGGAAATCAAAACTCAAAGGTTCATAATCCTCTAAAGCTCTACTAGCCAAAAATTCTGCTACTGCACTTCCTTTTATAGCCTTTTGGTTCACGTAGACTATATCAAATTCAGACAGTAAAATCTGCCACCTAGCCATCCTTCCATTCAAGGTGGTGGACTCCATCATATACTTTAACGGATCAAGCTTTGAACTTAACCAGGTAGTATGATATAGCATGTACTGCCTCAATCTCCGAGTTGTCCAAATCAGGGCACAACACAATTTTAAAATCGACGAATATCTCATTTCACATTCAGTGAACTTTTTGCTGAGATAATATATCGCCTTTTCTTTCCTTCCTGACTCATCATGTTGGCCAAGCACACATCCCATGGAGTTATTGAATACTGACAAATACAGTATCAATTGTCTATCTGGATTAGGCGGAGACAGTACTGGGGCATTCAACAGATATTGTTTGACTTTGTCAAAAGCTTTCTGGCACTTATCGTCCCATATACCCTGGTTGTGTTTCTTGAGAAGACAAAATATGGTATCACATTTCTCAGTTAATTGTGAAATAAACCGAGCAATGTAGTTTAAACTTCCGAGAAAGCCTCAAACTTCCTTTTGAGTGCGTGGTGGAAGCAATTCTTGTATTGCTTTAACCTTGTTTGAGTCAACTTCGATTCCTCTCTCGTTGACCACAAAACCCAGTAATTTCCCTCACCGAGCTCCGAAAGTACACTTTGCCGGGTTGAGCATCAATTGAAATTTCCTTAATCTCAAAAACAACTTCTTCAAAACTTCAATGTGTTCCTTTTCTGTTCGAGATTTGGCGATCATATCATCAACATTTACTTCAATTTCTTTGTGCATCATGTCGTGGAACAATGTTACCATGGCCCTTTGATATGATGCCCCAGCATTTTTTAGTCCGAATGGCATTACCTTATAGTAGAAGGTACCCCACAATGTTATGAAGGTAGTTTTCCCCATATCCTCAGGGTGCATCTTGATCTGATTATATCCCGAAAAACCATCCACGAATGAGAACAGTGAATATCCCGCCGTATTATCCACCAATGTGTCAATATGCGGCAAAGGGAAATTGTCCTTTGGGCTAGCTTTATTTAAGTCCCTATAATCCACACACATCCGGACCTTTCCATCATTCTTAGGGACAGGGACGATATTGGCAACCCACTCTGAGTATTTGACCACCTGTAGAAATCCAGCGTCAAACTATTTTTTGACTTCCTCCTTTATCTTCAACACCACATCCGGCCTCATCCTTTGTAGCTTTTGCTGAACTGGCTTGCACTCTTCTTTTTTGGGGAGACGATGCACCACAATATCAGTACTTAGCCTAGGCATATCTTGGTATGACCATACAAAGACGTCTTTGAATTCCTGTAGTAACTCAATAAGGTCTTGTTTTGTCTCATCGGCTATGTGGGTTCCGATTTTCACGACCTTTCCTTCCAATAAGGCTATGTTCTCTACCTCCTCTCCATGGGGTAAAATTTGTTTCTCCTCTTGCTTTACCATTCTTAACAAATCTGGAGATAAGTCACAGTCTCTATCACCTTCAAAATCCTGAGATTCCTCTAAACACATGTCTTACTCAAAATGGACCTCTGGGTCTGTAGTATTGTTGCTCATATCATTGATATCTAGGGACCTATGATGGGCACCAAATAATGTACAAAGAACAAATGAATTCGAGGACAACTATTCACATGATATGAATGAAAAAAAATTTGGAATGAAATTCGAGAGTCAAAAGAATAATAAAAAAAATGAAAGAATGTTTGCTAGAATTGGTCATTAAAGATGTATTTTATTGAAACAAAATATCTGAACATGAGCCTATTTCACAAAAGAAATCTTGTAATATCCTGAAAATGGGCTTGTGTTTTTGGCTTAATTTTATGAAATAACATGTCTTATGTGTTATGAATATGTTATGTGAATTTTTAGAACCTTGAAATGTAGGGAAATGCCTTAGTATTAAGTTTTAAGTTTAAGCCTAAAAGAGGAAGCTAAGCAGGGTGGCCTTAAGAAAATAAATAGGGGAAATACGACACACAAAAATAGGCTTGTCTAAGTGGCTTGGAGGCGCCACTTAAGGCCTCTGTAAATGACGCCACCAACATGTGCTAATGGGCCAAGGTTCGAGTCGCATGGGAAGCTAATTAAAAGCTTTTATTTTTGCGGCAAAGGGGAGTAGTAATGGACGGCATGGGGAGTCTATGGGAGGAGTTTAAGATGAGGTTTTAATCCTTTTAAAATTCGGCAAAGCTAGGAGATAATAATAGGATTATTTTTATGAGGGGATAAAGAGAGAAAAAAAAGAGGAAACTGATAAGGGAAGAGGAGTTGGCTGAATTTGGGGCATTAGAGGATGGAACTTTAGGCTTTGGTATAGTAGGAGGGGGTGCCGAATTCATTCTTTTTCTCATCTTTTCTTGTGTACTGAAAATCCCAAAGAAACCTACTTGTGTTCGTTTCCTTTTCTTCCTCTCTATTACTCTCTTCCATAAGCCGAACTTCTCAAGTTACATTCTCTTCTTCTTTTTCTTCAAGGGCCGAATATCTCTCTCCCAAAATCCATCATAGCCGATTCTTCCTAAGGCTCCACACTCTCTCTTTTCATTCTTGTAAAAGCCGAATACTCCTCTACCCTGTTGATCATCTAAGCAAGAGCCGAATCTCTCTGTTTCAGTCTAGGATATTCGACTGAGTTGGTAAGAATCTCTCTTGGCCGAACCTTTGATTCTTTTCTTGCTTAAACTTTCGAAAAATCAAGGCACTAATCCCATTGGTATTGCTCTATGGCCGACTACTTGAAGGAAGTTTCGGGATCAGGCCTGTTGTCGACTACAAAGGAGGAAGTTTCAGGATTTTAAAGGATCTAAGGTAAGTCATATTTGACATTCGGCCAAGGGCCATCTATTATGATTTAATGTTAGAATCGGATCTAACATATGTGCATAGGTATTTCGACATCTCCATAGCCAAGTGGTGCTTTCGGGATTTAGGATTTGCAAGGTATGTGAAGATGTTATTCGGCCAAGGCCTATGTAGTGACTTAGATTTGTTTCCTATTTGCTTTAAAGCTGAAACTAATTAGTTAAGTGATTTTAGTGCCTAGCCCATTGCAAGGGAGGAACTCTACGAAGTTTCGGGATTTGGTTGGTAACCAAATCGGCGGCAAGGTAAGAAGTTGATTTCGACAATCCTATTGGGATTTGGTTTTATGGCCGAATGGGTTTTATTAAATTGCTAGTGTTGGCCGAATATAGGAATTAAAGATCTAAAGCGTAGACCGGGAATTTCGGGATTTCAATAAATTCGCTAAGTATATCAGGTGTGTACCCCACCCTAAGCCCTAATAGTTTTATGGTACTGTTTATATGCATGTGTTAATAAGAATGTGTAACATGTGGTTAAGAGTACCATGCAATGGTACAAAGTACTCAGGTACGTTTTCCTACTCCTACTGTGAGTATGATTTATGGCATATAAGTGAATGTGATAAGAATGTGAAATAAGGCTTAAGGCATGATATTGCATGATATGTATGACATGGGGCATTTGGGTGATTATGAAAGGGGAAGTGAATGTGGTGACTATTGTCACGATATATGAATGTGGTGACTTCGGTCACATTATCTGAATGTGGTGTCTCATGACACAAAATATTATCTGGTGGCTATGCCACAATATATAAGGGCGATGAGCACGTCGACTGCAGCGACTGCCTTCGATGGTGTGTAGCGGATGGAGGGTTGACTTAGTAGTCCCCACGGTGTGCAGGTTAGTACGGGTGATGTGTAGCGGATGGTAACTAGGTTTGGGTTCGGGAATGCATCATTAATTGTAAATTATGATATGTATGTGTATGATTTGATATGCCTGAATCTGTTTGGACTTAGTGTTGGATGTACACATTGAGTCTGTTTGACTCACCCCATTGTGGGAACATTTTTCAGGTGACGATCAGTGATGGACCGGGTCGGCAGGAGCTTAGTGGTGGCCATGCTCAGCAAGGAAATTCATTTTATTTGGACATTTTTATATTTTAAGTATTTTGAATTTATTTTGGGTTCGTTTTGATGTAATAAGGCCATGGTATGAACTATTTTATGCATGCATGATGACTATTTACTTATGTTACGAAATTTTTATCAAATTAAAGACTAAGTACATTTTATTTAAGAATGAACTCTAAATGTTTTGACACCTAAAAGAAAATGATTTCTAACTTAAAGGTAAAACCTAAAACAATTTCGGTATATCTTTTAACTTAAATTTTTTGAAACTTAAGCAATGGAATTTTCATAAAAACTTATATTTCAAAAATAAACTAGTTCCAACTTGAGCCCAACCCAATTCAAGTTTTCTTCCAAAATCACTCAAAGATTTTCAAAAGATACAAACCAGTTTTGAACCGTTTTTACTCGAGGAACATACCAGATCTGGTCGAGGCTCGTGGGCCGGGTTTGGGGTGTTTCAGCTTGGTATCAGAGCCCAGTTTTAAACTCTCGGCCTTGGGTTTAAGGCCCAAAACGTTTTCAAAGTAAGCCCAAAAGAATTTTGTGAAATAAGCAGGTTTTCTGGCATGGCACCTAAGTCTCCGACCCGAAGTCCACCAGGTAAGTACCTCTATCTCTTGTGTGATTTATATTACGATTTGTAGAAGGGTAGAAATGGAACGTAGATTAGTATGATAAGTACTTGAACTATAGGACTAGTTTACCCCAACAATTTCATAAAACTTAAATGTCTAATTAAACAAACCTGTGACTAAGTCGCCGAGTTAGGGTGTGGCAACCATTGTGCGCATGTCTAGGATTGGTTTCAGTGGGAGCTTGGTATTTAAGCAGTCTGCGTGTCTCACCTCCTCTCCACTCGAATCCTACCTGGTGCGTAGCTACGGTTCACCCTAACCAAGAGGACTTATTTACGGGCTAAACCCAATAACTAAAACCCGAAAGAGACTAGCCGTATTTCCGTAAAAACCCTAGTTTTAAAACTCTTAAATTACCCTTTTGATTTGTAAAAACGATTCTATAAAATTTTTTTGAAATATTCTTGATTTACAAAATTACTAAAATACCCCTAGTGGTAAAATTATTAAAATGCCCTTGGTTTCTAAAATTACCATATTACCCTCGAATTTAATAAAATTCCCTTACTTTGCAAAAGTATCCAAAAACCCTATTTTACAAAAATTCAGAATACCCTAATTTGGAAAAAATTACCAAATTGCCCCTGCTTTGCAAAATTACCAAAATGACCCTCGATTTCCAAAATTTCTGCAACAACACCGATTTGGAAAACAAATTCTCAAAAAGAACCCTAAGTTTCAAAATACCTTTGATTTATAGAGATTTTTCAAATTAACCCCGGTTTATTACCAAAATACCCCTGTAGGACAAATTACGAGAATACCCTTGGGATTGGAATAGACAAAAAGGTACGAAGAGTGAATGTGTATGGGAGATACTACGGAATGGATGTGTTTTCTTTGAATTAGGATAGAAGACTTGAAACTTTGATTGATCGAAAGAACTACTACTAAACTCTTTACATAAAATTTCTTCGCGGATAATCAGTGGAATAAAGGCTAATTCATAAAACTTTCTTAAATCAGATTAAAGCCCGATCGTAGAAATGAGCTCTAGGGGACGTGGTTGTGATGTACGAGGACGCGGTAGAGGCAGAATGACTGTGTCGGAACCCGTTAGATCGGGTCAAGGATCTGAGAATGAGGTACCACAGCCACCACCACCAGCAGCTGTTGGTGTTGAGCAGCAAGATCAGACGGGGGATGATACGGTATCGCAGGCTGTGCTGCGAGTTCTTGATATGGTGGCTGGAGCCGGTGGAAACATGGGAGCTCGGAAATCTGTACCCGAGCGACTCCGAGCCAATGGGGTTGAAGTGTTTCGTGGAGTATCTGGTGTGGCACCCAGTACGGCTGAATATTGGTTGGAGGCAACGGAACGAATTATGGATGAGTTGGATTTGACCCCTGCGGAGAAACTGAAAGGAATGGTGGCATTGCTACGTGATGAAGCATATCAATGGTGGCTCACAGTTCGGGATGGTGCCACAGCTGAGGATCTGACTTGGGAATATGTTAAGGCAGCGTATCAGAAAAAGTATGTCGGCACGCGTTACACTGATGCGCAAAGGAAGGCATTTCTGGGGCTGGTTCAAGGGAACAAGTCCATTGCGGAGTACGAAGCTGAATTTCTGAGGTTGAGCCGGTATGCTCGAGGAGTAGTGGCTACGTAGCATGAGCAGTGTGTCCGATTTGAGGACGGACTAAAGGATGACCTAAGGTTGTTGATAGCCCCATATCAGGAGCGGGAGTTTTTTGCATTAGTAGAAAAGGCTAAGGTAGCTGAAGGGATTAAGGACTCTGTAAGGCAGCACTCTGATCGGAATAAGCAGAAAAGAGGATTTGGGCCGTCAGGGTCAGCTGGGAATGTTCAGAAGAGGCCTAGAGTTGATGGGCCGCGAGGTCAGCAAGCTGGTACAGGAGGGCAATATCGTACTTGTGATCAGTGTGGGAAGAAACACTTAGGGGAATGTTGGAAGAAGACAGGAGGATACTTTAAGTGTGGGTCAAAGGACCATATGATTAAAGACTGTCCTATGAGGCCAGATGGAAATCGACCAGTAGCTCAGAATGTTAATCAGGCTGGTAGAGGTGGACAGCAGCCTCAGCGAGGCCGTGGTCTGAATGGCCGGGGTAATGGTGCTGGAAGAGGACGTGGAACACCTAGCAGAGGTGCTGGTAATGCAGAGGCAAGGCAGCCGGGTCTAGTGTATGCGGTTCACCGTAGAGAGGATGGAGACGCGCCGGACGTCATAACCGGTACGTTCCTTGTTTGTGGCAAGCCTTATTTTGCTTTGATTGATGTGGGCTCGACCCATTCGTATGTTGCATGTAGAGTAGTGGGAACTTTAGGCATAGCCTCTGAACAATCTGATAGGGAGATGACTGTAGTAAGCCCACTAGGCCAAACTGTAGTGGTGAATAAGATGTTTCAGAAAGTACCTTTAGAGATTCAAGGTGCAGTATTTTATGCTGACTTAATGGAGCTTCCTTTCGAAGAATTCGATCTCATACTTGGCATGGACTGGCTAGTGGAGCATCGAGCCATACTGGATTGTGCAGCTAAGCGAATGGAGTTAAGAACCCCAGAGGATAAGGAAGTAGTTATAATAGGAGAAAGAAGAAACTACTTGTCTAACGTAGTTTCTGCTTTGAAGGCTGTTAAGATGGTCCGGAAAGGGTGCAAGGCATTTCTGGCTTTTGTTAGTGTATTGGATACGAAAGAAGGGGGAGTTAAGGGAGTTAGAACGGTGAGGGACTTTGTGGATGTTTTTTCGGAGGAGTTACCTGGAATACCCCCAGATAGGGAGGTGGAGTTTGGAATTGATCTACTGCCGGGAACAGCTCCTGTGTCAATCGCTCCGTACAGAATGACACCAAAGGAGTTGGTTGAGCTCAAGGCTCAAATCCAAGAGTTACTTGATCGTGGGTTTATTCGACCCAGTGTGTCTCCAAGGGGAGCACTGGTCTTGTTCGTGAAGAAGAAGGACGGAACTATGCGTATGTGCATAGACTATCGTCAGTTGAATAAGCTGACCATCAAGAACAAGTATCCCTTGCCAAGGATAGACGACTTATTCGATCAGCTGAAGGGAGCAGTGGTATTCTCAAAGATCGACTTAAGGTCTGGATATCATCAGCTTAAGGTGAAGGAAGCCGATATCCATAAGACGGCTTTTCAGACAAGGTATGGGCATTTTGAGTTCGTTGTAATGCCGTTTGGTTTGACGAATGCCCCAGCTGCGTTCATGGATATGATGAACCGGGTTTTTCAACCCTATTTGGATAGGTTCGTTGTGGTGTTCATCGACGACATCCTTGTGTACTCCAAGTCTGAAGAGGAGCATGATGAGCATCTACAGATTGTGTTGCAAGTGTTAAGGGAGAAGAAGCTCTATGCCAAATTCAGCAAGTGTGAATTTTGGCTTAAGGAAGTTACGTTCTTAGGACATGTAGTGTCTGCAGAAGGAATAAGGGTGGATCCTAGGAAGATTGAGGCGGTGTTAGATTGGAAACCACCTAAGTCGGTGGCCGAGGTTTGCAGTTTCTTGGGATTGGCAGGCTACTACAGGAGGTTTGTGGAAGGATTCTCAACGATAGCCGCACCTTTGACAAAGTTGTTGAGGAAGGAAGTACCTTTCGTGTGGACAGAGAAGCAACAGGAGAGCTTTGAGAAGCTTAAGAGGGTCTTGACTGAAGCTCCGGTTTTGATTCAGCCGGAGGCAGGGAAGGATTTCGTGGTGTATTGTGACGCTTCCCATACGGGATTGGGATGCGTGTTAATGCAAGATGGGAAATTAGTCGCTTAGCGTCTCGGCAATTAAGGCCACATGAGGTTAACTACCCAACTCATGATTTGGAATTGGCGGCAGTGATCTTTGCTCTTATGGCGTGGAGGCACTATCTTTATGGAGAAAAGTCGGTAATCTACACAGACCACAAGAGTCTTAAGTATCTATTGACTCAGAAGGAGTTAAACCTGAGACAACGAAGATGGGTCGAACTATTGAAGGACTATGACTGTTCAATAGAGTATCATCCGGGCAAGGCGAATGTAGTGGCAGATGCCCTAAGTCGGAAAGTAGTGTCGGATCTGAGAGCGATGTTTGCACATTTGAGTTTGTATGATGATGGAAGTCTGCTGGCAGAGCTGCAAGTTAAGCCGATATGGTTGAATGAAGTGAAAGAGGGACTGTTGGATGATGATGATTTAAGAGCTAAGTTACAGCAAGTACGGAATGGGGAGTTAGGAGATTATGGTATTATGATGAGGGAGTATTGTGTTACAAGGGTAAGGTCTGTATGCGAGGAACGAGGAGTTAAGGCAAAGGATTCTTCAGGAATCGCATAATAGCCCTTATGCTATGTATCCTGGAGGAAGTAAGTTGTACAGAGATCTGAGGGAACAGTTTTGGTGGCCTGGTCTTAAGAGGGAAGTTACAGAATTTGTTGGCAAATGCTTGACGTGTCAGCAAGTTAAGGCTGAACACCAAGTTCCGTCAGGATTGCTTCAACCGATAATGATTCTGCAGTGGAAGTGGGAGTGAATTACCATGGACTTCGTTAGTGGGTTTCCCCTTACGCCTACTAAGAAGGACTCGGTATGGGTGATAGTGGATCGGTTGACAAAGTTCACGCATTTCATCCCAGTGCGAGTTGATTATTCTCTGCAGAAGTTGGCGAAGTTGTATGTGGCAGAAATTGTAAGGTTGCATGGAGTTCCGGTGTCAATTATTTCAGATAGGGATCCAAGGTTTACCTCTCGGTTTTGGAAAGCTTTACATCAAGCTTTGGGCACCAAGTTGGATTTCACTACGGCATTTCATCCACAGTCTGACGGGCAGTCTGAACGGGTAATCCAAGTGTTAGAGGATATGTTGAGAGGCTGTGTGATGGATTTTAGAGGAAGTTGGGAGGAATATTTGCCTTTAGCTGAGTTTGCCTACAACAACAGCTATCAAGCTAGTATTCGGATGGCACCGTATGAAGCACTGTATGGACGGAAATGTCGCACACCTACGTGTTGGACGAAATTAGGGGAACGTCGAGTTTTGGGTCCCGAAATTGTGGCAGAATCCGAGGAAAAGGTTGAGATAATTCGGGCATGGTTGAAGGAAGCATCTGATAGGCAGAAGTTGTACGCGGATCTCAAGCGGAAGGAAATAGAATTTGATGTGGGAGATCAAGTGTTTCTTAAAGTTTCGCCTTGGAAGAAGGTGATGAGATTTGGTCACAAAGGGAAGTTAAGTCCACGGTTTATAGGACCTTATAAGGTTTTGAAGCGAATTGGACCAGTGGCATATCAGTTAGAGTTGCCACCGGAGTTGAAGCAGATGCACGACATATTTCATGTGTCCATGCTACGTCGTTATCGATCGGATCCATCTCACATAGTACTGGTTGAAGAGGTGGAGCTAAGGCCAGATTTGTCCTACGATGAGGAGCCGATTTAGATTTTAGAACGAGATGTGAAAGTGTTACGAAGGAAGTCAGTTCCCCTCGTCAAGGTTTTATGGAGAAATCATGGATCGGAAGAAGCTTCGTGGGAGCCAGAAGAGGCAATACGACAGCAGTACCCTCACTTATTTCAGTCAGGTAATTTCGAGGACGAAATTATTTTAAGGGGGTAGAACTGTAATATCCTGAAAATGGGCTTGTGCTTTTGGCTTAATTTTATGAAATAGCATGTCTTATGTGTTATGAATATCTTATGTGAATTTTTAGAACCTTGAAATGTAGGGAAATGCCTTAGAAAATATTGAGTTTTAAGTTTAAGCCTAAAAGAGGAAGCTAAGCAGGGTGGCCTTAAGAAAATAAATAGGGGAAATGCGACACACAAAAATGGGCTTGTCTAAGTGGCTTGGAGGCGCCACTTAAGGCCTCTGTAAATGACGCCACCAACATGTGCTAATGGGCCAAGGTTCGAGTCGCATGGGAAGCTAATTAAAAGCTTTTATTTTTGCGGCAAAGGGGAGTAGTAATGGACGGCATGGAGAGTCTATGGGAAGAGTTTAAGATGAGGTTTTAATCCTTTTAAAATTCAGCAAAGCTAGGAGATAATAATAGGATTATTTTTATGAGGGGATAAAGAGAGAAGAGGTTTCTTTGCCCAATTGTTCAAAACGCTTCTATATTCATAAGGACAAATGCCCAATAGGTTTCTTTGCTCAACTTCTTCCTCATGTATGGCATTAATGTGAGGACTTTCCAATAACCCTTTTTCAGGGTGAATTATCCCTCCGGATACAAAGGTTTGGGATATGTGGAGGAATGTCATCGATTCCCACTGGACTTCTTCCCCATTCAACCGTGCTCTCCTTCTTTCTTGTTTTTTCTCGATTTTCTTTTTCCTTTGTTTAGCATCTGGCCTGAAACCCAAACCAAAAGGTCCCTCTTCTCTTTTAGCATCGGCACTTGAACTGCCCCTTGGAGATGTCTGCCCAGTCCTTTTCCTGGTAGGGCTCCCTTCCCTACCATCATTTGTAAGCCCATCCTCATGGTCTTGGATATCTTAGGTACTGAAACTTCATTTCCTTCTAAAATGAATGTTGCGTTGACGAACTCTAAAGATCAGAAAGAACACTCAATGGCCTCATCATTTGTTTCTACATATGGCGCGTCATTTGTAACAGTCGCTATGATGTCTTCCTCTGCATTTACAGTGACCAATCGACCATCCGTCACCAGTTTTAGTTTTTGATGAAGGGATGAGGGCACTACCCCTACCGAATGAATCCAGGGCCTTCCCAGCAAGCAATTGTACGAGGGCTTGATATCCATCACCAGAAAATCCACTTCATACGTGTTTGGCCTAATCTGCAATGGTATATCGATTCTTCCCATCACTCTTCTCTCGGTGCCATCAAATGCTCTCACTATGTTCTGGCATGTCTTCATGTGAGAACTGTCTATCGACAACCTCTTCAGTGTCGACAACGGTAAGACATTCAAGGCTGATCCATTGTCAATTAGTACGCTCGGTAGGGTATATCCCTTACAACGAGTAGTTATGTGTAGGGCCTTGGTCGATCCCATACCCCCAGGTGGAATTTCATCGTCACTGAAGGAAATAAAGTTGTCAGCACTTATATTACTAACCAATCGATCAAGTTTATTGACAGATATATCTTTAGTAATGTAAGTCTCGTTCAACACTTTCATCAATGCCTCATGATGTACTTCCGAACTTAAGAGTAAGGCTAGCACCGATATGCGAGCCGGTTACTTGTGCAGATACTCAACTATACTGTATTCACTGTGCTTTAAGAATTTTAAAAATTTTTTAGCCTCTTCCTCCTTTACAGGTTCGTTGATAAGGGTGCCAGGTCCTTTCTTTGGTTCAACTGTCACAGTCTTTGAGTTCACTAGTTTTGTTCTGACATTTACCGAGTCATAACACCTTCCACTTCGTGTGTAGAATCCCTCACTTTGAACCTCATTGGAAGTGCTAGCTGAGTTTTCCACTCACGGTGTCGTCACATTACAGTCGCAATTCCATGGTACCATCTTGTTATCCTTGTAAGGAAAGGAAACAGGTTTCTGGATTACAACTTTAGGCGCAAATTGTGCTCCGCCTTCTATATTTCTCAGACGAGAAATTATGATCCTCGGATAATTGACCTTTTGCTTTGTCAATTCTTCTTCAGTTGCACATACGTTTCTTTCCTCTGAGCCTTCTTCATAAAACTCCAATACCTTATTGTCCATAAGGCTCTGTATCGGGACCCTAAACTCAATACATTCCTGGATCCCATGTCCTTCTGTTTCATGGAACTCACAGTAGTTCCTTGGTTCTTCACCTCCTTCCTCAAAACTTGATTCTATCAGTCCCCTTCTTACCATTTCTTTCCATACCATTCTCAATGGAGTATTCACCTTTGAGATATCCCCCTTGGTTTTTCTCACGACATCCTCTCCAATCGCATTTATCCCCTTATCTCCACGGTTGGGTAATGGGTTCTCCGAACTAGGTGTATCATCGAACTTCACAATCCCCATCTTGATGAGCCTCTCAACTACCTTTTTGAAGGCAGTGCAGTTTTCTATTGAATGCGCCGCTATTCCCGCATGGTAATCACAATGAGCATTTGAGTCATACCATTTAGGATAGGGGGGCTGCAGTGGTTTTAGTTAGAATGGGGAAACTAAATGTGCATCAAATAAACTTTGATATAACTCCTTACACGTCATTGGGATTGAAGTGATTTGGAGCTTTTCAGAATTTTGCATTCCACCTGATTCTTGTCTGGTCAACCCCTGTTGCCTAGCCGTAACTGCCTTTGGTTGGCTAACAGTGATTGCCTTTGAATACCCTGTGTTGTTCACTTCATTGTCCTTTTTCTTAGGAGCAGATCTTCTAGTGGTTTCTCTCGCTTCAATCTTACCTCCTCTTATGGCATTTTCTATCATTTCTCTTGCCATCACTATATCCGAGAAGCTTTTAGTGATGCGTCCTATCATATGGGCGATAAAAGGTGCCTTTAAAGTATAATAAACAACATTGTGGTTTCCTTCCCTAGGAGAGGTGGTTGAACTTGCATGGCAACTTCCCTCTATCTTTGCGCGTATTGCCTGAAGCTTTTTTTTCGATTTCTTTTCCATGTTTTGCAACATGATTCTATCAGGCGTCATGTTTGTAACATGATTATACTGCTTCATGAAGGCTTGGGCTAAGTCTCTCCAGGAGCTAATATTAGCGCGGCTGCATTGGTTATACCACCTAGATGCTTCCCCCATAAACACTCTTGGAAACAATGAATCAAAAGTTGATCATTGTTCACGTAACCAGTCATGCGTCTACAGAACATAGTGATGTGGGCTTTAGGGCAACTAGTCCCATTGTACTTCTCAAATTCTGGCATCTTAAATTTATGAGGAAGCACCAAATATGGAACCAGACTCAAGTCTTTTGCGTTAATACCATGGTGATGATCGGCATTTTCCAAAGCCTTGAACCTTTCCTCTAACCATCTATAATGATCCTCTAACTGCCTCGAGGATTTGATTCTTGTCCCTTCTCTCTTTGCTGTATCCAAATCAAGGATAACGGGATTAGCAGGGTTATCTCCTAGGTTGGATCCTGTGCCAACTTGGAAGTTCATGGGTAGTCTATTATCAGCTTGCCCTTGTTGAGGCCTAATCATGACAGGTGGTCTTTGGGGATACTCCTCAGGTTGTACATGTGGTTGGGTAAAACCCCTAGGAAAGTCCTCGTTGTCCTCAGCATTAACTAGGGGACCCTTTCCTTTGTCCATTGTCCCACTCAGCATCTGGGCCATTTGAGCCATCATGCTTCTTTGAGCTTCCAACATTTGGTCCCTCATTTCCTGCTGGAGCTTTGCCATTTGCTCTTGCATCTGGCCTTGCATATCTCTTTGGAATTGTTCCAGTCTTTGATCCATTTTCTTTGATTTGGCACGTGTACCGTAAGGATGTTCAGATTCCAGATTTTCATTTTCTCTTTCTCTCTCTCTGTTATAATTTCAACTAATTAAACTCTCTCTATGGACTTAAATGCATATTATATGATGTAATGCAAATGCATGGATGCAAAGAGGCATCGATTCTGATTCAACTTCACTTAGAAAACTTTATTAGAAAACAAAATCCTTTACATAAAACGGATTACAAATATGCTTTCGCCCTAAGGCCTAAAGTTTTGATTTTCCCAAACAAAGAAGTTAGCTCTTGCACGATCTGGCTGTAGCTCATACTTCACACTCAATATATCAGCCTGTGCCGCCAAAGTCTGTATATGATCAGCTACCTCTCGAATCTGAACTATTGCTTCACCCATGAGGTAATCCCGACTTCTGACTTGATCATGGGAATAATGAAGCTCTTCCTTCTAATGCCCTTCTCTTGCATCGAGTTGCTTGATCCGGAGTTCACAATTCTGCAATGCCGATTCTAATCTTTCAATCTTGCCCTTCATTTCCTCGATCTTGTTCAGACTCAACTTCAACTCGTTTACAGAATTATGGCTTCGGTGGTGGTGAAGAGACCGTCCCAATTCAGCCACTCTAGCTTTTAATCCACTCTTTTCCTTTTGGCTTTCTGCTAATTTCTTTTCTAGGGCCTCATTTTGCATCTGCATCTCTAGGAACTTCTTCTCCCAATATTCAGTTTTGGCCTTTTCCTCTTGAACCTCATGTTGCCACTGTTCTGAAGTATTCCCCAATCCAACATTTTTCATCGATAGACGCAACTTCTTATATTCTCTCTTCAAGTCGTTCAGATCTTCCTCGACCCTTTTCTTCCCTTTTCTTACTTTCTCAGCTTCTAATTTCTGAACATCCACATCTAGCCTCAAGTACATCTTTTTTCTTCTAACTTCTCTATCCTCTTTCCATGCTCTGAACTCATCTTTTCGAAATCTTGTTTCACAATCTCTAACTCTAATGGGACCACTTGCAAGCATTCCTCTCTTGATCGAGCGCCTTCTGGATTCAGCTCGGGGATGTTATCATTAATCCTTCTAATCCTCCATCCAATGTATTCTGGAGTCGTCATTGGGCCTATGGATAATCTCTTCATCCTATGAATTTGATTCCAAGCATTAGAAATTTCCTTAAACCTCTTCTTATAGTTTTCCCCTTTGTATGAGAACTCACACTGAGCCAGCCCATATGTCGTTGGTACAAACTATCTTGACCCATATTGCCTCAGTACGAGCAAAGGGGCATACCCAACGGCTCCCCAAATTCCAAGTAAAGTCAAAACTCCCACACCGATAAAGGATTTAGTTGGGAATCATCCAAAGAGCCCTCCACTCGATGTCTTTTTCTTGAAGGTTTTGAAGGAGCGCCATCCAGCTTTCCTCGGACACATCTTCTTTCCTTGGTGTAGCTACTATCTCTTTCAACGGAGAGTAATTCTCAGATTAAACCCGATAAGACCTTTTCTCTACCTTCCAGAAATGACTGTGGAACCAAGCCATCAACAACTGGGCACATCCAATGAACCTGCCTTCACCGGCTTTCCGACATGCATTCAAAGATCTGAACGTCTCGGCTAAGATCGCAGGTACAGGCGTGACTCCTCTGCCAAGTCGATCGAATAAATCAGTAACTGCTTCATCTAAATGTCTTAAAGCTTTAGGGAAGATAACCAAACCGTAAATACACAAGGCCAAGACGTCAATCTTCTTCTTTACATCTGGATGTGTTAGGACCAAATCCCTCAAGCTCTCCTAAGGAATGCATTTACCTTCACCTTTCTCTTGAATTCTGGCTGCAACCCACTGTTCACTCATCCCCGTGATATTCATTAACTTCTTCACAAAGGTTGGAACACTAGAAGCCCTAGAATAAATTCTGTCGACTTGGATTCTCGAACAACGAAGCAACGTCGTATATTCCTCTACCGTGGGCACTAAATCTACTTTCCCGAAAGTGAAACAACTATAAGCAGAATTCCAAAACTGAATCATAGCGCAGAATAGATACTTATCTACTTTGACGTCGAGCAAGTAGGGTAGATCACCATAATTACGATAGAACAGCTGCTTTGCCTCATCGTCCCACTGGGTCCATATTCCCTTCAACTCCTGAAGCTCATTTTGCGTGACGCTGATACCAATGAAATCCCATAGTTCCGACACATACCCCTCAGCTAAGCTATCCCCTTTCTCTAATTGCCTTTGCTTTGACCATATACGGACGAATGCATTGTCTCTCACTTTATCAAGGAATTCGTTCTCCATAACCAGTTTTCTAACTTTAGAAACTGACCGTGAATCGATACCTCTTTAAATATGAAATGACATGCACAAAAGGATAAAACACAACAAGTTAGTACCGCAAAATATAAAGCAAGCAAAGTAAACAAACATCTATCTGGGTAACTACTAAGGTTTGACATAGTTCTACTTAGGGTGAGTTCTTATGTTTTCTACGTGTGGTTTAGCTCTAAAGTTGAGGTACCTGAACCAGCAGGTTCCTTGATCCTCACTCATTATAGGCTCATACGGACCGAGTTCGGTTCAGGGGAATACATTTCCCTATGACCATGCGAAAGTGAAAACTTCACGAAGACATAGGTACAGATGTATCCCGAAAGCAATCCACTAGCCCATGCAGAGGTGAAAACCTCACGAAGGCATAGCTTTCCGCTCCCACTTAAAGGCTCGACCACAACGGTCATGTAGTGCAATGCAGAGATATATAAAAATAGAACCACATGCAATAAGAAGGATCATAATTTTTAAACCAGATTTTTAAATTAAGACACAAGGACATGAAATTATCGATTTTACGGCTTGACTCTCTTATTTTCCCCAGTGGAGTCGCCAAGCTATCGAAACCATTTTTAAAAGTTTGGTAAAAACGAGGGATCGACTTAAAAAAATCGAAATGGAGTCGCCACCAATCCCTTTTTAATTAGGTGTGATTGGATCACCTTGTAAAACATTTTATTTCAAAACATCGATTTTGGTCTACGAAATACAAGAAAAAGTGTTCGGGAGTCGGTTATGTATGAGGAAGGGTTAGCACCCTTATAGCGCCCAAAAAATTGGTACCTAATCGATAAAATCATGTCCGAATGTTGAAAATTTGAAAAATTACGAAATATGATCCTTTTATTAGAAAGAAAATCAAGACTTACCTATTACAATGAAATAAAATGTTATATCCAGTAAGTTGGGATATAACATCTCATGACTTCGAAATTAGGCTCGACTTTATTTGTAGAAAATTCTTATTTCGAAACACAAAACATCATATCCAGTAAGTTAGGATACAACGTTTTGAATTTCCAAGAATAAGTTTTGATTTGGAAATTTATGAATTAAAAAAAAAAGGATACTTAATATTTTAAGTTCAACGATAAAAATCGAAACCCACTGAGTTAGGGCACAATTTTTCTCGAAGTCCCAAATATTAGATATCACCTTATTTTTTAAAAACTATTTGAAATAAATGCGTCAATTCAAAAGGTGCTTTTATAGAAAAATGGTTTGAGTAAAACATTGCATGAATACATTACAACATATTTAATAGCAATTCTACATGTCTATAAATTATACTAACAATAAATAATAAAAGAATATAACATGAATGAGTATATAAAGAACTATGTTAAGCAAGAATAATGGTTAAAAAGGACATAAATAAATAAACATGTGATATAAAATAAATTAAAACTTTCACGAAATAACAAAATCAAATGAAAAAGGGAATAATATATTTAAACATTGGAAAGATAAAAAAGAATATGACGATTTTTTAAAATGATTTAATATATATATATATATATATATAAACAAAAAATTTAAAGTAATAAAAGAGTATTTATAATAAATAAATATAATAATTTAATACATATATGAATGATTACATATAATAAAATAACTAGTAATAATATAATATTTTTATAAAAACATATATATATATATATATATATACTAATCATAAAATTACATATATAATAAAAACAATAAAAAATATATTATATATAAATAAATTTTACATATAAAAAAATAAAATTTTAGAATTAATATATAATATAACATAGTACTATATAATATAGAATTTTTTTTTAAAAAAAGTATAATGTAATAGATAATATACAAATTATAAAATAATATAAATAATATTAAACCAAAAATATGTATAAGGTTAATACATAAAAAAATACGTATATGAATTTTTATACTATAAACAAAGTTAATATAAATAATAATATAACATTTTTATATGATAAAATAATTAAATATATAGTAGTAGAATGATTTAAAAAAATAAAATAAAAAATAAACAAAGAAAAGAGGATTAAATAGCAATAAAATAAATATAAAAGGATTAAATTAAAACGCGCGTCGCACTGTAAGGACTCATTAGGCAATTATGCCTTCTTCCCAAAAGGACGTCGTTCTGATTTTTAGTCCTTAAAGCAGTCCGAGGGACTAAATTGAAGCAAAGTATAAGTTTTTGGGCTAATTTAAAATAAATAAAAAGTTGAATTGGATGAAATTAAACTAAATGAGATAGCAGAGGGACTAAAAGGGTAAATTTCCCTTTTTATAAAACGCGCGGATCTTCTCCGGGTTTTCGGGTCAACGCGCGGATCCCCTTTTTAAAACGACGTCCTTTTGGTCATTAGCTGGCTTCACCAAAACGACGCCGTTCTAGTAGCCTTTATAAGCCAAAGTAACAGAAAAAAAAAACATTTCAATTACGTTTTTAAAAAAAAGAATAAAAGAATCCACTTGAAAAAAAAACGCTCTCAGCCTTCATGTAACAGTCCAAATTTGACCCTAATCGGAACGGTGGTTTCGGGACCACGAATCCGAGTTAGAAAAAAATATTTTTATATTATTTTGTGTGTTAATTATATATGTTTGAGCATGTGTTAAAATTTCGTAGGCAAACTTGTCCGTTTGTGTGTTCGATTTATGAAAAAGGATTAAATCGCATAAGTGGTAAAAATAGCCAACTATTAAATTTAGTGGCTAAATTGAATTGTCTCCTTATTGATGAGGATTTAAATAGTAAATTGACCCTTTTTGGCAAGATAAGGGACGGCATTATGCTTTTATAAAGCAATTGCATGCCTATTTTATTTTAATAATATAATATTGCATGCTTAGTTTATTTTAATGAAAATATTGCATGCCAAGTTTATTTTAATGTTATAATTTATTAACTAGATGGCATGTGCTTATATTATAGCTTTGATATTAATTATAAAGGTTAAAGTAATAATAATAATATGTTAGTGGAATGTTAAAATATGTATGGATATTATTAAAGAAAGAAAAGATGTTTTATTTCATCTCTTTCTTCTCCATTTTCTTCACCGAATTCACAAAGAAAGAAGGAAGCTAAAACTTTCATTTTCATTCGGTCATTGCATGTACTATTGAGGTGAGTAATTGAGCTTGATTTTTGTAAATTTTTGCATCTTTGAGTTAGTTATATTGAGTACTATCAAACCCATGTGGAAATTTTAGAGTTTGAAGTATGTTCTAAGTTCGGCCATGGATGAAAGCTTAATGTTTTTGTTGATTAATGGTGAAATAATAATGTTAGGTGATAGATTAGTGAGTTTTTGTTTTTACTTTTTTGATGAAATTGAGTATTATGGATTTAATTAAAAAAAAAATAATAATTTTTTTAGAGGGACTAAAATGAAAAAAAAATGAAATGTATGAGCTTGTATTAGGACTATGAAAATTCGGCCCTAAAGAGCTATAGCCAAATTTTGAGTATTTGGTGTTCTGGTGCAATAGGGACTAAACTGTAAAAATTTTAAATGTCAGGGGTAAAATTGTAATTTGCCCGATTATGTGTTTTTGGACTAAATTGAATGAAAATATGTTGAATGAGCTTAATTTGAAATTATTTAGATCAAGAACAAAAAGAATCGGGATTGGATTGGGGAAATGAGAAGCTAATTGAATAGTCGGGAAACGAAGTCCGTCGATATTCGAGGTAAGTTTTTAAGCAATCATATTGCATAGAATTTATCTAAATTGATGTATATAATTTTAATGGAAATATATGTACCATTATGTTGATAAGCCGAATGTGAGGTATACTTATTTGATAATGGTATATCCAATTATGATATTGCTTGGAAAATGAGTGGAACTGAATGTGAGGTATAAATACATGTAAATGATACACTCGACTATGTTATAAATCGTGTAATGAACATTGTACTATATATGTACCTATGTGGTTGAGGTTTAAGCTTTATGAATGTATATGAATGTGAATAAGTAGCAAGCTTGAGATATGCACTAAATGTGCAAATTTGTGACACCGAACACTAAGTGTGAGAAATCGGTCATTTGGCACTAAGTGTGCGAATTTTATTATACCGAGCACTAAGTGTGCGAAATCGGCTAAAGAGCATTAAGTGTGCGATCAATTGTAATCTCAAAGATTGAATTCAGTAAGTTGATACTATGAGATCTTATCATTCGAAATCTAGTATATATGTTAAAGGGTGGCTTAGATGGATCGTTATTTTAAAGGTATAATTTAATATGATTAAGTTTAGTTCGATTGAGATATGATGTTCGAAAAATTCGTACAAAGATTATGAAGTATATAAAAGTTTCGATATATGAATTGGTTGCGAAACAGCTTTATAAATATGATATTTAGGCTTTGAGCCTAGCAAGCCTCGTGCTAGTGAAAGTATTCGGGCTTTAAGCCTAGCAGGCTTTGTGCCAGTGAAAGATATCGGGCTTTATGCCTAGCAGGCTTTATGCCGGTGAATTATTATAAGTATATGCTTAAATAGATTTTTGATGATGTGGAACTTAAATTCGGTAAATGAGTTCGATGTTCAGGTATGTGTAAGTCTATTGGTTATTGGAGATAAGGTAAATTAGTAAATTGATAATTGTTACTAGTTATATGTGATACAATTGGAGAATGTATGTGAATTATATGGATTGAAAGTAAGAAAGAAAATTTAGTAGTTAATATGTATATACTTGAACAAATGTATATGTATTGGTCTTGAGATGAGAAAGTGATTTATAGATCGATGTGAAATCTATTATTGAATGTGTGAGTGTTTGGCCTTAAGGCTATGAAAGGTGAAAGTTTATGAATGATGATAAATTATGAGTAAGTGAATTAGATATAAATTATGAGATGGAATATATGCATGATTACGATATCCCATGAATGAATTGGTGACTGACTGTGTATTTGAGTTAAATGAATCAGGTACTATGAGGTTTAATTGTTAAATGAAAATTAAGGTAAGTGAAGTTACTTAACGAGGAACATGGATTATATGAGAAAAGTGATTGTACATGTGTATGTGATTAACCAAATTTGGCCTATTTGAATTAAATTATATATGTTTCTATGGTGAATTATTTGCTTATGGCTTACTAAGCTTTCAAAGCTTACTTTGTGTAATTTTCCTATGTTTATAGAGTTTCAAAGACTTGCTCGGGTTGGAAGTCGAAGGAGATCTCATCACACTATCCAATTTTCGCTTCGGTAAATAAATGCTTGAAGATTTGGTTATGTGGCATGTATAGACTAGTTTTGATATTGCTAGTTTTGAAGTTGTATATATTTGTATAAGCCATGCGAAAATGGCTTGTCCATCTCGTTATTCTTGGAATTTATATTTTGGCTTGATGATTTCGTTTGATTTGGTTTTAGTATATTTATAAGTATGATGAATGTATAAAGTTTATATGAAATGAAGTAAAGATGTTATGATCTAAATTTCGAGTTTTGTAACTCGAGTTATAGTCGATTTAGTTAATATGATGCTGATGGACAGTTTCAATTTTTATGCCTAAATTGGTAGTTAAGTCCGGTAATACCTTGTAACCCATTTTCAGCGACGGATAAGGGTTAGGGGTGTTACACTTCATCGGTCTGCCGACCTTCGGCCGTCCTCGTGTGTGCTTCACGCGCCATACGCGCTGTCATCTGCGGCGACTTTCTAGGTTAAAACCCTCGCCATTAAAAAGGTAAACTCACATATTTTTTTATTTTATTTTTTTAAACAGTATTCGTATATGAAATATATAGAAAAATAAAAAAATAAAAAAACAAAATGAAATGTTGAAAATCACCTTCTGTAACCGAATTTCTGATTTTATTTCTCTATATTTCGCAAATTTTTTTGTATTCTCTCTGTCTGAGTATTTCTGTGTTTTACAGATTTGTGTAGGGCTTTTTACAGTCCTTGAAATAAAAAAAGAAATAAAACATTTTGCCTCTGTTTTGCCATATCTTGCTGCTTGTTCCTTCCTTTTTTGTGCAGGTCAAAGGCGAGGATCTTGCGACGGAGGCTGTCCATGCATTGATGTTGGAGTGGCTCACGCAGATTGCGGCGCGATGGGTGTCGAGGCTGCTATGCTTGCGGCTCAATGGAAACCTAAGGTTTCCTGCGTCCGCAAGTGATTTGGGTCACTTGGGCCGATTTCGTTTTGGGCTTGGTTGGGTCTGGATAGGTTAGGTTTGCTTAGGTATGGGTCTTAGGTTTAAGTTGGGTCTGTTTAGTTTTGGGCTAAGGGTGTAAGTGGGCTACGGGTCTAGTTTGGGTTGCTGGGTATTCTGTTTAGGAATTGGGCCTATGGATTGGGCTATTTAATTTGGTTTTTGTAAAAGGACTGTAAAATATAAACCTGGACATTTTATTTTTTATTTTTTATTCTTTTTCTGAATAAAATGGGCCCGGAGAAAATGGGCTGACTACAATTAAAATTGTGTTTATGCTATTATAGGCCTCAGTAAAATGCTTTATTAAGTAAAATCATGCCTAAGTTATTCTGGCATTATAATTGTTTAGATAACTAAAGAATTAATTATTTAAACGCATTGAAATTGTAATTAATGGACACAGTACTTAATCAGTGCATGTTTAATTCTTCTAAGGTAGCTGAAGATTAGATTAGCATTGTATTTGGCGATACATATGCGTTGCATAACTTGCAAGATTTTTGTGATTAAACTGTTTCAAGGTAAGGATACTTTGTTACCTCACATAGTCTTTTATATGCTTATTAGGTTGAATTAATTGTTTGAATCGACATACGAATATGCGAGAGATTGTTTAATTTAATAAGTATATATGTGCAATAACATGTTTACTTTTATAAATCTGTTTTATCGGTCGAATTGACATAGGAATATGTACAAGAGATGAATGGATTTTTGATTTGTAAATATGTTCATCAGTTAGCAAATTACTGAGTTGCCGTGATTTATTCGTAACAAGTATAAGCATAATTTTAATAATTCTAAGGTAAAAAATGTAATTAATCCAACACAATTATATCATCTTGATTAAAATCAACTTTTGAAATCGTGCATTAGAACTTTATTTTATTTTACTTTGTTTTCTAATTTTTAATCACTTCCCAAATCCAAATATTTTTCCTTCACCAAAGTGTTTAAACTTACTTTCATAAATAATTCTTTTATAGTCCCTGTGGCTACGATACTCGACATTTACTGTCACTTTATTACTTGTTGCGATTGTGTACACTTGCACATTTCTACCGTTCCAAGTTTTTGGCGCCGTTGTCAGGGACTGTTTTTCAAAAGCCATTATTTGTGAATTTGTTAGCCTTACATTTTGGTTTAATTTTCCGTTTATTTTTTAACTTAGTTAATTTTTCTGTGAATATTTCAGGTGTTTATGAGTGTTGACCAGATTATCGATTTACTCCCTGTAGACCTTAAGATAGAATGAAACTTTCGACAGCGAAGAAGACAAGCGAACCAGAGAAGGACTGAAGAGATGAACTTCGAGAATATGAATCAAGGAAACGGAGCAAACCCTGTTCAGAATCCTATCCTTATTGCTGATGATAGGGATAGAGCTTTACGACAGTATGCTGTGCCAGTATTTAACGATCTTATTCTGGGTATTAGGAGACCCGATATCGAGGCACAACAGTTCGAGTTGAAGCCAGTCATGTTCTAGATGCTTCGGACTGTGGGCCAATTCAGTGGAATGCCTACTGAAGAACCTCATCTTCACTTAAAACTATTTATGGAAGTGAGTGATTCTTTGAAGTTATCCGGAGTTCCCGAAGATGCCTTACGATTGAAGTTGTTCCTATATTCTTTAAGGGACAGAGCTCGAGCCTGGTTGAACTCATTGCCACCGAATTCCATTTCTACATGGCAAGAGTTAGCCGAGAGATTCCTCATGAAGTATTTCTCGCCAAGCAAGAATGCTAAGCTAAGGAATGAGATCACTGCCTTCCACCAAATGGATGATCTGTAACACCCCATACCTGAGTCCAAGGCTGAGACCGGATACGAGACATTACTATGCTTGAACTTTCTTAAACATGCACTTACGGGCTGTAAAATTTTGTTCCGAATTAAAACTTCTCTTTATTAGTCTAGTCATACATTTCATGGGCCTACGAGGCCTTAAACACATATCTGGAAACTTTCAGAACTTAATTGAAAACTTATCCTTAAAACAGGGGTCACACGCCCATGTCTTCCAACTGTGGTCGACACTGACTATATTCACACGGCCTTGACACGCCCGTGGACTTAGACCGTAGTCGACACTGACTATATTCACACGACCTGGGGCACACGCCCATGTTCTGACCGTGTGTCACACACGGCCTAAACAAACGGCCGTGGGATTAGCCCGTAGTCTAATCTAACTTAAAGTACTAAGGTGCAGGGGACGCACGGCCTAGACACACGCCCGTGTGTCTATCCGTGTGGGCAATTGAAGGCTATTTACCAAGCCAATTGCCACCCTGAAATCAAGATCAATCTCATATTAAATTAAACAACTAAATTACTACATCTTTCATGAACAATACTACATGCTTCATTGATATCGATAAACATACAGACTTAGTCAATCTTGGCCAATCACTTAGTGATATACAAAAGAATAATAAACTTGATAGCCCATACTTTTTCCCTTTTTAAGACATAATCTCAAAATGAAATGTTTTTATACATGCCATACTTAATATAAACATCTTGGCTATACCAAAATAGCGATTGATAGTGTGCCCCGAGCTCCGATGACGATGATCCATGAGATTAGCTTGGCAGGACTACATGGAAAGAAAGAATAAAATATGTAAGCATTTAGCTTAGTAAGTTTGCATATAATACACATAGCATCATACTTGTTTAACATAAACCATTTGGCATAAACAATGGCATCATAATTTCAGCTATTTAAGCTTACTTACTCTTACTGATTCTTACATATCTCATGATACTTACTAGCCTCATGCTCGTGAGGTAAACAAGGTACCTGTATCACTTGATCACATAGATCAGCATACTTTACTATAATAATCATAATCTCTAATTCATCATTCATAACATGAATAATACTCATTTCTAACTTGATAATAGCTTTGCGTACTTAATTTTCTTGCTATCTCATTTAAGCTTTACTCATTTGCCCGATGAATTTCTATGAATAACCGAGGATACTAAATCTCATCCCATATATAACTCGATGCCAAAGCCATATCCTAGATATGGTCTTACATGGGTTCTCTCATCTTGGTATCGATGCCATGTCTTGACATGGACTTACTCAAAGTCTTCCTTGTGTGTTCCCTTAGGAACTTACCATTGCCATGTCTTGACATGGTCTTATTTGGTATCTTTACTCATGAACTGGTCAATGCCGAGCCTTGGCTTGGACTTACTTGAAATTCTTCCTTGTTACTCACCAATGCCATGCCTTGCTTGGACTTACATGGGATCTCTATCTCATGATAGCTTTTCAATGCCAAGACTTGTCTTGGACTTACATGACATCTTTGCTTGGAGACTCACCAATGCCATGCCTTGGCTTGGGCTTACATGGGTCTTCATCTCATAATAACTCTTCAATGCCAATACTTGTCTTGGACTTACATGATAACTTTGCTTGATTGCCGATACCATGCCTTGGCTTGGTCTTATACGAACTTTCTTATCTTATGTGGTAGATCGAGTATCCTAAGTAATTCAACTTCAATCGGGACTTTCTCATGCTTAATCTCATTGATATCTTTATTTATCATAGCATTAAGCATTTCTATGGTAATAATGTACATTATACTAAGCAATTCAATGATAGTAATCATAAAGCTTAGAAATCATACAAACTTACCTCGATATACAGAATGTATGCAATATGCAATTTAGTCATCGACTTTGTTCTTGCCTCGGTTTCGATCCGGGCTTTGTTTTTCTTGATCTATAATAATAGTTTAGATCATTTAATAATCACATTGACTAAATTGACTCTTAACTCATACTTTGGCAAAATTACAATTTTGCCCCTAAACTTTCTCATAATTACACTTTTAGGCTCGTGAAGTGATTTTCATTAAACTTTCTAACTCTTCATGCTCAGCCGATTCATTGTCTTAACTATAAAAATAACCAATTCTCACTATTTCTACCATGTATGACAAATTCCATAATTATTACAAACTAGTCCTTACTATCAGTTTTGTAACATCCCCAAACCCGGCCCACGAGTCTAGACCGGATCCGGTTCTGTCACTGCGAAAAGACGGTGGAAAATCTTTGACTTTAGTTTAAAACGTAAAAATTTGTTAACTTTTGGGAACCATGTCCTTTCTTTTAAAATTATAAATAAAGCTTTGTTATTAAAAATTAATCCATATTAAAACTTTAGTATAAAAATATATAAATACTTTGATTAAATAGGTTGCTAAAATTAAAATCATCTTCACATAATAATTTCTTTTAAGTAAACCATAATATCAAGTAATATCAAAAATAGTGATAACAAAATAATAATAATAAGGCCCTTATTACAAAAAATAATTAATCCAAAACACTTTGTATTAAAAATTGCTTAAAAATAATTAAATCAATCTCCTTCTGCATGGGCCACCTTGCATCCTCTCCAACCCGGTCCGATCAACCTGTCACCTGCGATGTTTGAAAATAATTGGGTGAGTCATAATGACTCAGTGTGTAACCAAACCATCGAAATCCACCCACATGCTAACCACATAACATCCCAATTATCAAATGCAACATGCAAGTATAATTATTAGACATTACCACAATCTGGGCTTGGCCCACCTTCAAATTATAACAATTACTGGGCTAGGCCCTTTTCACATTAGTCCACTGATCACTGGGTTTGGCCCATGTCCACGTATGTTCCCAAAACATACCTATTCATTGGGCTTGGCCCATTTTCATATTATTTCATAAACGGAATAATGCAATCATGAAACCCAACCCAAGCCTAGGGTCCATCCGCTACACACCCCCTGATCCAGCCTACCACACACCAGGGGACTATCGAGTCACCCTCTCCTTTTCCCTCCAAAAAGGCAACCAATGCCATCCACGATGTAGCGTATAGCTAACATCAAACCACGATGGAGCACATAGCAATCCATCAAGCCACGATATGGCATAAGCCGATATCAATCAAGGTAACCACGCGAACTAAATCGCAAAGATCCACAACGCGACCTCAGTCAGCGCCAATCCACGATGTAGCACAAAGCTGACATCAACCTCGTACTCGAAGTACACCCGTACCTTCTTTTCATAACCCGCCCATGCACATGTAACATAAAATGATGATAAGGTGGTGCATGTACATATTAAACACAATCATAGGCATACTCACATAATAAAATCAGTGATCATATTTACAAACTTTGCTACTAACCTGATCATCTTCATACCCCTTAAGGGTACCATTTTCACATTTAACTGCACTTATTAGCATCATACAACATAAACAGATATACTCAAATCCCGGAAACAATGGTTTAACTACACACCTTATAACCTGGAGCTCTAAACCCTCGATCCCAACGCTATCGACTAGCGAGACTACCGCTATCTGCCTATAGCTATCTCCTGCCGCTGGCCCACACCCCGGTGGCCAATCCCGAACTGCTGAAACCGCTCTTTTCTTGAACTTTGGGATAGGGACCTTCCCTTGCCCACTTTGACTGGTTGTGGCCTCCATCAAAAAGCTTAATCAGGTAAACAGGTTAACCCCCAAAACACCACTTAAGCATTTAATCTAAATAAATATCTCTTACCAACTCAACTTGAATCCCGAACGCTACTCTATGCCACTGCAACTGCTGACTAAACGACCTTGCTAACCACTCCCTATTGCTCCAGCTAGAAACGACCACCACCAAGGAAGTAAGGTTCGGCTCAGGGACTTGTAACCAAAGTGAAGAGAAATGTGAGAATGGGTGATTCGGCAAGGCTCTTAAACAGTGTTTGGGATATTCAGCAATGGTAGTTTTCTATGGATGGTTACGGTTTAAGCAAGGTTTAAAAAGAAAAAGGTGAGAAGGGAGAGGGATATAGGTTCATAAAAGGTTAAGCCCTCTGCTACTTTCGGCTACAAGGAAATAGGATGGAAAAGGGGTTTGCTTGGACTAACTTTCGGCAATGGAGAAGGGAAGAATAAATAAAAATAAAGGGAAGAACTTTTTGCTAAGGGAGAAAGCAAATGGTGAATGAAAAATGAGCACCACCCCCTCCCTTTATATAGCATTCGGCCAAGCCCCAAGCTCCCAAAAAAAAATCCTAAAATCACTCCTAAAACACCTCCCCTCCATCCATTTTAAAAGTTTGAAAAAGTCAAACCTATCTAGCCAAATTCAAAAAAAATTGACCAAGTCTTTGCCCATCTTTTAAGCCTCCCAAAACCGTCCAACACTCTACCTAGATGACGCAAAAACAAAGCCCCCTGCTACCCTTGCGAATCGAACACTGGCCCCCTTCCCTTGCACCTGAGACGTCACTTCCCCAAGCTCTTAGTGGCGTCTCCCTTGCCACTCCACCAGCCCAATTCTTGTGACATAAACTCCCAAATAATTCTCTTAAGACCCCCTCTATCCAAGTTCCCCTTTTTAGCCCCTAAAACTAAAAATTTTCCAAAGCGTTCTACCATCACCTAGGGTTCTCAGGACCCCTAAAACTTACCCAACCACACACTGAAGTGTGCCAACACTTGAGCTAAGCACCAAAAATCCAACCCCTAAAACCAGGGTGTTACAATTCTACCCTCCTTAAAATAATTTCGTCCCCGAAATTACTTGTCTAAACTAACAGTCTAATTCCTCCCGCTACGCTATAGCTGCGCACTCTGATCTTAAAGAGTTAACATACTTCCCAATCATAGTCTCTAAGTTCGCACTCAAAATTCAAAACAACTCAGAAAAAGCTATTCCCACAAGCAAGCAAAGCAATTAGAGCATGCACCAAAGCAGAGGAGCTTACCCGATATCACCTCCTTGGTTGATTCTGACTGGAACCATTCCCTCCATGTCTTGAACCATGACCCCTCATTGATCGAGGACAGTTCTTAACCAGATGTGCCTTAGATCCGCACCGAAAGCATGTTTTACTATTCCCCCAACACTCTCCTGTGTGAGGTCTTCCACATCGAGCACAGAGACAATTCCGATTCTCAGCAACTGGCACGGGTGTATGTACCGTATTCCCAACTCTTGGCCTTTTCTGAGCATCTCCAAACGATGCTGACCATCCAACACTTCTCTTATTCTCGTTCCTATTCTTTCCTCGGTTTTCCCTTACCGTCCTCTTAACTTCTTCGGCTATACGAGCTTTCTCCACTAGCACCGCGAAATCTCTTTCCCTCTGCGGAGCGATCAGCACTCGAAGTTCATCTCGCAATCCGTCTTCAAACCGGACGCACCTCTCATAGTCAGTGGCCACAATTCCCTTAGCATACTGACTTAGCCGTACAAATTCTGCTTCGTATTCCGCTATCGACTTATTTCCTTGCACCAGATTTAGAAATGCCTTCCTTTGCGCATCTAAGTAGCTTGCTCCAACGTATTTTCCTTCAAACTTTTCCTTAAAGTAATCCCAATCCAATCGATCTGCCGGTACACCTTGTTTGACAGTGAGCCACCATCGATAAGCCTCGTCCCGAAGTAGCGAAACAGCACCTTTCAATTTTTCCTCTGGGGCACAATCCAAGTCGTCCATAATTCTTTCGACTCCTTCTAGCCAATACTCTGCTACGTTAGGAGCTACTCCTGACACTCCTCTAAAGACTTCAGCCCCGTTCGACCTAAGTCTCTCGGACACTGACTTCCGAGCTCCATTTCCCCTACTAGCTCTTGCCACTTGCTGAAGCACGCGTAACATAGCCTGCGACACTGCGTCCTCTTCACTTATCGGATCTTGTTCCTCTACATCCACTGCTGGCGGCACTTCGCTTTCTGACCCATAGCCAGACCCTACTGGTTCCGAAGCTGTCATTCTACCTCTACCGCGTCCCCTAGAACTCATCTCTAGCGCTTCGATTTAATCTGTTTAGAAAGTTTTATGGATTAGAAATTATTGTTTCACTGTTTTATCCACGAGCAATTTTATGCAATGAAGGTTCCGAGAGTAGTTCTTTCGAGCAATCAAGTTTCCTTTTCCTACCCAGGGGTAATTTCGTCATTTTTCCTAAAGAGATATTTCGGTAATAAATCAGGGTCAATTTTGAAAATAGTTTTTCCAACTTAGAGATTTTTTTCAAAATTTGCAAAGCTCAAGAGTCATCTTGAAAATTTTTTTCTCAAACAAAGTGTGTTGCAAAAATTTCAGAAAGTAGGGTCATTTTCGTAATTTTGGAAATCATGGGCATTTTCGTAAATTCTCAAAATCGAGATATCACAACATTTTACAAAATAGAATTTTCCGATATTTAGTAAAGTAAGAATATTTCAGTAGAAGTTGAGAGAAATTTGAAAATTTAGAAACCAAGGGCATTTCGGTAATTTTGTCAACCAGGGGTATTTTCGTAAATTTCCACAAGTTAGAGTATCCTAATATTTTGAAAACTTGGATTTTAGTATTTTGCAAGGTAAAGAACATTTTATCAAAATTTGAGGGTAGTACAGTAATTTTGCAATACAGGGGCATTTTGGTAATTTTGCCACTAAGGGCATTTTGGTAATTTTGTAAATCGAAAGAAAACATCCTTCAAAATCAGATTTAATGTTTCTCAAACCAGAAGGGTAAATTTGAAAATTTAAAAACAGGGAATTTAGAAAACCGCAAGGCTAATTCCCTTTCGGGTTTTAATAATCGGTTTAGCCTATGAACAAGTCCTCTTGGTTAAGGTGAACCGTAGCTACGCACCAGGTAAGATTCCTGCGAAGAGGAGGTGAGTCACGAGGACTGCTTAAATACCTAGCTCTTCCGGATCCAATCCTAGACATGCGCACCCAGGTTGCCACACCTTAACTCGGCGACTTACTTCACAGGTTTGTTTAAGAGCTTTAAGTCTTATGCATGTGTTTGAGTAGACTAATCCTAGGGTCCAATAGCCCTAAAAACTAATCTACGAGCCCAAATAAACCCATAATAATACACATAAACAAAACACTTCAAAAGTCCGAAGTACTTACCTGGCGGACTCGGGCCGGAGACACAGGTGCCATGCCAGAATAACCTGAAAACCTTTTTATAAAAGCCCACATTCCAAAAACCCATTTTGAAAACTATTTCGGGCCCAAAACCCTCAAAGCCGAGTTTTGAACCGGGCTCTGATACCAATCTGTAACATCCCCAAACCCGGCCCACGAGTCTAGACCGGATCCGGTTCTGTCACTGCGAAAAGACGGTGGAAAATCTTTGACTTTAGTTTAAAACGTAAAAATTTGTTAACTTTTGGGAACCATGTCCTTTCTTTTAAAATTATAAATAAAGCTTTGTTATTAAAAATTAATCCATATTAAAACTTTAGTATAAAAATATATAAATACTTTGATTAAATAGGTTGCTAAAATTAAAATCATCTTCACATAATAATTTCTTTTAAGTAAACCATAATATCAAGTAATATCAAAAATAGTGATAACAAAATAATAATAATAAGGCCCTTATTACAAAAAATAATTAATCCAAAACACTTTGTATTAAAAATTGCTTAAAAATAATTAAATCAATCTCCTTCTGCATGGGCCACCTTGCATCCTCTCCAACCCGGTCCGATCAACCTGTCACCTGCGATGTTTGAAAATAATTGGGTGAGTCATAATGACTCAGTGTGTAACCAAACCATCGAAATCCACCCACATGCTAACCACATAACATCCCAATTATCAAATGCAACATGCAAGTATAATTATTAGACATTACCACAATCTGGGCTTGGCCCACCTTCAAATTATAACAATTACTGGGCTAGGCCCTTTTCACATTAGTCCACTGATCACTGGGTTTGGCCCATGTCCACGTATGTTCCCAAAACATACCTATTCATTGGGCTTGGCCCATTTTCATATTATTTCATAAACGGAATAATGCAATCATGAAACCCAACCCAAGCCTAGGGTCCATCCGCTACACACCCCCTGATCCAGCCTACCACACACCAGGGGACTATCGAGTCACCCTCTCCTTTTCCCTCCAAAAAGGCAACCAATGCCATCCACGATGTAGCGTATAGCTAACATTAAACCACGATGGAGCACATAGCAATCCATCAAGCCACGATATGGCATAAGCCGATATCAATCAAGGTAACCACGCGAACTAAATCGCAAAGATCCACAACGCGACCTCAGTCAGCGCCAATCCACGATGTAGCACAAAGCTGACATCAACCTCGTACTCGAAGTACACCCGTACCTTCTTTTCATAACCCGCCCATGCACATGTAACATAAAATGATGATAAGGTGGTGCATGTACATATTAAACACAATCATAGGCATACTCACATAATAAAATCAGTGATCATATTTACAAACTTTGCTACTAACCTGATCATCTTCATACCCCTTAAGGGTACCATTTTCACATTTAACTGCACTTATTAGCATCATACAACATAAACAGATATACTCAAATCCCGGAAACAATGGTTTAACTACACACCTTATAACCTGGAGCTCTAAACCCTCGATCCCAACGCTATCGACTAGCGAGACTACCGCTATCTGCCTATAGCTATCTCCTGCCGCTGGCCCACACCCCGGTGGCCAATCCCGAACTGCTGAAACCGCTCTTTTCTTGAACTTTGGGATAGGGACCTTCCCTTGCCCACTTTGACTGGTTGTGGCCTCCATCAAAAAGCTTAATCAGGTAAACAGGTTAACCCCCAAAACACCACTTAAGCATTTAATCTAAATAAATATCTCTTACCAACTCAACTTGAATCCCGAACGCTACTCTATGCCACTGCAACTGCTGACTAAACGACCTTGCTAACCACTCCCTATTGCTCCAGCTAGAAACGACCACCACCAAGGAAGTAAGGTTCGGCTTAGGGACTTGTAACCAAAGTGAAGAGAAATGTGAGAATGGGTGATTCGGCAAGGCTCTTAAACAGTGTTTGGGATATTCAGCAATGGTAGTTTTCTATGGATGGTTACGGTTTAAGCAAGGTTTAAAAAGAAAAAGGTGAGAAGGGAGAGGGATATAGGTTCATAAAAGGTTAAGTCCTCTGCTACTTTCGGCTACAAGGAAATAGGATGGAAAAGGGGTTTGCTTGGACTAACTTTCGGCAATGGAGAAGGGAAGAATAAATAAAAATAAAGGGAAGAACTTTTTGCTAAGGGAGAAAGCAAATGGTGAATGAAAAATGAGCACCACCCCCTCCCTTTATATAGCATTCGGCCAAGCCCCAAGCTCCCAAAAAAAATCCTAAAATCACTCCTAAAACACCTCCCCTCCATCCATTTTAAAAGTTTGAAAAAGTCAAACCTATCTAGCCAAATTCAAAAAAAATTGACCAAGTCTTTGCCCATCTTTTAAGCCTCCCAAAACCGTCCAACACTCTACCTAGATGACGCAAAAACAAAGCCCCCTGCTACCCTTGCGAATCGAACACTGGCCCCCTTCCCTTGCACCTGAGACGTCACTTCCCCAAGCTCTTAGTGGCGTCTCCCTTGCCACTCCACCAGCCCAATTCTTGTGACATAAACTCCCAAATAATTCTCTTAAGACCCCCTCTATCCAAGTTCCCCTTTTTAGCCCCTAAAACTAAAAATTTTCCAAAGCGTTCTACCATCACCTAGGGTTCTCAGGACCCCTAAAACTTACCCAACCACACACTGAAGTGTGCCAACACTTGAGCTAAGCACCAAAAATCCAACCCCTAAAACCAGGGTGTTACAAGTTTTCATGAAATTCATTTAGGAAAAGATGTTTATCTAACATCAAACTCTCATAATCTTTCTTAAAACATCATTTTACAAACATGTCATACATGGGTAGATTTTTGAACATGCATCTTAGCTCATCTTATAGCTAAAATTATCTAATTCATAATACGAGGACTCCAAAAATACGAAGAATATTAAAAACGGGGCTAAAATAAACTTACTAGCAAGCTTGAAAAATTGAAGAACCCTAACTATGGCTTCCTTCAAATTTTTGGCACTTGGGGAAGAAGATGAGAATGATTTTTGTCATCTTTTTCCCTTATTAATCATTTAATTGATAAATGACCAAAATGCCCTTCTCTTTACAATTTCACCATTTACTAACTCATGTCCATTTTTGTCCAAAAACTATAATTTGGGCAAATTGCTATTTAAGGACTTCTAATTAATATTCTAAAGCTATTTCATATAAAAAGCTTCTAGAAACTCATGTTTTGCAACTTTTGCAATTTAGTCCTAATGGACCCTTAAATGGAAATTTCCATAAAAATTCTACATGAGACTTTCATATCATCATGCAAACATCTCAAATACCTTAAAAACTCATTTTACTAACTCGGATTTGTGGTCTCGCACCACTATTCCGGCTAGGCCCTAAATTGGGCTGTTATATGATGAGTCCTTGTATGAGGCATGGGAAAGATTTAAAGAGTTATTACGAAAGTGCCCTCATCATGGAATCCCACATTGCATTCAACTTGAGACATTCTATCATGGTCTTAACACTCACGTAAGGATGGTAGTGGACGCCTCTGCTAATGGTGCTCTCCCTTCTAAGTCTTATAACGAGGCTTATGAAATTATTGAGAGGATTGCTAGCAACAATTATCAATGCCCAACCAGTCGAGCAGCGTCAGGAAGATGAGTAGCTAGAATACATGAAGTAGATGCTTTTACTTCACTCGCATCTCAGGTATCATCAATATCCTCAATGCTTAAAAATCTTACTACTAATAGGTCTAATAGTTTTGCAGCACATCCGCCTAATCATTTTGAAAATATAGCCTGTGTCTATTGTAGGGAGGGACATTTGTTTGAAAAATGTCCGTTGAACCCATAATCTGTATATTACATGGGTAATCAGAACCAAAACCGAGGAAGGCAAGGGCTGCAATCAAATTTTTATAACCCATCGTGGAGAAACCACCCGAATTTCTCCTGGAGTAACCAAGGGGCTGGAACCAGTACCACTTACACCCAACCCAGACCAACCCAGCCGCCTGATTTCCCACAACAAGTTCAGAAACCAGTTCAAGCTGAAGCATCCAATAGCTTGGAGAGTTTGTTGAAGGCATACATGGCAAAGAATGATGCCTTAATCCAGAGCTAAGCAGCTACATTGAAGAATTTGGAGAATCAAGTGGGCCAGCTTGCAACTGAAATTAGGAACCGACCACAGGGTACCTTACCCAGTGATACGAAAAATTCAAGAAATCCTGGAAAAGAGCACTGCAAAGTGCTAACACTGAGGAGTGGAAAGACGATAGAGCCCAATACCATTGAAGCTGAAAAGGAACAAGCTGATGCTCAAGACTCAGAAGAAGTTCAACCAAGTGTTGAAATCCCAGTTTCAACAGAACCGGAATATGCAAAACCCGACAAAGTAGCCTCAGGACCAGCTAATTCTGATAAACTAACAACTTCGTTAGATGCAGAATTACTGCCAAAGGCGAATCAACCAGAAGCAGTTCCAGTAATGAAACCACCACCACCCTACCCTCAAAGACTTCAGAAGTAGAAGCAGGAGATTCAATTCAAGAAATTCCTTGACGTACTCAAGCAACTTCATATCAACATCCCATTGGTTGAAGCACTTGAGCAAATGCCGAACTTGTAACGCCTCGAATTTGGGCCTAGTAGAATTGGGCCTATTGGGCTTTGGGGTCTCATAAAATTTTTAAGTGAGCAAGAAAATGACAAATGGCATGATGGCTTTAAAGGTTTAATGAATTTGGAGTGTCTAGGTGTGTTGGAGAAGCTCTAGGTTCGAGTTTTGTGGTGGAGGATTATTAATTTATTTAATTAAGGAATCAGGGTTGTGAGTAGTGGGCTTTTAAATAAAAATAAGTGAAAAATGGCATAAAGAAGCCTGTGGTGAAGTGGCTAAGTGATGCCAGTAGGGTGTAGAGAGGTGGCGACATATGCATGCAAGAAGGTTTGAGGTTCGAGTACTAGCTTAGCTTTATTTTGGAGTTTAATTTTAGGCTTTTAGAAGGCTGGAAGTGGCGTGTAGAGGGACTCTAAGGAGAAGTGATCAGTAGAGAGAATTTAGGAGAAGGATAAGGGAGATATCATTGTAACAACACAAACCCGGCCCAAACACTACGACCGAATTTGGTTTGTTACAGAGAAAACATTTTGAAACCTTTTTAAAACCGATTTAAGTTTTCGATAAAAGATAGCATCATGAAAAAAACAGTTGAGGTGTATAAACCCATACTTTGATTGATTTCGAAAATATTTATTAAGTCAAATTATTAAACAAATTTTAGATGTACCCGATGGTACTTTAAAAACATTTTTCGTTTGATTTGGAAAACAGGTTAAATCATTGTTAACACAATTGAATAAGTTAAACAAATATCCCAAAGCAGGTAACAAAATAATAAAAGTAGTTACTGGAGGCCTTATTACAACCCAATTAAAATTTAAACCAACAACCGAAAAGAATAAATAAACCAAAATTTAAGTCTATTAAATTTAAATCCCACTGCATGGCCACCTCGAGTCCATCCGGTCCACATCCGCGATCTACATGTCACCTAAAAAATATAAAGGAGAAGGTGAGTCACCAAGACTCAGTGTGAAACCCTTCCCCCAGTTTAAGCAATTTCATACACAATGTATAACAATTAACATGCATCAAATCATATACCCAACCTAACCATCCATATCACCTTTCTCTACCCCGTGTGGTACCAAACCACTGGTGGTGCCAAACCACTGGTGACTTAAAGTCACAGATGTGATGCCAAATCACTGGAGGTGCCAAACCTCTGGTGTCCGAAGACACAAACCGATTGATGGGGCCAACCCATCGTGTGATGCCAAATCACTGGCGTCGATCCCGTATTATCATCTGTGGGGCCAACCCACTGTGGTGCTAAGCCACTAGGACAAGACGCTGTGAGGTGCCAAACCTCTGGAGGTACCAAACCTCTGGTGACCGTAGTCACAGTGTGTTACCAAAACACTGGTGTCCGTCGACACAATATCTCTGCCCCCTCCTCTCATCAACCCATATCAAGCAGTTATAAACAAGGTTTATATCAACATACATTTATCACATGTATCAAATAAGCCATGCTTCCCAAAAGCATTATAATCAATCTCATATTGACAAAGACTTACCGGGATCCTCGCTTGTACCATTAAGGCACTAAATCCATATCTACATAAAGCAGATGTACATACAACATGTATTTAATACAGTTCATTAATGGTTATAAGTGTGTATGTACACACCTGATATCGATGAAAGTCCTAAATCCCGAAAAGAGAAGTCGGCCACACTAGATCTTCCTCTTCCTATATTCGGCCAACCAAAGAATTAGTATTATGGCCTATTCGGCCACTCGAAATAATTTAAAGGGGTCATCCTGTGATCCCGAATCCTTACCTTCAAGTTTAGGATACTAATCACAACACTCAATTCCTGAATCTGCTTCACCAACTACCATCGATTAGTAAACAAACTGATAGCCTTCGGCTTTAAAACTTTGAAAGTTAAATCTATGAAAATCGATCCTTACCACCACTTACCACCCGATTGATCCCGAATGACGGCTTGCTTTGTCGATCTCCAAAATCCCGGAACACCTAGACAGATTCGGTTTTCAAAACAGATACTTAGCACCTTGTAAATAAATGCCGAAATCGGCACTTACCCCTCATAGAAATTGGCAAGGAACAGAGAAGGAAACCATGGAGTTTCGGCACTCTTACCTTCAACTAACAATGATCATTCAAAGAGGTCTATGCTACTTTAGCATTCGGTTCAAGTGCTGCCCAAAAGAAGAAGAGAATTTCGGCACTTCAAAGGGGTGTATTCGGCTATTATGGAAGAAAATAATGGAGAGAAAGAGTGTTAGAATTTCGGCAAATAGGAGTGAAGTTCGGCTAATAGGAAAATAAAAGAAAAGGGGGATTGAGGATGGGGATTCGGCAAGGAGAAATAGAGAGGGTTTCGGCCAAGGTCTTGAGAGGATGGAAAAATAAAAGGAAGCATAGAAGGAAGGGTTAGGGATTTCGGCACTTTAGCAAAAATGACAAAAAGCCAACAAGGTGACAAGGTTGATGCTTTTATAGGCATTCGGCACTTCCCCCTTAAGCTTGCCGTCCATCCTTATCAACAAGGAGTTCAATTTCGGCCAGCTTCCTCATTTTACTCCAAGCCACCTATTTGTTTTAATTCAAAATAATTTGAATTAAACATCAGGCTATTTTTCCTCTACCAATTATCATAATTTAATCCCTAATTAATCCAAATAAAAACCAAATAATATCTTCATTATCTTATCATCTAAAAAGAGTTTAAAGAGAGGAAATCTCTCCCCCTTGTGCCGTCCAAATAAAGTGCCAAAAAGAGGATTTTTGCGACTCGAACCAAGGCTCTCCCTTGCTTACTATGGCGTCACTACTAGGCTCTTAAGTGGCCCTCCTCTTGCCACTCTTCCAAGCTGATTTTTGTGTCAAATTATCCCTTATTTATTCATGTAACCCCTACTACTAAGGCTCCCTACCTCAAAGCTTAAAAATAATATTTTTCCCACTACTCGAGCCTACTAGAAATCCATAATTAAGCCTTACTACACCATAATCAATAACACAGCAGCTCAAACACATAACAAAATATTTCAATCACGAACAGCCCCAGTTTTAGGATGTTACAGTTCTACCCCCTTAAAAGAATTTCGTCCTCGAAATTACCTGGTCAGAAGAGGTGGGGGTATTGCTGCCGTATCACATCCTCGGGTTCCCACGTAGCTTCCTCTGCACCATGGTTCCGCCATAGTACTTTCACTAAGGGCACTGACTTCCTACGTAGAACCTTTACATCTCTATCCAAGATCTGAACCGGTTCTTCTTCAAAGGACAAATCTGAGTTGACCTCAATTTCTGCCACAGGCACTACGTGCGAAGGATCTGGTCGATATCGCCTAAGCATCGACACATGGAAGACGTCGTGAATCTGATTCAACTCTGCCGGCAGCTCGAGTTGATAAGCTACCGGTCCCACTCGCTTTAACACTGTATACGGGCCAATGACCTTGGGCTTAGCTTTCCTTTTCGCCCAAACCTCAACACCTTTCTCCAAGGTGACACCTTCAGGAAGACCTTGTCTCCTACATCATACTCTATTTCTTTGCGCTTCAGATCAGCATAAGACTTTTGTCTATCTGACGCTTCCTTAAGACGAGCCCGAATCACCTTAACTTTATCCTCCGTTTCTGTAACCAACTCTGGACCCAAAACTTGTCTTTCACCTAACTCCGTCCAACATGTAGAAGTACGGCATTTCCGTCCATACAATGCTTCGTATGGTGCCATCTGGATACTCGCTTGATAACTGTTGTTGTACGCAAATTCCGCTAATGGTAGAAATTCTTCCCAACTTCCTCGGAATTCCAAGACACAACCCCTCAGCATATCCTCTAAAATCTGTATGACCCTTTCTGACTGCGGATGGAAAGCTGTACTGAAATCCAATCGCGTACCCAAAGCTTGATGCAACGCTTTCCAGAACCTCGACGTGAACCTTGGATCCCTATCTGAGATAATTGATACTGGCACACCATGCAATCTGACTATATCAGCCACATACAACTTTGCTAGCTTCTGGAGTGAGTAATCCATTCTCACTGGTACGAAATGAGCTGACTTAGTCAAACGGTCCACTATTACCCAAACTGCATCTTTCTTGCTGGGCGTAAGGGGTAGCCCGCTGACGAAATCCATAGTGATCCTCTCCCACTTCCATTGAGGAATCTTTACTGGTTGAAGTAGTCCCGATGGCAACTGATGTTCAGCCTTGACCTGCTGACATGTCAGACACTTTCCCACGAACTCAGTCACTTCACACTTCAACCCTGGCCACCAGAACTGTCTCCGCAAATCTCCGTACATTTTGCTACCTCCAGGATGCATAGCATATGGGCTGCTATGTGCATCTTGGAGAATTCTTTGTCTCAGTTCTACATCTTTCGGCATACAGGGCCATCCTTGAAAACATAATACCCCATGATTAGTCAAACCATACCCATCCAAACCACCATTTTGGACCTGCAATCTCTTTGCCTTCAATTCCTCGTCTACCAACTGCTTATCCTTAATCTCCTCGAGCCACGTTGGCGTGACTTGCAACTCTGCCAAAAGACTTCCATCGTCATATAGACTCAAACGAGCAAACATTGCTCTTAAGTCCGCCACGACCTTCCAGCTCAACGCGTCCGCCACCACGTTAGCCTTTCCCGGATGATACTCGATTGAATAGTCGTAGTCCTTCAACAGTTCAATCCATCGGCACTGCCTTAAGTTCAAATCCTTCTGAGTCAAGAGATACCTCAGACTTTTGTGATCCGTGTACACTATTGACTTCTCCCCATAAAGGTAATGTCTCCATATCTTCAAAGCGAAGACCACTGCCGCTAACTCCAAGTCGTGCGTTGGATAGTTTACCTCGTGCGGTCGTAACTGACGGGATGCATAAGCCACTACCTTCCCTTCCTGCATCAACACACATCCCAACCCGGTATGGGATGCATCACAATAAACTGTGAACATCTTTCCTGCCTCAGGCTGTACCAAAACCGGAGCTTCCGTCAGAATCTTTCTCAGCTTATCAAAACTTTCTTGCTGCTTTTCCGACCAGACGAATGGTACTCCCTTCTTCAATAACTTAGTTAATGGTGCCGCGATTAACGAGAATCCTTCCACAAACCTTCGATAGTATCCTGCTAGACCCAGAAAGCTTCGAATTTCGGCCACTGACCTAGGCGGTTTCCAATCCAACACCGCTTCAATCTTGCGGGGATCCACTCTAATCCTTTCCGCTGACACCACGTGACCCAAGAACGTCACTTCCCTTAGCCAAAATTCGCACTTACTGAATTTGGCATACAACTGCTTCTCCCTCAACACTTGCAGAACTATTCGCAAATGCTCGTCATGCTCCTCCTCCGTCTTTGAGTAAACCAATATGTCGTCTATGAACACCACGACGAATTGATCCAAGTACTACTGAAACACCCTATTCATTAAGTCCATGAATGCCGCTGGTGCATTGGTCAACCCGAATGGCATCACTAGGAACTCGTAATGCCCATACCGAGTTCGGAATGCCGTCTTGTGAACATCAGCCTCCTTTACCTTTAATTGATGATAACCCGACCTAAGGTCAATCTTTGAAAATACCGATGCACCCTTCAATTGGTCAAACAAGTCATCGATCCGAGGCAACGGATACTTGTTTTTGATCGTTAACTTGTTTAACTGACGGTAGTCGATGCACATCCGCATAGAACCGTCCTTCTTCTTGACAAACAACACCGGTGCTCCCCATGAAGAGATACTAGGTCGGATAAACCCTCTATCCAAGAGCTCCTGAATTTGAGCCTTCAGCTCCACCAATTCCTTTGGTGCCACTCGATATGGTGCTATAGATACAGGTGCCGTTCCAGGTAGCAAATCTATACCGAATTCGACTTCCCGATCCGGAGGCAAACCCGGAAGTTCCTCTGGGAATACATCAGCGAATTCCCCTACCGTTCGGACCTTTCCAACCGCTGACTCCTTAGCCTCCAAGGCACAAATTCGAACTATAAACGCTTCACACCCTTTTCTGACCATCTTGACGGCCTTCAAAGCTGACACCACATTAGACAGGTAATTTCTTCGATTACCGATCATAACCACTTCATCCCCTTCGGCCATTTTAAGAACCATGCGCTTAGCAGCGCAATCCAACTGCGCCTGGTACTTAACCAACCAGTCCATCCCGAGGATCAAATCGAACTCCCCAAACGGTAGTTCCATCATATCAGCTACAAACACGACCCCTTGGAGTTCTAGGGGTACATCCTTATAAAGCTTGTTCACAACTACAGAATGGCCTAAAGGGCTAATTACAGTCATCTTCCTAGCAGCAGTCTCAGAGTCTAGGTTCAAAGTCTCTACCACACTACTAGCTGCGTACGAATACGTCGACCCCACATCAATTAATGCAACATAAGGAAGACCAAAAATTAGAAACGTACCGGTTATGACATCCGGTGCGTCACCCTCCTCGCGACGCCTTGCCGCATAGACTAAGCCAGACTGCCTTGCCTCTGTATTGCCCGCGCCTCTGCCCTGAGTTCCGCGACCACGATTAGCACCATTGCTCCCTCTTCCATTACCACGACCTCTTTGTGGTCCCACACTTCTATCCTGAGTACGGTTCTGCCCCTCTGACTGATTCTGAGCTCGCTTCCGGGGACAATCCCTCACACGGTGATCTAAAGACCCACATTCAAAGCAGCCCCTCTCACCGGTCCAACAACCTCCCCAATGGGACTTTCCACAGCGATTGCACTGAGCCGGTCTCTAATTAGTAGTCGTGGGCCTTGCTGCCTGATTTGGCCCACTTTGTCTAGCCTTTTTCGGAACATTCTCACCAGACCCAGATGACCCAAAGCCTTTCTTCTGCTTGATCCTATCATAGTTTTGTCTTACGGACGCCTTGACACCTTCGGCTACCTTAGCCTTTTCCACTAGAGATGAAAACTCACGAACTTGCTGCGGAGCAATCAGCAGCCTCAACTCATCTCTAAGTCTATCCTCGAAGCAGACACAGCGCTCATGTTCGGTAGCCACGATGCCTCTGGCATATCTACTCAGCCTTAGGAATTCCGCCTCATATTCCGATACTGACTTAGCTCCTTGCACTAATCCCAGAAAAGCCTTTCTCTGCGCGTCAGTGTAGCTGGTACCCACATACTTTTTCTGGAACGCAGCCTTAAAGTAATCCCACGTAAGATCATCTGCCGTGGCCCCATCTCGGACAGTGAGCCACCACTGATATGCTTCATCCTTCAGAAGTGACACGGCTCCTTTCAGCTTCTCCTCATTGGACAGGTCCAGATCGTCCATGATCCTTTCCGTAGATTCCAGCCAGTATTCTGCTGCACTAGGTGCTACTCCCGACACACCCCGGAACACCTCAGCTCCATTAGACCGAATTCGCTCGGGGACTGATTTCCGAGCTCCCAGATTTCCACCAGCCCCAGCCACCAACTCGAGAACTCGCAACACAGCTTGCGAAACTGCCTCACCTCCGGTCTGATCCTGCTCCTCAGCCCCAAAAGCTGGAGGTGGTGGTGGCGGTGGTACCTCATTTTCCGAACCTTGACCTGACTTGACGGGTTCAGACACGGTCATCCTACCTCTACCGCGTCCACGGCGTCCACGTCCTCTAGAACTCATTCTATCTAACACGCTTTTAATCTGATTAAGAAAAATTTTATGGATTAGTAATTTGTTCCACTGGATTATCCGCGAAGAATTTTATGAAGAGTTCAATAGGGATTCTTTCGATCAAACAATGTTTTAAGTCTGCTACCGTAGTTCACACAAAAGGGCACATCCATTCCCTAATACTTTCCATACTTATTCACTCTTTGGACGTTTCTGTCCCACTTCTATCCCAGGGGTATTTTCGTCTTTTTCCTACAGGGGTATTTTTCTAATTAAAAACCGAGAGATTTCAAACTTTAATAAAGCAGGTCGCTTTGAAATTCCCAAAACTGGAGAGTACTTCTGAAAATTTGTAAAATTTGAAGTTATGGCATCATTTAGAAATCAGGGGCATTTTGGTAATTTTGTCAATCGGGGGTAATTTTGTAATTTTAATAAATCCGGGATATTTTAACAGTTGTAAAACTCTGAGGGTTCCTTTTGCGAGTTTCTCTCTTTCAAAATGATGATGTTGCAAAAATTTTGAATTCGAGGTCATTTTGGTAATTTTGCAAGTTGAGGGCATTTTCGTAATTTTCCCAAATCCAAAGTATTTTATTGGTAATTTGCAAAGTAGAGTTTTTGAATATTTATAAAAGAAGGAAATTTTTGGGCAAAACCATTGAATTGATATTTTATGAGTCAAGGGCCTTTTAGTAATTTCACCCCTAAGGGCATTTCTGTAATTTTTCACAAACCAACTTTTTCGGGGAAAACATTGTAAAAATGGTTGTTCTCATATTCGAAAGAGTAGTTTTAAGAGTTTTGAAAACCAAGTTTTTGTTGTTCTCTTCTTTTTCGAAAACATGGCTAGTTCCCTTTCGGGTTTTAGTCGTTATGTTTAGCCTATGACCGAGCCCTCTTGGTCAGGGTGAACCAAAGCTACGCACCAAGCAGGATTCGAGTGGAGAGGAGGTGAGTCACGCGGACTGCTTAAATACCAAGCTCCCACCGAACCTTTCTAGACATGCGCACAGAGGTTGCCACACCACTGAGCCCTTTGAGTTAGGGTGAACCGAAGCTACGCACCAGGTAGGATTCCTGCGAAGAGGTGGTGAGTCACTAGGACTGCTTAAATACCAGGCTCTCCCGGATCCAATCCTCGACATGCGTACAGGGGTTACCACACCCTAGCTCAGTGACTTGATCATAGGTTGGTTGAGTTCATTAAGTCTTATGTCTTGTCTGTGTGTTTGAGTAATCTAATCCTAGGGTTCAAATTCCTATAAGTCTATTCTACGTTCCATGCTTCCTACCCTTCTATAAAAATAATTCATACAAAAGTTAGAAACACTTACTTGGGCGGATTGGTGCCGGAGACTCGGGCCATGCCGTTCAAAAACCCAAAAACATTTCAAATCCTTTAATAAGGCCTACTAATCATAAAACCAAACCTTTTTGGGCCTTGAGCCCCCACAGCCGAGCTTTGAACTGGGCTCTGATACCAATTTTGTAACAACCCAAACCCGGCCCAAACACTACGACCGAATTTGGTTTGTTACAGAGAAAACATTTTGAAACCTTTTTAAAACCGATTTAAGTTTTCGATAAAAGATAGCATCATGAAAAAAACAGTTGAGGTGTATAAACCCATACTTTGATTGATTTCGAAAATATTTATTAAGTCAAATTATTAAACAAATTTTAGATGTACCCGATGGTACTTTAAAAACATTTTTCGTTTGATTTGGAAAACAGGTGAAATCATTGTTAACACAATTGAATAAGTTAAACAAATATCCCAAAGCAGGTAACAAAATAATAAAAGTAGTTACTGGAGGCCTTATTACAACCCAATTAAAATTTAAACCAACAACCGAAAAGAATAAATAAACCAAAATTTAAGTCTATTAAATTTAAATCCCACTGCATGGCCACCTCGAGTCCATCCGGTCCACATCCGCGATCTACATGTCACCTGAAAAATATAAAGGAGAAGGTGAGTCACCAAGACTCAGTGTGTAACCCTTCCCCCGGTTTAAGCAATTTCATACACAATGTATAACAATTAACATGCATCAAATCATATACCCAACCTAACCATCCATATCACCTTTCTCTACCCCGTGTGGTACCACACCACTGGTGGTGCCAAACCACTGGTGACTTAAAGTCACAGATGTGATGCCAAATCACTGGAGGTGCCAAACCTCTGGTGTCCGAAGACACAAACCGATTGATGGGGCCAACCCATCGTGTGATGCCAAATCACTGGCGTCGATCCCGTATTATCATTTGTGGGGCCAACCCACTGTGGTGCTAAGCCACTGGGACAAGACGCTGTGAGGTGCCAAACCTCTGGAGGTACCAAACCTCTGGTGACCGTAGTCATAGTGTGTTACCAAAACACTGGTGTCCGTTGACACAATATCTCTGCCCCCTCCTCTCATCAACCCATATCAAGCAGTTATAAACAAGGTTTATATCAACATACATTTATCACATGTATCAAATAAGCCATGCTTCCCAAAAGCATTATAATCAATCTCATATTGACAAAGACTTACCGGGATCCTCGCTTGTACCATTAAGGCACTAAATCCATATCTACATAAAGCAGATGTACATACAACATGTATTTAATACAGTTCATTAATGGTTATAAGTGTGTATGTACACACCTGATGTCGATGAAAGTCCTAAATCCCGAAAAGAGAAGTCGGCCACACTAGATCTTCCTCTTTCTATATTTGGCCAACCAAAGAATTAGTATTATGGCCTATTCGGCCACTCCAAATAATTTAAAGGGGTCATACTGTGATCCCGAATCCTTACCTTCAAGTTTAGGATACTAATCACAACACTCAATTCCTGAATCTGCTTCACCAACTACCATCGATTAGTAAACAAACTGATAGCCTTCGGCTTTAAAACTTTGAAAGTTAAATCTATGAAAATCGATCCTTACCACCACTTACCACCCGATTGATCCCGAATGACGGCTTGCTTTGTCGATCTCCAAAATCCCGGAACACCTAGACAAATTCGGTTTTCAAAACAGATACTTAGCACCTTGTAAATAAATGCCGAAATCGGCACTTACCCCTCATAGAAATCGGCAAGGAACAGAGAAGGAAACCATGGAGTTTCGGCACTCTTACCTTCAACTAACAACGATCATTCAAAGAGGTCTATGCTACTTTAGCATTCGGTTCAAGTGCTGCCCAAAAGAAGAAGAGAATTTCGGCACTTCAAAGGGGTGTATTCGGCTATTATGGAAGAAAATAATGGAGAGAAAGAGTGTTAGAATTTCGGCAAATAGGAGTGAATGTTCGGCTAATAGGAAAATAAAAGAAAAGGGGGATTGAGGATGGGGATTCGACAAGGAGAAATAGAGAGGGTTTCGGCCAAGGTCTTGAGAGGATGGAAAAATAAAAGGAAGCAGAGAAGGAAGGGTTAGGGATTTCGGCACTTTAGCAAAAATGACAAAAAGCCAACAAGGTGACAAGGTTGATGCTTTTATAGGCATTCGGCACTTCCCCCTTAAGCTTGCCGTCCATCCTTATCAACAAGGAGTTCAATTTCGGCCAGCTTCCTCATTTTACTCCAAGCCACCTATTTGTTTTAATTCAAAATAATTTGAATTAAACATCAGGCTATTTTTCCTCTACCAATTATCATAATTTAATCCCTAATTAATCCAAATAAAAACCAAATAATATCTTCATTATCTTATCATCTAAAAAGAGTTTAAAGAGAGGAAATCTCTCCCCCTTGTGCCGTCCAAATAAAGTGCCAAAAAGAGGATTTTTGCGACTCGAACCAAGGCTCTCCCTTGCTTACTATGGCGTCACCACTAGGCTCTTAAGTGGCCCTCCTCTTGCCACTCTTCCAAGCTGATTTTTGTGTCAAATTATCCCTTATTTATTCATGTAACCCCTACTACTAAGGCTCCCTACCTCAAAGCTTAAAAATAATATTTTTCCCACTACTCGAGCCTACTAGAAATCCATAATTAAGCCTTACTACACCATAATCAATAACACAGCAGATCAAACACATAAAAAAATATTTCAATCACGAACAGCCCCAGTTTTAGGATGTTACAATCATGGAGAAAAATTAGGAGATTTGCAGTGGATGAAGTGGTGCCGAATTGGACTTTAGGGGTGGCTAAGTTCCGGCTATAGGCTATATAAATGTGTGTGTGTCGATTCTGGGGTCCTAGGTAATGCCAAATTTTCCATTCTTTTTCTTTTCCTTACCAAAACCTTATTTTTCCAAAAACGAAAATACCTTGCCTTGTTGCCGAAATCTCCTATAGCTGAATCTCTTTTTGCCGAATTCTCTCATAGCCAAACTCTTTTATTGCCGAAGTATCATCATCTTCTCTTTCCGAAATCCCTATTAGTGTCGAATCTTTGTTGTTTTCCTCCATCACAAATCGATTATTATCTACTATCAGTCAAGGTTAAAAGTAGAATCTCGTTCAGTAGCTATCTAGGCTGTAGGATCAAAAGTGGATTTGGTAAGTATTCAGTTAACCCCTTAGTGTGTTTTGTTAAAATTCGAAGGGCTATCTAACTTCTCATTGTCGTTAATCTTGTGTTAACAAGGGTAAGGTTCAGAGATCGCAAGCGTGGTAAGGATCGTTAGCAAAGTGTAAGTGTACTCAACTCGATTATGGTTTAAGTAAATGGCCGAATGTGAGTATGACCTATAGGGGTGACTTGTGTGGATTATGAGTCACTCGAAGTTTGATGGTGTATGTGTGAGTGCAAATATAGGGGATACTCGTGATTAGTAGCTAAGGAAGGGCTATTAGAACCCGGTGGCACACGGTAAGGTTACGGTAAGGCTTCGATTTTTGGTAAATGTTTTAATTATGTATGGGTGATTGATTGAAGGTTGGTTGGTTGTAGGTTCAAGGCTAAGGATAATATAGCACGTCGCAGTAACTAGGTGTGTACACTACACATACATGATATCGGCAATGCCAGAAAGTCGAAAAGTCGAAAGTGGCTAAATGGGCCCGGTGGGCCCTGAGGCTAAGTTTGATGAAATTGATTGATTTGGTTATATGAATTGAGTTAGTCATGCATGTTACATGTTCTGGAATTGTTTTGGGCCTAATAGGCCATATGAATGAGATCTAGGCCTAATGGGCTATAAGGATGTGATTTGGGTTTAATGGGCTATATGAACGTGAAATGGGCTTGATGGGCTTTATGGGGATGTTGACTAGTATGCTAAGGTGCAGTGGACTTTAGGTCTAGTTCTGAACTACTCTTAAACCACATAAGACTTAATCTAATAATTAAACATGTCCATGGACAAGTCGCTGGGTTAGAGTGTGGCAACGGACATATGCATGTCTAGGATTGGATCTAGGGAGAGCTTGGTACTTAAGCGGTCTTAGTGGCCCACCTCCTCTTCTCTGGAATCCTACTTGGTGCGTAGTGTCTGTTCACTTTAGTCGCAAGGACTTGTTAATGGGCCAAAGTTCATAATTAAAACCCGAGAGGGACCAAAATACCCCTGATTTGAAAATTACCAAAATACCCTTAGTTTGAAAATTACCAAAATACCCTTAGTTTGAAAATTTCCAAAATATCCTTAGATTTGCAAAATTACTAAAATACCCCCGATTGTAAAATTACCAGAATACCCTTGATTTGCAGAATTACCAAAATATCCCTGATTTACAAAATTTCCAAAATACCCTTGTTTTACAAAATTACCTAAATACCCCTGTAGGGTAGAATTACGAAAATAGCCCTGGATAGTGAAATGACTAAAATACCCCTAAGTGCTTAATGTGTGAAATTGTGTATGTTGCATTCATGAAATATATGTTGCATTTGGGTAGGTTTTGATGATACGGAGGAAGATTTGAGGATCGCATAGTCGCTTGACGACCTTGGATCCATCGGTGGCTTTAAGCCCATTATAGCAGCTTTGCTGCAACGTTTGAGTAGTGCCGCTGCTGGTGCTACCTTTGGAGTGTAGGGATGGGTGGGTTGATATTTATATCCCCACAGGAGTGTAGGGTTGGAAGGGAAATGGAGTGCAGGGTTGGATTTGGGATGGGTGCATTGCATTCATGTGATACTGATGTGATGTGAGGTCATTGTGGGCTAAGGCCCAAGACCACCGAATTTGATAGGGCTTAGGCCCAATGTGATATTTGCATGTTGATTGGTTACCAAGGGTTGTACATACTGAGTTTCGAAACTCACACCCTTTTATTAAATGTTTCAGGTGACCCTCAGTAGACGGCTCTACATGGAAGAGGACTCGGAGATGGCCACACTACAAGATACTTAGGAGTTTTGTTTATTTGTTTCAAAGGACATGATTTTAATTACTTTATTTTCGCTGGTTGTAATAAGGCCTTGTACTCCGATTTGACTTTAGATTTTGTTATCTTTGTTCAATTGTTTACTTAATTGTTAAACTTAAATAAATTTTCTTAAACATGGTTTTCGAAATACCTAAAAAATATGGGCTTTTATCATTACTTAACAATATTCAAGGATTTTGGGATTTTAGGCCTTAAATTTTAACTTAGCAAAATCGTTTTGAATTATCCCTTCAATGTGACATCGCCAGATTCAGCCATAACGTCCGGGCCGGGTCTGGGGGTGTTACAGAACTACGTCAACTTCATGAAAGATATCTTGTCTAAGAAACAAAGACTTGGAGAATTTGAGACGGTAGCTTTGACGAAGGAATGCAGTGTATATCTTCAAGACAAACTACCCCCAAAATTGAAGGATCCTGGATGTTTTACCATACCGTGCAACATTGGAGCAACATATCGTGGTAAGGCATTATGTGACTTAGGTGCAAGTATCAACTTGATGCCTATGTCAATATTTAGGAAGTTGGGGATAAGAGAAGTTAGACCAACTACAGTTACGCTTCAACTAGCAGATCGATCCTTAGTACATCCAGAAGGAAAAATCGAGGACGTATTGGTATGTGTAGATAAGTTTATCTTCCCTACTGACTTTGTAATTATAGATTTTGAAGCAGACAAAGAAGTACCAATCATCCTAGGAAGGCCGTTCCTAGCAACTGGAAGGACCCTTATTGATGTGCAGAAGGGCGAGCTGCCTATGCGTGTTCAGGATAATCAGGTAACATTTAATGTTTTTAAGTCAATGCAATTTCCTGACACAATTGATGATTATTCTGTAGTATCCGATTTAGAGGATTTAATAGTGGAGAGGGAACTCAATTTTGTTGAGGATCTGTTGGAACAAGTTCTGACATCAGACCCTCCAAATGATGAAGAGGAGGATGAATACTTAGCTCTGCTAGGAGCTCTGCTAGGAGCTAATCAAAAGGGATTTAATCTGTAATCCCATTTTGAATCTTTGGAGTTAGAAAAGAGGGATTACACCCAGCCAAAAGCATCGATCGATGAGCCACCTAAATTAGAACTCAAGGTGTTACCTTCTCATTGAAAATACGTTTATTTACGTAACGCTTCTACTCTGCCTGTGATTGTTTCAGCAGAATTAACCACTAAGCAAGAATAGAAACTTATCTTAGTTTCAAAACAATTCAAGAATGCCATCGAATGGACCATAGCTAATATTCGCGATATTAGTCCGTCTGTATGCATGCACAAGATTATCCTGGAAGATGGCGAAAAGGGACGATCGATGGACAACGGAGACTGAACCCCATCATGAAGGATGAAGTAAAGAAGGAAATTATCAAGTGGTTGGATGCAGGTATAATTTACCCCATCTCAGACAGTTCATGGGTGAGTCGGATCCAGTGCGTGGCGAAGAAAGGAGGTATCACGGTTGTAGCGAACGAGAACAATGAGTTGATACCAACTAGAATGGTTACGGGATGTGAAATCTACAACGATTACCGGAAGCTGAACAAGGTGACTAGGAAAGATCACTTTCCTTTGCCGTTCTTGGACCAGATGCTAGATAGACTTGTAGGACGAGATTACTACTGCTTTCTCGATGGATACTCAAGGTATAATTAGATTTCAGTAGCACTGGAAGATCAACACAAAACGACATTCACCTGCCCGTACGGTACGTTTGCATTTAGACGCATGCCATTTGATTTATGTAATGCACCTGCTACATTTCAAAGATGTATGATGTCTATTTTTACTGACATGGTTGAGAAGTACTTGGAAGTTTTTATGGACGATTTTTTAGTATTCGGAGATACTTACGATGATTGCTTAGCCAATCTAGTTAAGGTACTAAGGCGATGCGAAGAAACGAATCTCGTACTCAACTGGGAAAAGTGTCATTTTATGGTACGAGAAGGAATTATTCTAGGCCATCGGATAACGAGACATGGGATCGAGGTAGACAAAGCAAAGGTAGATGTTATTGAGAAACTCCCACCTCCAACATCTGTAAAAGGTGTTAAGAGCTTTTTGGGCCACGCTGGTTTTTATCGAAGATTTATCAAGGACTTCTCCAAAGTGGCTAAACCCCTATGCAAACTATTGGAGAAGGACTCAGTATTCAAGTTTGATGAGGAATGTTTAAAAGTCTTCAATGATTTGAAGAGTCGATTAGTCACGGCACCCATAATCGTCACACCAGACTGGGATTTGCCATTCGTATTGATGTGTGACGCAAGTGACTTCGCAATTGGAGCTATCTTGGGCCAGCGAAGGAACAAAGTTTTTCATCCCATCTACTACGCAAGTCGAACTCTAATCAGAGCGCGACAAGTTTCGATCTTATCTTGTAGGTACCAAAGTGATTGTTTATACGGACCACTCAGCAATTAAGTATTTACTGGCTAAGAAAGACGCTAAGCCGAGATTGATCCGGTGGGTGCTTCTACTTCAAGAGTTCGATCTAGAAATTCAAGATCGAAAGGGAGTAGAAAACCAAGTAGCAGATCACTTATCTAGATTAGAGCCGCAAGAGGGAAATTCTCCACTTGTACAGATCCAGGAGACATTTCCAGATGAACACGTACTGAAGGTGAATCATGTCCATAATATTCCTTGATTTGCTGATATTGCTAGCTATTTAGCTTGTGGTTTGATGCCGAGTGATAAAACGTATCAAGAAAGGAAAAAGTTTCTTCACGATGTGAAGTACTATTTCTGGAAAGAGCAATACTTGTTTAAAAAGTGTGCAGATCAGATGATCAGGAGATGTGTGGCAGAAGAAGAAATACCGAAGATTTTATACCACTGTCACTCAGCTCTGAGTGGGGGACACTTTGGAGGTACTCACACTGTGGCCAAAGTATTACAAGCCAGATTCTTTTGGCCAACACTATTCAAGGATGCATACGCTTACGTAAAGAGCTGTGATCAATGTCAGAGGGTTGGAAATGTCACCAACAGAAATGAGATGCCTCGAACGAATATTATTGAGGCAGAATTGTTTGATGTTTGGGGTATTGACTTTCTTGGTCCTTTCCCTCCATCTTTTGGTCACAAGTACATATTGGTAGCAGTAGATTATGTGTCCAAGTGGGTCGAGGCTGAAGCTTATCTGACAAACGATGCTAAAGTTGTGATGAAGTTCTTGCAGAAACACGTGTTCACAAGGTTTGGAACCCCAAGAGCTATGATTAGTGATGAAGGGAACCATTTTGTGAACAAGTGGTTAAAATGGTTGTTAGATAAACATGGAGTGAAACACAAGGTTGCTACAGCTTACCATCTGCAGACAAATGGGCAAGCTGAGCTAACGAATAAGGAGATCAAAGGCATACTAGAGAAGGTAGTTTGCCCGAACCGACGAGATTGGTCCAAGAGACTAGATGATGTTTTATGGGCTTACAGAACAGCATACAAGACACCTTTAGGAATGTCATTCTACAGGTTGGTCTTTAGGAAAGCCTGTCATCTACCTCTGGAGTTAGAGCACAAAGCTTACTGGGCTCTTCGACGACTCAACTTGGATCTTAAGCTTGCTAGAGAGAAACGGATGCTTCAACTCAATGAGCTAGAGGAATTCGAAATGTTCTCATACGAAAATGCCGAACTACTCAAGGAAAGACTCAAGAAATGGCATGACAAGCACATTCGAGTTAGAGAATTTGAAGCAGGTTAGCAAGTCTTGTTATTTAATTCTAGATTGAACTTCCCAGGTAAGTTAAAATCACGTTGGTCCTGTCCATTTACGATTCATCGCGTCTATCCATATGGAGTTGTTGAACTCCAAGGTAAGGGAGGTAATTTTCAAGTCAACGCTCAGCGTTTGAAGCATTACTACGGAGAAAGACCTGAACGAGATCAAATCTTGTTTAGTTTATCAGATATTTAAAATTTTCTTGTTTTTAATAAATCGTTCAGGGTATATCTTCGGGTTTATTATGTTTAAATAAATTCTGTCTAGGAGATTGGAACTTAAGCGGGACAGCTTGTGACCCATCCAATCTTTCATGGGAATTGATTTTTACATAATTTTCCGAGAAATTATTCCCTAAATGACAAAATAAATTTTTGTTTTTTCAAATAAAAAGGTCAATTTTGACCCAAGCTTTAAATTGCAACTCAATTTCAAAATTTCATTAAGTCTAGGGACTTAATTGAATTATTTTTAAATTTTGGTTGCTATTTTCGTAAATAATAAAAACTAGGTGCCTCTTTTTGTACATATTTCCAAAAGGCATCTAAAATAAATACTTTTACTTAATATATATATTTTTATATAATAATAATATGATAAACTTTAATATATAATTATATCTCTTATAATCTATGTATTAATTTTTATCAACTTAGCTTAGAATTAGGATTAATTTTATTTCATGTTTATCATAATAATTTAATAGCAATTGATAATTTCATATGCATATATTCAATTATTAATTGCTGTTAATCTTGAGTAAAATTAGAATTGGACTCTTATTTTTAATCATTAAATTATACTAAAAGTTCTATTCTAAGTCCCATTACTTCTATTATAAATACCAGCAACTCTTTTCCTCCCATTCATGTATCATTCAACCCCAAAATCACCAACTCATCAAAGTGTCGCAAGTCCCTAGCCACAACAGCCATTCGATTAGCAGCCAGCTTCAGCACACGCCGCACGCCCACATCGCACACAGCCTTGTGCGTTTGCTACTTCAGCCCCAGCTACCCAGGCCTTATAGTATATCGGCAGCACCTACGCCCAGCACCGAGCGCACACTAGGCGTGGTCAACAAAGACCTGCGCGCTACCTGCTTGCAGCTCCCTCACACATTGCTACTTGCTCCAGCTCTATCAACCGTGCGCCTTGCTGCCTTGTGCCCTTATGCGGCACTCCTCCTTCACACCAAGCCCTTAAGCCTTCAACCCTCCTTTTAAATTTCCATCTTTTGTTTCATTAGTATATTTTATTTTAGGAGTTCTTAATTTTTACAAGGAAGGTGGTAAGAACAATTTTTTTCTTAATTTTTTATTTTTATTCAATTATTTAAATTTTCAATTTATTGAAATAATTAGTAATGTTTATTAATTAAATTTTTGAGAAAATAAAATTTCCCATCTTATGTTCAGGTCAATCATGCCTCGTAAGAGAACTCGTGCTTCCGCTCAAATCGATGAAATGCAAAATAAGTTCCACTGTGAAGAAGCCAAAGCAAGATACGAAAGTATATTCAAAAATCAACAGACGAACCTGGAGAAAGGCTTCACATTGAAGGAAAGCAACTACAGAGACTTTATGGCACGTATTCGTCAAGTTGCTAAAGCCCTCAATTGGGAATTGTTTTGTGAAAAGAGACCAAGTGTGGATGAGGAACTAGTTCGTAAATTTTATGCGAACTTAACCTCAAGCGAATTGACCGAAGTTCCAGTTCGCGGAACCAAGGTACCAATAAATTCAAATGCTATTAATGAATTCTTTGAATTACCTGATTTCGACAACGATGAATATTCTTCTCTATTGAGCAACATTAAGCCTGAAAATTTGCAAGAAATTCTCGAGGAACTTACAGTTCTAGGTTCAAAGTGGACTGTGTCAAAGCAAGCAATCCACATGTGTCGAAGAGAGTATTTGACACCACTTGCGAAGGTATGGTTCTATTTCATCCGTTTCAGCCTTATGCCTAGTTCGCATGGGACTACAATCTCATTAGAGCGAATGGTCCTATTATACTCGATTCTAACTAGAAAGACCATTGATGTGGGAATAATCATCCTAAGAGAAATGCCAAATTGTGCCATTAGACGTTCTGGCCCGGCCTATTTCCCCTTTACAATAATAATTTTGTGCTTAAAAGCAAAAATCCTTGCGAACGTGAAGAAGACAGGGTATAGTCAAGGCACAATCACCGATTGGGACCTCTACCGAGTAGCTGGAGATTCTGTTCTACAGCAACGAGTTGAAGAGAGTGAGGATCCCAAAGAAGCAGAAGATGACCCCACAGAGATCCCGCCAGAGCAGTCAACTGAAGTCCCTAATGAGGCAGAATCAATGGAACCAAAAGCTGAACCTGATATCAAAACCTTAATGTTTGGAGCTCCACCGCTTAGCCTAGATCTTCATGATGAGCTGTTAAAGCTGATGGACTTAATGCAACACATGCAACTGCAGCAACAAGCCTACTGTAGATACTCAAAAATAAGGGATGACTCGATGAGGAGTGCCCTTAAGAAAATTTATAATGATCCATTTATTTTTGTACCTGAGTTTCCAGATTTCATATTTGAACCATGGATTTCATTATCAAAGAGGGAGCAAGGCGATTCATGCAAAGGCAATACTGATGGAGCAAATGATGAGTCGAATTTGAAAGGATAGACAAACAAATAAAAAAAAGGAGGACTTCAACTTTAGTTTATTTTTATTCTTAAGTTATTTTAGGATTAGGTTAATTAGGAATTTTTATTTTTGCACAATAAAACAAGAGATAGGAATCATGAATAAAATCTGAACAAGTCACAAAGGCCAAAGTGTGGCAATAGGTATATACATGTCTAGGATTGGATTTTAGAGAGAGCTTGGTACTTAAGCAGTCAATTTGACACCCCCCTCTTTTCTAAAATCCTACCTGGTGTATAGTATCTATTCACTTTAAACAATGAGGACATTGTTCACTTTAAGTAGGGGGACCGAAAATTTGAATTAATTCCACTCAGAATAAAATTTTCTTTTAATTATGATTAGGATATATTTAGTTCAATAATTTGAAATTTTGTTAAGTATGCTAAACTTTAGTATTAGTAAAGTTATATTATTTCAATAAGTTATTATGTTAGCTTAATAATGATATGAATGTATTTTTAATAAAGCATGCAAATTCGTACCATAAAATTTTTAGTTCCCTACGAAAAATTAGGCATGCATGAAAGTTTAAGTCTTTAGAATTGACTTAGTAATTTCTTGAGGTGAAATCCTAGGAAGCATGGAATATTGAAAATGATTTAGGCAATTATTGTTTGGACCGTTTGAGCCTTTCAAGCCAACCCTAACAAAATTATCCTTTGAAACCCAACTTTGAGACTATATGGCCTAATTTTATTTGGACCTTTGCAATATTTAGCCATCAATTTTCTCTTCATTACCTTTAAAATTGTCCCAAACACTAGACTCAGTACTATCCAAAATATCGTTTGAAAATAAGTTTGGGGGAGTTGAAAAGAAGTATCAATTGCTCGAAAATTGTAGTACATGAAGCAAGTGCTCGAATTGAATATTAAAAAAAATGTACTCGAAAGAAAATAAATGTACAAAAGAGCATAAGTTGGTAAGACTTCCGAAGGTTCGACTTTACGCTGAGTCTAGGGTTTCAAAACCTAAAATTATCCATCTTTTACCTACCCCTAAGCCCAGCCACGTTACAACCTTATTAAAGACCTATTGATTCAAAGTTCCAATGTTACCTACATTAGTGGAGAGAAATTGCTCTGTTCAACATATGAAGACTTTAGTTAAACTTAATGATTGCAGTTTAATTTTGAATAAGGAATTAAAATCAGATTGGTAGGGAGTAACATGTATTTATTAAGAAACATTTAGTCTAATTTTGCTAGTATAATAGTTGTTGGATGTAATTTGAATGATATGTATACTTAAGTAGCATAATTATCAAATTTCTTATTTTTGAGCCTAAGTATATTAAATTTATAATTTTGAGAAGAAAGTTGTTCTGAAGGAGTTTTTCGAAAGTGTTTCCGAGAAAATTCTTTTCAAATTTGTGCATTACTCGGGATGAGCAATGAATTAAGTTTGGGACACGAAAATTTACGTGTTTTTACATGCCATTTTAACTTAAAATCATGCTATTTCAGTTAAATTCTTGTCGAAAAATAATTAAATATTATAAAATAATTAAATTGTGTTAAAAATATGAACATGATGAATTTTAATTTTATAGTTAATTTTGATTAATTTTGACTATTTTCGATAGATTCGCACAAAGAGCGAAAATTGGCTGGGCAGACTGAAACACCCCACACCCCGCCCACGAGCCTTGACCGGATCTGGTATGTTCCCCGGTGTAAACCGTTTCAAATTCTTTTGTGACTTAGGAAAAATTTGTGTGTTTTGAGAGTAAAATGGTTTTGGGTTGGGCTTGAGTTGAAAACGAGTTTATTTGAGGTGACAAAATATTTAGAGTTTATTTGAAAATAAATTTCACTTGATCTTTAATTAATAAAAATTTGTACCGTAATAAATAAAGGAAAAATAAAGTAGCTCAACTATGGCCATATTACATCAAATAATTCCCAAAAATGAATTAAAGTGCTTAAATAAAATAAAAGTCCAAATAATAAAATTTTCCTTGCTGTGCCTGGCCACCTTTAAGCTCCTGCCGACCCGGTCCATTACTGATCATCACCTGGAAGAAAAAGTTCCCCAACGGGGTGAGTCAAACAGACTCAATGTGTACACAAACACTAAGTCTTAACATTTCAGGCATGCATTATCATATCACATACATATTCAAATAACAGGTAAAAATAATGATGCAACCCAAACCCAAACCTATTAAGCCATCCGCTACACTCCCCCATACCAACCTGTACACCGTGGGGACTACTAAGTCGACCCTCCCTCCGCTACACTCCATATCGCGGTCTTAGGTCACCGCATTCGTGGTCTTAGGTCACCACATTCAGATTACTGTGGTCTTAGGTCACCACATTCAGATTACTGTGGTCTTAGGTCACCACATTCAGATATCACGGTCTTAGGTCACCGTGTTCGTGGTCTTAGGTCACCACATTCACTTCCCCTTCAAAATAAAACCCATATGCCCCATATAATAGTAATATGCATAAATATGCCAGAGTTCACATTCTTATTCTTATTCTCATGTTACAATTAACATATTTCATATTCCTAGTAGGAGTAGGAAACGTACCTGAATACTTTGTACCATAACATGGTACCTTAGCCACTTTCTTACACTTTCATATTCTTAGTATCATATATATATTTATTAAACATGCCATAAAACTTATTAAGAAATAGTGTGGGGTACACACCTGATTCGCTTAGGGTTTCCAATCCAAATCCCGAAAAGCTTGATCTAATGCCTTAAATCTTAGATCTCTACATTTAATCAATCATTTAATACTTAGTAAAGAGCCATTCGGCCATAAATCCAAATCCTAGTAGGATTAGTACACTAAAACTTACCTTGTTGCCGATTGACTTAAGAATCAAGTCCCGAAACTTTGTATCCTTCTTTCTTGAAATCGGCAATCACTAGATTACTTGAATAGATTAGTTTCGACTTTTGAATAACTAATAAAACACATCTATTTACCAAACATGGCCTTGGCCGAATGCTATAGACACTTACCTTGTGGATTTTAAATCCCGAAACTCACCGAATAACTAGGGAACACGCGGCCTATGGTGGACCTTCGGGAAAAGAACTTCTCCTTCCTTGTAGTCGACACTTAGTAAATTCCAAAAGATCTCTTCAAAGTTTCGGCCAAAGATATTAATGGCATTAAAATCTAAATTTCGACTTAAAGAAAAGAACCAAAACGATGTCAATAACATCCTTACCTTTAGTATTGAAATCGACAACACTTGATATCCCGAAATTCCTCCCCTAATGTTGTAGTCGACAACACCTTGGCTTGAATCCTCAACAATATTCGGCTTTTAGGAGATTGAGAGAATGTAATATCCCGGGTTAGGGGTTATTTTTGTCATGGCATGTTCTGCATGTTGTTAGTATGCTATGTTGCTATCTTTATGTTTTCGGGGCTTAATTGTAGCCTAGGTGTATGCCTGAGTGAATGGGAAAATTTTGGTTTTTGGGTGTTAAGTCAGGGGAGCTGAGGAAGCTGGGGTTTAAGAATTTTAATCGTGGTTTTGTTGCACAAATAAGGAGCTGGCAGAGTGGCAAGGGGGAGCTTGGTATGGCGTCAACTTCAAGGAGTGGAGATCCGGTGTTCGAGCAGCAGGATTCCTCTATTTTGGCTTCATTTTGGACGGCATAGGAGGGAGGAGTTGTGTGTGATTTAAACTCCACCTTGGACTTGGTCAAGTGGTGACTTGGATGGTGGAGAGCAAAGTGAGGAGGAGGACTTGGTCCACTCATTTCAAATGAGTGAATGGGAGCTTTTGGGGGGATTGTTGGCCGAATTTTTGGGGGAGTTGGAAGAGGGAAGTGACGGCATAGTGGGGGTTAGAGGGGATGCCGAATGTACTCTTGCATTTTGGGTACATTTCGGTCAAGTGTTGGTAAGCAAAGAAAGCTCTCATTTTGTCAACTATAGCCGAATTTTTTTTTCAAGAGTGTTTCTTTTGTTTTTCTTCCTTTTGAAACCGAAAGTCAAGCTCTCATCTTGCTAAAATTTTCTTGCCTTTTGAATTGGGTGGCCGAATGTCTTTGTAAAGGCACATCTTCGGGTTGCATCTTTTCTTTTATTTTTTAGCCGAACCTAGCATCCCACCTTTCCTCTCTTTTCTTCTCTTAACTCCTTGTAGCCGAAACACTCATCTTCTCAAGCACCCTCATCTTTTCTTTTCTTGTTCAAAACCGAAAGTTTCTATCCTCTATCCACCTTGTGTTCTTCTTTTTCCAAAAGAAAACCTTAGCCGATTTCTCTAATTGTTTTCTTATTTCATTTGTGCCGAACCTAGTCTCTCATCAACATTCTTTCTCTTTACATCCCTCTCTTGAAACTGAATTTGGTGTGTGTTAAAACACCTTGGCCGAATCCTTCTCCCTGTTAAAGTTGTTAGCCGAATCTATCCCTCCCCCTAGTAGTCTCCCTTGGCCGAATATCAGTGGTGTTTTGGAAGCCTGGCTTTAATCGTTGGTGGTGGTAAGCTCTTGGCCGAATGGCCATTTTGTCCCCTTTTGTTTTTTTTTTAAATTAATTGTGGCTTGGTCAAAGGCCGGTTTTGGCTATTAAGGAAGGATGTTAATCTCTTTGTTATAGAGTCGTTGGAGTGTGGAAGCAAACAAGAGGAGCCGTCTTCATCTGTTAAGTGATTGGGTAAGTGTGGTAAGTGATATTACTTCACTCGTTTGATTTCATTAAGTTAGGCTACAAGAGATTAATGATTCTTTTCCTTAGGTGGTGGCCGATTGGAAAGAGGGACCTTTGTGGTTCGGATTTGGTAGGAAACCAAACCAAGTGAAGGTAAGGGTTCGATATTAACCCTTTTGGTCTATGTGGTGTTGGCCGAATGCTGTGAATGCCTAACCCCTAATGTTTGGCCGATTGTAGGAGTTAGCAATCGAGGGACTTAGATCGTTTTGTCGGGATTTCTAGACTCGTATTATCAGGTGTGTACACTAACACACTAATACTTAGTAACGTTGTTATTAAACCTGTTTGCTTGTTAAAAATCATAACAGTATGATGGATAGTCGGATACCCAAATTGGGTATGAGTACGGATCCGGGTAAGCCTACTGTATTATAAATCCTATTATGGATACTTTGGATATGATGATCTATATTGTATATATATGCTATGAGATGCTATGTTGGACATGGTTGCATAAGTTACATGATTGCATATTGTTCACGAGCCAGTATGACATGTATGGGTAATATGAGAGGAGGGAGCAGTGACATTTTGTGCTGACGAGCACCAGTGCTTTGGTAGCACACTTTGTGACTTTGGGTCACCAGAGGTTTGGCACCTCCAGAGGTTTGGTACCTCAGCGTCTCGTCCCAGTGGCTCAGTACCACAGTGGGTTGGCCCCACGGATGATTATACGGGATTGACGCCAGTGATTTGGTATCACACGATGGGTTGGCCCCATCACCAGATTTGTGACTACGGTCACCAGTGCTTTGGTAGCACATTGTGTCTTTGGGACACCAGAGGTTTGGCACCTCATTGCGACTTGTCCCTGTGGTTTGACCACCGTGGGTTGGCCCCACTTGAGATATGGGATCGTCTGCTAGTGATTTGGTATCACACGATGGGTTGGCCCCATCATCATTGGATTTGTGACTTCGGTCACCAGTGCTTTGGTAGCACAATTGTGTCTTTGGGACACCAGTGGTTTGGTACCACATTGACGGATATTGTGTCTTTGGGACACCAGTGTTTTGGTAACACATTGTGACTATATGTCACCAGTGGTTTGGCACCACCAGTGGTTTGGTACCACACGGGGTAGAAAAGGCGATATGGATGGTTAGGATCGGGTTGCATTAATTCTGTTGCTATGTATGATGTGTGTTAGCATGTTGTTTCTTCGGGAGCGGGATTTACACGCTGAGTCACTCGACTCACCCTCTCCTTTGACATTTCAGGTGACCCGTAGATGCGGACTTGGAGCCGGGATGGACTCGAGGTGCTTGTGCCATGCTGAATAAAGTTTTTACCCAGACTCTATAATTTTTGGTACTTTAGCTTATTTACTTTTATTTGGGTTTTAATTTGTTTTGTAAAAGGCCTTTAATTTATGTTTTAAGTTGGTTGATGTTTTAATTAGAATTGATATGCCTTAACAAAATAAGTCGGTATAAATTTTACTAAAACCTGGAAAGATAATGTTTTTCAAAACTATAACGCATTGTGCTTTTGAACTATACCATCGGGTATCACACTAAGTCTTTATGATAAACAAATACAACTGGTTTCCAATTCAAACTTGATGTTCTCCTAAGTTTAAAAGTGTTTTATGTATCACTAAGAAACTAATGAGGTTTTAAATGGTATAAACTCGTTTTAACTACACATTCTGGCTAAGTTTCCAAAATCTCCGGGTTTCAAATACTTCAACCGTTTTTTCAAACAAGTCTACTCAAATTTGTTTCAAATACCCTGTATTTTCACTCAGTTTTAAACGGAAAATCTATCTCTTCGAAAACGATTTCCTCGTAGCATACCAGATTCGGACGTGGTGTCTTGTCCGGGTTTGGGGGTGTTACAGAGAACAAGAATAAGAGAATAGGGTGTAGAAGGATTCGGCCAAAGAGAATCAAAAAGAAAAGAGAAAAAGAGAATAATGGCAGAGAGAATTCGGCAGAGAGAAGAGAAGAAACTTTAGAGAATTTCGGCAGAGGTTTTCTTGAAGAGAAAAGAATGAATGAAGAATAGCCTTACTCTTCCTTTTATAGCCAAAATTACTAGGCTAGAGTCCCTTACTTGGCCACCACTCTCATATCTTTATCACTTTATTTAAAAATTAAAGAATTTAGTCCAACAATTATCTCTTGAAAATAATGATAAATAAATCCCTTATTTATCCTCTATTTATCTCTTAAAAATAAAAGAATAAAAGCTCCTAATTTATAGCCATGTGCCGTCCACCTCTCTGCTCCTTGTAGCAAAATAAAATTTCTTTTATTTGCTTCCCATGCAGCTCGAACCTTGGCCCAATACTCCTGTATGTGGCGCCATTTCCAGAGGCCCTAAGTGGCATCTCCAGGCCACTTTTCCAAGCCCGTTCTTGTGTCAAATTCCCTCTATTAATTTTCTTAAGGCCACCTTGCCTTAATTTCCTCTTTCTAAACTTTAAAACTTGACATTTCCTTACATTTCCATACATTTCCTTACATCTTAGGGTTCCTAAAACTCTTCAGAACACATCCAACACACCTACTGAGCCCACTATCTCATGAATTACGCACGAACGCATAACTTCTAATCCAGGATGTTACAGTTCTACCCCCTTAAAATAATTTCGTCCTCGAAATTACTTACTAACGAACAGTCATACTTCCTAGCTCACCACACTACGCTACTGCTGCGCACTCTGATCTTAAGAATCTATCATTCTTTCTAGGCACATTTTCTTAGTTTACAATCAAGGTTCCATACACCTTACTAGCCACATAAGAACGAACTGACTTTACAACGAACAAGGCAATTAAGGTATTCCAGAACCACGTCCCATAGAGCTCATTTCTACGATCGTGCTTTAATCTAATTAAGAAATTTTATGAATTAGCCTTTATTCCACTGATTACCCGCGAAGAAGTTTTATGAAAAGAATTTTAGAAGTGGTTCTTTCGTATTCATACATGCACACAGTCTTTACATTCATACATTCATCAATCAATTATGAACTTTTGTTCATTCAGAGAAACATTATAGTTTTCATTGTTGTTGTTTTTCCACTACCCAGGGGTATTTTCGTAATTTGCCCTACAGGGGTATTTTCGTAATTTGTCAAAATAAGGTTCCTTGGTGATTTTGTCAATAAGGGTATTTTGGTAATTTTTTTTTGAAATCCCGAGGGTATTTCAGAAATTTTTAAATTACAGGGGTATTTCGGTAAATTTTGAAACTCGGGGGTATTTTGGTAATAAATTAGAGTAAATTTGTAAAGCTTAATAAATCAAGGGTATTTCCAAAATTTGCAAAACTTGAGGGTTCTTTTTGAGAATTTGTTTTCCAAATCGGTGATGTTGCAAAATTTTTGAAATTCAGGTCATTTTGGTAATTTTGTAAGTTAGGGGCAATTTCGTAAATTTTCCAAGTTGGAGTATTTTAATATTTCGCAGAAGTAGAGTTTTTGGACTTGTTATAAAGTAATGAATTTTTTTTTAATAAGAACTATGGGTATTTTGGAAATTTCATAAACCAAGGGCATTTTTGTAATTTTACCACTAGGGGTATTTTAGTAATTTTGTAAATCAAGAAATATTTCAGAAAAATTTTATGGGATAGCTTGTATAAATCAAAAGGGTAATTTAGTCATTTTAAAACTAGGGTTTCCATAAAAATGTGGCTAATCCCTTTCGGGTTTTAGTTATTGGGTTTAGCCTGTGACTGAGTCCTCTTAGTTAGGGTGAACCGAAGCTACGCACCAGGTAGGATTCCTGCGAAGAGGAGGTGAGTCACTAGGACTGCTTAAATACCAGGCTCTTCCGGATCCAATCCTAGACATGCGCACAATGGTTGCCACACCCTAACTCGGCGACTTAGCCATAGGTTTGTTTAATTAAGCATTAAGTCTTATGTAATAGTTGGGGTAAACTAGTCCTAGGGTTCAAATACTTATCATGCTAGTCTACGTTCCATTCCATTTCTACCCTTCTACAGTTCACAATAGATATCACACAAAGGTTAGGGGTACTTACCTCGTGGACTGCGGGTCGGAGACTTAGGTGCCATGCCATAAAACCTGCTTATCTTCAAAAACTCATTTGGGCTCGATTTGAAAACGTTTTGGGCCTTAAACCCCAGGCCGAGGGTTTGAAACTAGGCTCTGATACCAAATTGAAACACCCCACACCCGGCCCACGAGCCTTGACCAGATCTGGTATGTTCCCCGGTGTAAACCGTTTCAAATTCTTTTGTGACTTAGGAAAAATTTGTGTGTTTTGAGAGCAAAATGGTTTTGGGTTGGGCTTGAGTTGAAAACGAGTTTATTTGAGGTGACAAAATATTTAGAGTTTATTTGAAAATAAATTTCACTTGATCTTTAATTAATAAAAATTTGTACCGTAATAAATAAAGGAAAAATAAAGTAGTTCAACTATGGCCTTATTACATCAAATAATTCCCAAAAATGAATTAAAGTGCTTAAATAAAATAAAAGTCCAAATAATAAAATTTTCCTTGCTGTGCCTGGCCACCTTTAAGCTCCTGCCGACCCGGTCCATTACTGATCATCACCTGGAAGAAAAAGTTCCCCAACGGGGTGAGTCAAACAGACTCAATGTGTACACAAACACTAAGTCTTAACATTTCAGGCATGCATTATCATATCACATGCATATTCAAATAACAGGTAAAAATAATGATGCAACCCAAACCCAAACCTATTAAGCCATCCGCTACACTCCCCCGTACCAACTTGTACACCGTGGGGACTACTAAGCCGACCCTCCTTCCGCTACACTCCATATCGCGGTCTTAGGTCACCGCATTCGTGGTCTTAGGTCACCACGTTCAGATTACTGTGGTCTTAGGTCACCACATTCAGATTACTGTGGTCTTAGGTCACCACATTCAGATATCACGGTCTTAGGTCACCGTGTTCGTGGTCTTAGGTCACCACATTCACTTCCCCTTCAAAATAAAACCCATATGCCCCATATAATAGTAGTATGCATAAATATGCCAGAGTTCACATTCTTATTCTTATTCTCATGTTACAATTAACATATTTCATATTCCTAGTAGGAGTAGGAAACGTACCTGAATACTTTGTACCATAACATGGTACCTTAGCCACTTTCTTACACTTTCATATTCTTAGTATCACATATATATATTTATTAAACATGCCATAAAACTTAATGAGAAATAGTGTGGGGTACACACCTAATTCGCTTAGGGTTTCCAATCCAAATCCCGAAAAGCTTGACCTAATGCCTTAGATCTTAGATCTCTACATTTAATCAATCATTTAGTACTTAGTAAAGAGCCATTCGACCATAAATCCAAATCCTAGTAGGATTAGTACACTAAAACTTACCTTATTGCCGATTGACTTAAGAATCAAGTCCCGAAACTTTGTATCCTTCTTTCTTGAAATCGGCAATCACTAGATTACTTGAATAGATTAGTTTTGGCTTTTGAATAACTAATAAAACACATCTATTTACCAAACATGGCCTTGGCCGAATGCTATAGACACTTACCTTGTGGATTTTAAATCCCGAAACTCACCGAATAACTAGGGAACATGCGGCCTATGGTGGACCTTCAGGAAAAGAACTTCTCCTTCCTTGTAGTCAACACTTAGTAAATCCCGAAAGATCTCTTCAAAGTTTCGGCCAAAGATATTAATGGCATTAGAATCTAAATTTCGGCTTAAAGAAAAGAACCAAAACGATGTCAATAACATCCTTACCTTTAGTATTGAAATCGGCAACACTTGATATCCCAAAATTCCTCCCCTAATGTTGTAGTCGACAACACCTTGGCTTGAATCCTCAACAATATTCGGCTTTTAGGAGATTGAGAGAACAAGAATAAGAGAATAGGGTGTAGAAGGATTCGGCCAAAGAGAATCAAAAAGAAAAGAGAAAAAGAGAATAATGGCAGAGAGAATTCGGCAGAGAGAAGAGAAGAAACTTTAGAGAATTTCGACAGAGGTTTTCTTGAAGAGAAAAGAATGAATGAAGAATAGCCTTACTCTTCCTTTTATAGCCAAAATTACTAGGCTAGAGTCCCTTACTTGGCCACCACTCTCATATCTTTATCACTTTATTTAAAAATTAAAGAATTTAATCCAACAATTATCTCTTGAAAATAATGATAAATAAATCCCTTATTTATCCTCTATTTATCTCTTAAAAATAAAAGAATAAAAGCTCCTAATTTATAGCCATGTGCCGTCCACCTCTCTGCTCCTTGTAACAAAATAAAATTTCTTTTATTTGCTTCCCATGCAGCTCGAACCTTGGCCCAATACTCCTGTATGTGGCGCCATTTCCAGAGGCCCTAAGTGGCATCTCCAGGCCACTTTTCCAAGCCCGTTCTTGTGTCAAATTCCCTCTATTAATTTTCTTAAGGCCACCTTGCCTTAATTTCCTCTTTCTAAACTTTAAAACTTGACATTTCCTTACATTTCCATACATTTCCTTACATTTCCATATATTTCCTTACATCTTAGGGTTCCTAAAACTTCTCAGAACACATCCAACACACCTACTGAGCCCACTATCTCATGAATTACGCACGAACGCATAACCCCTAATCTAGGATGTTACACAGACACTGCTCGAAGAATAAACCCGGGAAGCAATTTGAAGTATCGAGGCAAATTTATTTCCAGCCCAAGACGGTCCGGTTATGAATATTAATTCATAAATGAATTAATTTTAATTTATTCCAATTTATTTTCGGCTAAATAAATTAATCTTAATTAATTATGAAAAAAGGCTAGTTGAACCGCACCAGTTGAACCAAACCGATTGAACCGAACCGAGCAAAGAATTGGGCAGCCCAAACCGTCCATATGCTGGCCCAAGTCAGCTTATTAGCTGATTAATTAAGCTTGCAAAGAGGCCCTCGAAGACTTGTCAAAGTTGCATTCAACCCCCTCCACAATTAGTGGCTTTGTAGATTGGCCCCATGCCATTGAAGCCATCAACTTTGCCACATAGATGGCCAGCCAAGGGGGGTCTCTTTGGCTAATGGAATTTTCTATTTTTAGCAGCCACAATCAGCTATAAAAGCCACCCCTTGCTGATCATTCAAAGCATCCCTCATCTCTCATTCACATCTCTTCTCTCACAACTTTTCTCCCCTTGGGAAAGGGGTATTCTTCAACCATAATTGAGCAGCAATTAGAGTGTTCATAAGCCACCTTGATAGCCGAGGACAATGGAGGACGAAGAACGGAGCAATCAGTGCCACAGAGAAACATCGAATTTGCTTCTTATTCCCTACTCTTGAAGTTTCGTTGTTGTTTTGACGAACATGTTTATGAATATTTATGCTATTGGAATGGTTAATTTAATCATCTTAGATTGAATTTAATTCGTGTTGAGTTGATTGCATTTCGTCCTTTTGAATTATTAAAATTGTGTTTATGCTGTTATAAGCCTCGGTAAAATGCTTGATTAAGTAAAATCATGCCTAAGTTATTCTGGCATTATAATTGTTTAGATAACTAAAGAATTAATTATTTAAACACATTGAAATTGTAATTAATGACACAGTACTTAATCAGTGCATGTTAAATTCTTCTAAGGTAGCTGAAGATTAGATTAGCATTGTATTTGGCGATACATATGCGTTGCATAACTTGCAAGATTTTTGTGATTAAACTGTTTCAAGGTAAGGATACTTTGTTACCTAACATAGTCTTTTATATGCTTATTAGGTTGAATTAATCATTTGAATCGACATAGGAATATGCGAGAGATTGTTTAATTTAATAAGTATGTATGTACAATAACATGTTTACTTTTATAAATCTGTTTTATCGGTCGAATTGACATAGGAATATGTACAAGAGATGAATGGATTTTTGATTTGTAAATATGTTCATAAGTTAGCAAATTACCGAGTTGCCGTGATTTATTCGTAACACGTATAAGCATATGTTTAATAATTCTAAGGTAAAAAATGTAATTAATCCAACACAATTATATCATCTTGATTAAAATCAACTTTTGAAATCGTGCATTAGAACTTTATTTTATTTTACTTTGTTTTCTAGTTTTTAATCACTTCCCAAATCCAAATATTTTTCCTTCACCAAAGTGTTTAAACTTACTTTCATAAATAATTCTTTTATAGTCCCTGTGGGTACGATATTCGACATTTACTTGTCACTTTATTACTTGTTGCGATTGTGTACACTTGCACATTTCCACCGTTCCAGTAGCATTTGAAAATAGTTATTATTTTGGAAAACTATGTTCTACTTCTAACTGATATAAATCACAATCAATAAAATCCCAAATTTAAAATCCAGAAATTATAGAGGCCTTATTACAACCTGAATCAAAATCAAAGTGCTTAAGTAAATGAGCAGAACAAAATAAAACATGTGCAGTTGTGTAGCCCTCTTCGAGTCCCTCACAGCTCCGAATCGTCTAACACTGGGGACTACTTGAAAGGTTAAAAACAGGGTGAGTTTACGAAAAACAAAGTGTGTAATCCCCTTATTAAAGAAACAGCCAGTATACAAAAACAGAATCAGTCTGGGCCCGAGCCCTTTAACAGTAACAGTACAGTTCAGTTCAGAGTATATGTGGGCCAAAGGCCAAAACAATATCATTTGGGTCACAGCCCATAACAGAATCAATTGGGCCTAGCCCATCACAGTAACAGTCTCAGTATGAATGATGCATGATGCATGCAAACCCATCCAACCCTGCATTTTCCTTCGTCCAACCCTGTGCTACCTGTGGGGAATAAATCACCCATGCCATCCCTACACTTATAGTGTTAGCACCGGTTGCAGCACTAACCGAAATTACAGCTAAGCTGCTAGTATATATATGGCTTTAAGCCTTCAGTAACGGTTTCATAATTGGCACATAGCCATCGGTAACTGTAATAAGATCAGTACATAGCCATTAGCTACGATAACATAACCGGCACACAGCCATGGGTAAGTATGATCGACACAAAGTCATCAATAATTACGATTGGCCCACAGCCATGGATAAATATGATCAACACAAAGTCATAATCAAGACGGCACAGAGCCATAATCAGTTTGGCACAGAGCCATAATCAGATTAACTAGCTTAATGCCTTCGGTAGGTCCACAGTGTCTCGTGCGACCCGTGCAACCTTAACAGATCATTACTCGATCCACAATCATCTCGTGCGACCAGTGCGACCCTATCAGAACAGTACTTCCTCAATAACCAATATCCCAACCCCATGCAGTATGTCATGTATGCAGAATGTCTGGCCCACAAATCATCATATCATTCATAGTTAAGTCAATCAAATCATAGTTATACAATCACATTCAAATCAGTCAAATCATAGCACAAGTTAGTCATTTACCCTCGAGGGGCAAAATAGTCATTTACCCTACAGGGGCATTATGGCTATTTTACCCTATAGGGGCATTACGGTCATTTTACCCTACAGGGGCATTACGGTCATTATGGTCATTTTACCCTACAGGGGTATTATAGTCATTACGGTCATTTTACCCTACAGGGGTATTACGGTCATTACAGTCATTTTACCCTAAAGGGGTATTACGGTCATTTTACCTTATATGGGCATTACGGTCATTTTACCTTAACAGGGGCATTACGGTCATTTTACCTTAACAGGGCATTACGATCATTTTACCCTACAGGGGCATTACGGTCATTTTACCCTACAGGGGCATTACGATCATTTCTCACACTAGGGTCCAAGTATGTGTATCAACTCATAAATAGGTTCACAATCGATCCGCACGACTTGTACAACCTTTAGCAATCAAAAGGTATAGTTGGGCCCAAAGCCCAAAGTATGGCCCAAGTGGGGCCCACACGTTCATGTAGCCTGCTAAGCCCAAAATTGCCCTTAGCCATGTGAACGACATGGTCGAGCTCATTATTTCACATAAGTTCATGAAGTTGGCCCATGTGGGGCCCACGAGCCCATTGGGCCCACACAACCCATATCGGCCCATTTGTCCAAAAAGCGGCCCACGACCCTGAGATCGCCCATGGTGGCCTCTGTCATTGTATCGACTTCCCCACACGAGCGTTTGTGCACTCGTATGGTAACCGTTGCCGTATTTTTAGCTTTTCGGCATTTCAGCATTTCGGCATTTCGGGATTTTGGCATTTGCAGATCTACAATTGGAGTGGTGTGTGTGTGTACACACACTTTTGGCTTTGAGCTGATCAACAGAAATAGGGTATACGGTTACACACCCTTTTCAGCTTTTAAGCTGACTATCATTTATAGAAAACAATTACACACCTGTTTGGATTCCTGGTATGAATTATCCTGAAATGATTCACACTTCCACTTCTTCAATCGATGTAGTCTTACAAATCCGTAGATAAACCGAGTTCAATACATTTGGATGCTTCCAAAACAATGCGACATGATCACATGTTAAGAACCTTAATAAATTACCAAATAATACACTACTTACACGCTTGCAACGTTACTTTTGTCCTTACCGAAATACCTATCCACCAGAAGCAACTCGCGTTGGGCAGAACCAACCGCTTGGAGAAAGACAGCCAACGGAAGAGAAAGAATAGGAATACCAAATATTCAGCCAATGAAACGGAGGAATACCAAAGCCGATTCCACCTCCTTTAAGAGAAACCAAAAATAGAAGAGGGAAAGATAAGAAAATATTCGGCTTAAATCAATGTAAGGGGAAACTTGAAAAACCCGAAGGAATAGAGTAAAAGAGAAAGGGATATTCGGCCAGAGTGGGGAAGGTAGAAGAGAGAACTAACAAATAAATGATGTGACAGGGACTGAAAAAGAAAAAGGAGAAAGAAACTTGGAAAATGCAACACAAAGCCTCGGTATTTCACGAAACAAAGAAGAACAAAAATAACCCTAATGGTCACTTGCCAATTTCGGCACCATAGAGAAAAGGGAAGGATTAGAGGTTCAAAACATCAAAGAAAGCAATAAGGAAAATACCAAAAATACAATCGGCACAACCAATCATATCCCCCAAAGCTCTCAAATTGCCACAACTACACATACAAAAGGATCTGTAGCTGAATTCACCTGCTAAAGCTACCCAATTCTGCTACAACTCCCCTCACACTTCAAATTCCTTGAAAATCTCCACAAATCACTCCCCTTATCCCATATTGATTTACTCCTTGATATCCTCCCTGACAACTTCAAGACCAGTTCAAACTTTCACTCAATAGAGTTCGAATCTACTTCCAACACTTGCCGTCCCATGTTAACAAAAAAATATTTCTTCGCTCTAGGCGTGACTCGAACACCATCCCTTTTTGAAGCTTTATCACGTCACTTACCATCAAGAAAATAGGCTCTTTATGTCATAACTTATCCTCAATATTTCATAAAGCCTTCACGCCAACATCCAGGTTTATTCAAGGAACAACCAAAAATTCTGCACACGCCCTGACTTGAACTTCAGACCACATGCATACTCCTAACGCCACCTTGCCATTAGACCACATGCTTCCTTTGTAATATTTTAACCGTAAATAATTATAAGGCCTTCCAGTCAATGCCAAGGTTCATTGAAAGGAAAAATTGAAATTTTTTGCTAAAGCCTAGATTTGAACCCAAGACCTCCCAATTGAAATTTGTGAAATTTTCTCGCACAACTAAAATTCAACTGTTCCGATGGCCAATGCCTATTTCTTCTAGGCCCAAAATTCGGGGCGTTACAATCCAACATATAGGAGTTGTACATTTCCTACCATACAACGCTTCAAATGGTGCCATACGAATACTAGCTTGAAAATTTTTGTTGTAGGCAAACTCCGCTAACGGAAAATATCGCTCCCAACTACCACTGAACTCGATCACACAACTTCGCAACATATGCTTTAAAACTTGAATTACCCTCTTTAGCTGACCATCTATTTGGGGTGATAAATCGTACTAAAACTCAGCTTCGACCCCAAAGCCTTTTGTAAGCGCTTCCAAAACCTCGAAGTAAAACGTGAATCCCTATATGAAATAATAGAAACTGAAACTCCATGAAGACGTGCAATTTCAGTAAAGTACAACTCTTCCAACTTTTGCAAAGAATAGTTAGTATGCATAGCTAAGAAAGGCGCACTCTTCAAAAATTGATCAACTATTACCCACATTGAATCCTTCTTCGTAGTGGTCAAAGGAAAACTCGAAACAAAGTTCATGGTGATCCTTTCCCACTTCCATTCAAGAATCGCAATCGGTTGTAACAAACCTGAAGAAAACTGATGCTCTGCCTTAACCTTCTGACAAACCAAACATCGAGTCACAAAACCCGTAACATCACGCTTCAAACTAGGCCACCAATAAATCTCTCGAAGATCATGATACATTTTACCACTACCGGGGTGCATAGTGTAAAGGTTGTTATGCACCTCAGTAAGAATCGTTTGCCTTAAATCTACATCATGCAACACACAAAATCTACCTTGAAATTTCAATATTCCATCACTGTCAACGTCAAAATCTCCCTAACACCTTACTCAACCTGTCGAATCCTCTTTAACAACTCTCCATCTAAAGATTGTTTCTCCTTAATCTTTTGCGACAAAGTCGGCCTTACTTGAAATTCAGCTAACAAACCACAATCACTAGCTAAACTCAAACATGTAAACATAGCTATCAACTCCGTCAAAAAACCAAACATTGAGTCACAAAACCCATTAACATCATGCTTCAAACTAGGCCACCAATAAATCTTTCGAAGATCATGATACATTTTACCACTACCGGGGTGCATTGTGTAAAGGTTGCTATGCACTTCAGTAAGAATCGCTTGCCTTAAATCTACATCATGCAACAAATAAAATCTACCTTGAAATTTCAATATCCCATCATTGTCAACGTCAAAATCTCCCTAACACCTTGCTCAACCTGTTGCATCCTCTTTAACAACTCTCCATCTAACAATTGTTTCTCCTTAATCTTTTGCGACAAAGTTGACCTTACTTGAAGTTCAGCTAACAAACCACAATCACTAGCTAAACTCAAACATGTAAACATAACTCTCAACTTCGTAAAAAAACCAAACATCGAGTCACAAAACCCGTAACATCACGCTTCAAACTAGGCCACCAATAAATCTCTCGAACCACTATCGGGGTTCATAGTGTAAAGGTTGCTATGCACCTCAGTAAGAATCGCTTGCCTTAAATCTACATCATGCAACACACAAAATCTACCTTGAAATTTCAATATTCCATCACTATCAACGTCAAAATCTCCCTAACACCTTGCTCAACCTGTCGAATCCTCTTTAATAACTCTCCATCTAACGATTGTCTCTTTAATCTTTTGCGACAAAGTTGGCCTTACTTGAAGTTCAGCTAACAAACTACAATCACTAGCTAAACTCAAACATGTAAACATAACTCTCAACTTCGTCAACGACTTTCTACTCAAAGCATCAGTAACAACATTCGCCTTGCCAGGATGATACTTTATAACACAATTATAATCCTTCAAAAGCTCAATCCAACACTTTTACCTTAAATTCAACTCCTTTTGGGTGAGAAGGTTTTTAAGGCTCTTGTGATCCGTATAAATAACACATTTCTTTCCGTAGAAATAATGGCGCTAAATGTTAAGCACGAATACCACAAAAGCTAATTCCAAATCATGAGCGTCTTCAACTGTCTCAAGGCATAAGCTACAACCTTACTGTAACAGCCCAAATTTTGGTGAAATCAGAACAGTGGTTTCGGGACCACAAATTCGAGCCGAAAATATAATTTATTTTTATTTTATTATATGAACTGTATTATGTTAGAAAATTCATGTGAAAATTTTGATACAAAAATTTTATCGATTTAGTGCTTAATTACGAGGACTAAATCGCATAAAATGCGAAAGTTGAATTCTAGTAGCTATAAGGATCAAATAGCTATGGAATTCAAAACTAGAGGCCCTGATATGGTAATTAGACGATTAATAAAAAATATGTAGATATTTTTGGATGATTCATCCATGGAAATTGAAAAAAAGGCTAGGGACTAAATTGGAAATAACAAAATACTTATTAATTAAAAGATGATAAAAGATATCATCTTATTTTATGTCATATTCTTCCCCCAAATAAACATGGAAACCCTAGGAGAGAGAGAAGAGACTTTCATTGCCAAATTGGGTAAGTTTCTTTGTCCCGCTTTTAGTAATTTTGATATTTTTAGAACCGGGATAGCCTAAACTATCTATTTGGGGATCAATTTGAAAAGTTATCAAAGTATAAAAATTGGGTCAAGGATGTATATGCTGGAAATTTGAAATTGATGGTAGAAAATGAAAGATTGACGATAGATAAACAACATTTACAAAGTGATTTTCATGAAAACTTGATTTAGGGACTAAAATGAAAATTAGTGAAAATCCATGGAAAATGCTAAAATTTGTGAAATGTATGTGCTGTAAAAGTTGTATGTATATTTCGGCTAGGCTTGGGTAGAGGGTCGGATTTCATGAATTTCATATTCCGAGCGTAGGGACAAAATGGTAAGTAATGGAAAAGTTAGGGGCAAAATGGTAATTGTGCCTAGGATAAAATTGAGTCCAAATAAGTGTAAAATGTGATAAATTGACATTAAATTTACTCGTATAGATCTGGATAGACCAAATTCAGAGTTAGAACGAGGAAAATGTCGGATTAGTGGATTTACGTACACGAACATTTGTCGAGGTAAAGTCATGTAACTAAATTGTATATGTTTTTATGCTTGATTTAAATGTTGTGTTTGTGAATTTTATTAATGTCATAAATATGTGAAATGATCACCTACTCGATATAGCTTGATAAATGAAAATGCCCTATAAAATAGTAAATGAATAAAATGTTACTTGTATGCTTGACATGAATGTGGAATGTGTTTCACTCGAATTACATAAATGTTACGGAGGTATGAAATAATCAAATGCCCGATAATGCTTGAAAAGTGTTTAAATCTCGATTGAATAAATGGAAAGTCGATGGATATGTGATTTCCTGAAATGAAAGAGGTATTGCATTAGTTGCGGACATGATTTAGCTCAGATGAGTAATACTTCAACCTCAATTCTGATAGGATTTAGCTCGGACGGGTAATCCTGATATAAGTCCTCTCGAGCATATGTTATGGATTGGATTTATCCCGGATGGGTAATCCAATTCAAGCTCTTTAGAGCATATGACGTAAAAAGGATTTAGCCTAGAATGATAATCCTGTTGTTTACATATATGTGGCTCGAGAGTGTACTCTCTGAAATTGTACCATATGGGTACCATTGGACACGAATTGATGGATTTTGAATCATAGACCTCGAGTGTACTACCTATGTATCCATCAATATTTCTAATAAATTCAACGGGTAGAGTTCTAACAAGAGCAAAGATGAATTGAAAACAAATTGACATTGAATGATACGTATGATATGGGAATATGACATGAAAGAATATTACATGAAATGCAAGAAAATAATTATACATGACAAGAAATATATGAAATATGAGATGATGATTGATCGTGTCGTTTTATGTGATATCAAAGTCTTAAAATTTATATAAAGAATGATCGAACCTGGAAACTAACTATGACAATGATTTGAGGCAAGCGCACCTATCGAACAGTAGTATAGTTAAGGCAAGATCGGAATGTCGAACCCAAAGGAACCAAAAGTACTAATACTAACTTTCTTTTTATTATTTGGCCTAAAAATTAAGGGAATTGTTTATCTAATCTAAAATTAACTAACTACTAAACTAAAGAATCTAAGACAAAGAAGAATGAAATTGGGAAAATAACTTTGAGGACAAACCAATTGAATTAGATGATACCCAAGGAAGAATCCACCTAGACTTCACTTGTTATCTAATTTTGAACCAGACGATTTATTCATTTGACTTGATCCGTAAGATTCCCTAAGTTATATTAATCCCTCTCTCGAGGCGACTAACGTCTAACCCTAGGTTGATTAATTGAAATCTCTTTCTAATTAAAGCCCCTAGAATTGCATTAACTCGATCTATGGACTCCCATATTAGGTTTTACCCTAATCCGGCAAAATCTCGTCACCCTATCTCTAGGCGTGCGATCAACTCCGCTTAATTATGCTAGATCTACTCTTAGGCAGGGACTTTTGCTCCTCCACCTAAGCACATCAAACTTGAATTCATATCCAGGAAATATCAACACAAGAATTAAGAACACATAATTAAAGGACAAGTCAAATATTTACCATATAGTTCAGCAAACGATAACAAGATTCATCTTAGGTTTCATCCCCCTCAGGTATCTGAGGGTTTAGTTCATAACAATAAAAGAAAACATCTCAAAAGAAAAGATAAAACAAAACATAAGAAATCCCTAAAACCCCCTGAAGGAATTGAAGGGGAGATCCTCCGTCTTGAGTATGATTCTGGCTTCTTGAGATGAGTCAACTGGATATCTTCGAGTAAATCCCCACAAATCTACCTTCTTTGGCCTAGCTGGACGCCCTGACAGAGGGCTTCTGTCTAACTCCCCACTTAAGTTGCCCGTTTGGGTGTTTATATAGGCTTTGAGATGCTTTACTTGGTCCCTAAGTATCCTAATCCAAGTGGAATTCCTACTAGGGTGTTTAAATCGGCTTTGGAATGTGTTTCTTTGCCTCAAAGTATCTTATTCCAAGTAAAACTCCTCTTGGTCACGGTAGGGACACGCCCATTGCACACGCCCGTGTGAATCGTGGTCAGGCCGTGTTCAAGTCTGTTGATGAGGCACGGCTATGTGTCTTGGGCCCAGGCCGTATGAATTTCGTGATATGGCCCATTTACTCTGTTTTGGGCCCATTTTCTATTCTTTTCATCATCCGGTGCTCTTCTGAGTATAAAACATGAAAACAATGTATTAAGAGCAACAAATTACATAATTCAAGGCTTAAATCATCCAAAAGCATGCTAAATGTGGGCTTAAAATATGTTACTTTTACAGTTTATCAAATACCCCCACACTTAAGCTTTTGCTTGTCCTCAAGCAAAATTCTCAACTCACAATTAAAACGAACTTCCTAGATTCATAATATTCATCAATAATGTTTTGTCATAATTCAAAGATAATTCATACATGGATAATTGAACTCAGAGGGTCCTAAAGATTCAAACAATCTAAGTCATACATTTATATCCCGAAAATGTTATGTGTCTCCCCTTACCTAATTAATTACCTCTGATTCAAAATCGACAAGAGTTGACATCCTCACTAAAGATTCACTCAAATCACTCAAAGTGTTTAAGGTTCAAAATTAAGCACCCAAAAGTCAAACATGAAGAGTTAATCCCGTAGGCTTGCATGAAAATCAAATCTCCACCACTATAGTATGAGATGATACACAAATCAAAAGGTCTTTAACAGGGTTGTAATGGGGCTTGGGTTAAAGGTGTGGATAAAGGTTGAATTGGCGGGTTAGAATCGAGATTGACTTGACAAATCACCTAACTAGAGATATCAAACTGATCATAATTACATAAATAATATTCTGATATGAGCTTCTTCTTCAATAATTTGGAATTTAACGTATAAGCTCGCCTAATCACAAAACCAATAGTGAATATTCTTTGATTTTTTTAAGAACAAGTCAAATTACATAATAAAAGATGAATTCCACTAATGAAATAATTAGGCAACCAATCAAATCAGATCTCGACAGAAAGGGTAGTCAAGGAATGGTATTAACAAATACAAAGGGTTTTGAGTTAATATTAGTAGGTGAGTCAATAAAAAGGGTTGTTAGGATTAAACGGGGTTCACTAGGGGTTAATCGTGAAGGTAGGCTTTTAGTGGAGTGAGTGGGTTAAAACCTAGGTGCCCTTATCATCTCTGTATATCAAATCAAAGGTGTGGTCTCGACAATCGATGCAAGTTCTAGAATAACAAATCAATGTTGACACGCTTATAACCAATAAGTGAGCAAGGAAAAGAATATATGCTCTATAAGGCTCAAAATCTTACAAAAATTATGGGTATTTGATATCAACCTCGTAAATTTCAAACTTCAAGGTAATATTTAGATTTAGGTAGACAACCTAACAAATTTTAAATTTCTGAAAAATAAACTTATTATGCTTGATTCTCTAGTATCTTAAAGTTTAATCATCAATGCACAATTATCAATGACTTAATCTAAAACATATCAATAAAAATCATAAATCAATGGAAATTTCATTCTAATCATAATATGAGAAACTTACTTTAGAACAAGGCATAATTCAGGGATTTTCAAATAATACTATAGTTAACCCCACCACACTTAAGATGTACATTGCCCTCAATGTACAAAGATAGATAATATCAAAATAATCATAAAATCATAAGATGGGGAGAGAAGTGAAACTTCCTAAATTTTGGATGAAGTCAATGAAAAGAAACCGGATAGGGTTGGAGGTGAACGTGGGGAAGCGCCTCGAACAGTTTGAAATTGAGTCCTCGAAGTAGCCGGCTTGATATATCCTAAGCTAAATATGAATGGCGTGAAGAATAAGAAGAAAATAATAAATAAAATAAAAATAAAAATAAAAATAAAAGTAAATAATGGAAAATTAAAGAAGAAAGACAACTGGAAAAGAGAAAATAAGAAGGGGATTTAAATAGAGATGCAGCCCGTGTTTTGGGAAAAATTTTGTCCTGTTACCACACGTCTATGGCCACACCCTTTTACCTACTTGTGGTGCCCACATGACCACGGCCACGGCTGTGTGCAAGGCCGTGTGGGTATGGAAACCTACTCCTAAATACGAAAAGAAATAAAACGAAACTAGTTAGTAGAGTTAGTGCTCGGGTTACCTCCTGAGAAGCGCTCCTTTAAAGTCTTAAGCTAGACTTACCTCTCATTCGCATAATCATGGTGGTTTGAGGAGGTGAAAATCCTTTCTCATGAGATCAATTCGGTTATTGATATAAAGTTTAAGTCGAGTAGTGTTTACCTTAAAGGTGCTGATTTTAGGACTAGTTACCTCGACTGTTCCATCTGGAAGGATTTTGAATACCTGATCTCCTATCTTAAATTGGGTTGTCCCATCATTAAGTTCGTCGTGGAGTTGCCTCGTTTTTGCTTCGTGTGTTTTTAGTTTCTCTTTGAAGTGTGTCTTCCACTCATCTAGTTCATCGATCCAAAGCTTTCGTTTCTCATGAATTTCTTCTTTATTGACACGAGGTCTAGGATCTGGCATCTGCGAAAGAGCTTCAAGAAACGGGATGTTAATAAGAAACTTCTTGATAAACCATAAAAGTAACATATTTTAAGCCCACATTTAGTATGTTTTTGGATGAATTACGCCTCGATTTATGTAAAAAGGTGCTCTTAATCCTTTGTTTTCAAGTTTTATACTCAGGAAAGCACCCGAGGATGAAAATAACGAGAAACAAGCCTAAAATGGACCAAATTGGGCCAAAGAGGAAATCGACAAGGCCTGGACTTAAGCCTACATGGCCGTGTCTCATTAAAGAAGTCCGAACATGGCCTGACCACTAGTCACACGGGCGTGTGACATGGCCGTGTCCTTGTCGTGGCAAAGAGCAATTTCATTCAGATTTGGATACTTTGGGGCGAAGAAACATATTTTGAAAGCCTATATAAACCCCCTAAGTGTTACCTGAAAGAGGGCGGTTAGCTAGGCCAAGGAGCCGGCCAGAAAGACCAGATTTGTGGAGAATCACTCGAAGATAGCCAGTTGATCCATCTCAAGAAGCCGGAATTCTACTCAAGACGGTGGATCTCTCCTTCAAATTCCTTCAGGGAGTTTTAGGGATTTCTTATGTTTTGTTTTATCTTTTCTTCTGAGATGTTTTCTTTATTTGATATGAACTAAACCCTTCAGATAGCTGAAGGGGATGAAACCTAAGACAGATCTTGTTATTGTTTTCTGAACTATATGATAAATCTTTAACTTGTTCTTAATTATGTGTGCTTAATTCTTGTGTTGATATTTTCAGGATATTAATTCAAGTATGATGTGCTTAGGTGGAGGAGCAAAAATCCCTGCTTCAGAGTAGATCTAGCATAATTAAGCGGAGTTGATTGCACGCCTAGAGATAGGGTGACGAGATTTTGCCGGATTAGGGTGAAACCTAATATGGGAGTTCATAGATCGAGTTAATGCGATTCTAGGGGTTTTAATTAAAAAGATATTTCAATTAATCAACCTAGGGTTAGATGTTATTCACTTCAAGAGAGGGTTTAATATAACTTAGGGAATCTTACGGATCAAGTTAAATGAATACATCGTCTGGTTCAGTGTTAGATAACAAGTAAAGTCTAGGTGGATTCTTCCTAGGGTATCGTCTTAATCAATTGGTTTTTCTTCCAAGTTATTTTTCCTCAATTCACTCTTTTTGTCTTTGCATCTTTAGTTTAGTTGATAGTTAAATTTAGATTAGATAACCATTCATTTAATTCTTAGGCTAAATAATAGAAAGATAGTTAGTATTAGTACTTTTGGTTCCTTTGAGATTCGATATTCCGGTCTTGCCTAAGCTATAATACTGTTCGATAGGTGCGCTTGCCTTACAATCGTTGTCAGAGTTAGTTTCTAGGTTCGATCATTTTTATTATAAATTTTAAAGATCTGATTTCGACAATCAAGTTTTTGGCCGGGGAACTAAAATATTAAGAAAGCTTAATTTTTATTACTTTAGCCATATTTACTATTTATTTTTATTTTTGCAATTTTATTTTATTTTTCTAAATTTTCTTTCTTCTTTCTTTTGTCCCTTTCAGGTACCTCTAGTTTATGACTAGAAGGAACCCGACAGGACCTCTACTTTACGACAGTGATATTGAAGGTACCGTTCATAGAAATCGTAGAGAAATAAGGCGAAGCCTAAACTATATAGACGAAGAGCAAGAAGCCGAAATAAATACCATAGAAGAGATGGCAGAGAATAATCCACCACCTCCAGAGATGGTCGAACATCATGCTCCACGTACTATGTATGATTATGCTAAACCTAGTTTAACAGGAACTGAGTCTAGTATTGTTAGGCCTACTATTGCTGCAAATAATTTTGAACTGAAACCTAACACTATATAGATGATACAACAGTTTGTTTAGTTTGATGGTTTTCAGGATGAGGATCCTAACACACGCTTAGCAAATTTCCTAGAATTTTGTGACACCTTCAAAATAAGTGGCGTTTCTGATGATGCCATCCGCCTTCGGTTATTTCCCTTTTCCTTGAAAAATAAAGCCAAACAGTGGTTGCATTCTCTTCCACGAGGCTCAATCACTACATGGGATCAAATGACCGAAAATTTTTTATTAAAATATTTTCTACCAGCTAAAATGGCCAAGTTAAGGAATGATATCTCTTCTTTTGTGCAGATGGATTTAGAGGCACTTTATGATGCATGGGAGAGATACAAAGATTTGTTGAGAAGGTGCCCACACCACGGACTACCTTTGTGGCTTCAGGTCCAAACTTTTTACAACGGTGTGAACCCTTCAACAAGGCAGCTAATCAATTCAGCTTCCAGTGGAACCTTGAACAACAAAACTCCTGAAGCAGCCTACGAGTTTATAGAGGAGATGTCACTGAATAACTATCAGTGGCAAGTTACAAGGACAAGGCCAGCTAAAGTAGTCAGAGTTTTCAACATTGACGCAGTGGCCGTGCTATCAAATCAGGTGGAATGTTTACATAAAAAATTTGATAGTTTCTATGGTTCTTCGCAGGCACATCCAGTTATGCAGTGCGACGCAAGTGAAGGAGTGGTGAATCATGAGTACCCACCCTACGGACAGGGCATGAAGAGCGAACAGATGAACTATATGGGTAATAATTTCCGATCTAACAATAACCCTTATAGTAATACTTATAATCTAGGTTGGAAGAACCACCCCAATTTTTCATGGGGCGGTCAAAGAAATCAAAGATCACAACCATCCCAAAACTTCCAACAACAGCCCTACCCACAGGAAAAGAAGCCGAACCTTGAAGAGGTTCTGACAAACTTCATAACAGCCTCAGAAACACGTGTCTAGAAGATAGAAACAAAAATTGAGGCATTGTCACAAGAGTTCAAGGATCAATTCGGGCAACTTGCTAAGCAGATTTCTGAGAGACCACAGGGAAGACTACCGAGCAACATTGAGACTAACTCAAGAGAGCAAATTCAAGCCTTAATAGCTCAAGATAGTGAAGGGTTAGACAAGCCTAATACAAAACAAAAGAAGGTGGTAGAAGAAGATATGGTTGAGGTCAATAACAAGCTGAAACCGGTAATCAAAGAGTACAAACCCCGTATACCTTATCCCGAAGCGATGAAGAGAGACGATATAGAGGAATAGTTCGGTAAGTTTCTTAAACTTTTAAAGAAATTACATATTAACTTACCTTTTCTTGAAGCTCTTTTTCAGATGCCAGATTCGAGGAAATTTTTAAAATAGCTCCTGACGAACAAACGTAAATTAGACGAGGAGCCACATGTGGAATTAAACGCAGTATGCTCAGCAATGTTGCAGAATAGACTACCACGGAAGCTAAAAGATCTAGGGAGTTTTACAATTCCATGTTTAATTGGTAGACTAAATGTTGATAATGCATTAGCTGATTTAAGGGCAAGTATAAATGTCATGCCTTATATGCCTTATAAAATGTTTAAATAACTAGGTATAGGGAAACCCAAACAAACTAGGATGAGCATTCAATTAGCTGATAAAACTGTTAGAATTCCTAGGGGTATTATCAAAGATGTTCTTGTAAAAATTGATAAATTCGTTTTCCCAGTAGATTTTGTTGTCTTAGACATGGATGAGGATAATTTGATTCCATTAATTTTAGGAAGACCCTTTTTAGGAACTGCTAGGACTAAAATTGATGTTAGCACAAGAGAACTCATACTTCAGGTAGGTGACGAATCGATCAGTTTACAAGCTCTCGACTCGGCCAGGACAACAATTAATGAAGGTGAGAAAGTAAATTCAGTTGATAACCAGATTGTTCCAGCTTCATCACAAGAAATGCCACAAGATTACAAACCTGAGCCAAATCATGGACCCCATGCCGTCAAAGACAAATTACACAAGGAACGAAGCCTTAGGGTCGACAAACTAGAAAAGGGGATGACATCCTTCAAAGAAGAACAGGAACCTTGCAAAGTAAAGTCGAAAGAGCCTCCAGAAGAGCTCATAGGAACATCAAATCATCTCAAAATAGGAGACCAGGTACTAATAGATAAGGTAGATCCTCGTGTCATCACATCAGACCAGACCACGAATTAAGAAATCCCTCTTGAGGTATGTAATATCTTCCCATATGGAACAGTCGAAGTAAGCAATCCTATATTCGGCACTTTTAAGGTACACGCTTCTCGTCTCCAACTTCATCAAGAAAATAGAACTGTCAGCATGAGGGAAGATATTCAAACCTTTAAACCTTCCTGATTTTTCAATACGAGGAGAGTCTAGCTTAAGACTATAAATGAGCGCTTCTCGTGAGGCAACCCGAGTACTAACACAATTTATTTTCACATATTTGTTTTCAATTCATTTTGTTTTCTTCTTTTCTTTATACCTAATTCTAAACTAACCAATGGTGCAGATTTCCAGGCCACACGGCCTTGTACACGGCCGTGGCCGTGGCTGTGTGTACCTCAAGAATCTTTGTACCAACATGGCAGAGGCGGTACAATTCAGACTCAATTAATTTTTGAAGTTCATGGACCCAACCACTCCAACACGGGCACCAACAAAAGCCCATGGGCGTGCGACGCGGCCGCGGACGACACTGACTTATTAAGAACGGGCGTGGCTATCTGAAAAACGGGCATGGAGAATCAACACGCCTAGACACACAGCCGTGCGAGGCAGCTGTGTGAAACGACACGCCTTCGATCCACGGGCGTGGGAAAGTACCAGAATTGAGCCTCTATTTAAACACCAACCCCCCACCCTTCTCATCCACTTCCCACTTCTTTTCTTATCCCCTTTTCTCACATTCTCCTCTCCATAACAAGTCTCTAAACCCTTGAGCCACATCAAAGCCATGACAAAGAAGCGGAAGAAAGCAAGCATAGTCTCCTTAGGGAGATCGATAAACATAAGCTCATACCGGCTGCTTCATCCAAACAACAAGCCAAGCGTCTTTGAGACCATTTATCTTTTCTTTTTCTTTTCTCTTTTGCTTCAATTTCCTTCTCTTTGACAATTTTATGTTTAATTTAGTTTAATACATTTTAGTTTCTTAGGGTTAGGTTCTTCAGGCTGCTAGAGAATCACACCTTGGGAATCACGACCACCACCACCGTAGCCTAAGAAGTTCAAAAGGCTGCTTGGGAATCACGCCACTTCTGCCACCGCCAGCACCTCCGTCGCCTTAGAAGTCACACCCACCTCACGAACCATCTACCAATAAGGATTCTCAAGCCATTTTATCTTCTAGTCTTAGTTTATTTTCCTTCTTAGTCTCTTTTTCTTTATCTTTCTTATCTTTATTTATATATTTAGTTTATTTTAAATGTGTCTTAATAACTCCTGGCTAACTCTCTAGGAGCTCCCAAATTTCATCTAGCATAGAGCTCGGTAGCAGCCACCACCTCTATCGACTTCCAACTCCGGGAAACCATCCAAATTTAGGAAGTTTCACCTCTCCCTCTCTCTTAAATTGAATATCTATGCTTGTACATTGAGGGCAATGTACATCTTAAGTGTGGGGGGTGAATATTTATTTGAAGAAAGTGCCTAATTTTCTGCATTATTCTCAAATTCCTGAAATTAGCCTTGTTTTTAATCAATTTTCTCATATTACTAATTAGGATGAAATTTCTGATGAATTATGATTTTTATTGACATGTTTTTGAGTAAGTCATAGTTAATTGTTCATTGATGATTAAATTAGAAGAATATTAGAGAATCAAGCATGATAAGTCTATTTTTTAGAATTTTTTTAGGTTGTCTACCTGAATCTGAATGTTACCTTGAAATTTGAAATTTGCAAGGATGATGTCAAAAACACCCATAATTTTTGTGAGATTTTGAGCCTATTAAAGCATATATTCTTTTTTCATGCTTACTTTATTGATTATGAGTGTGTCAACTTTGAATTGTTATTCTAGAACTTGCCTCGTTCATACAGATCGAGACCACACCTATGATTTGATATACCGAGATGATAAAGGCACCTAGGATTTAACCCACTTACTCCACTAAAAGCCTACCTTCATAATTAACCCTTAGTGAACCCCGTTGATCCTAACAACTCTTTTTATTGACTCACCCACTAATATTACCCCAAAACCCTTTGTATTTGTTATTACCATTCCTTTTTGACTACCCTTATATCGAGATTTGATTTGATTAGTTACCTAATTATATTATTTCAGTAGTTAAATTTATCCTTTATATATTTGACTTGTTCTTAATTAAAAAAACGAAGTATATTCATTATTAGTTATGTGATTAAGTGAGCTTATGCATTAAATTCCAATTATTGAAGAAGAGGCTCGTATTAGAGTATTATCAATAGTAGTATTATCAATTTCCAATTGATGTAATTATTTAGGATGAGTTCAGTCTTTCTAGGTAGGTAACCTATCAATTCAATCTCGATTCTAACCTTCTACTTCAGCCTATATCCATACCCTTAACCTAGCCCCGTTACAACCCTATTAAAGACCTTTTGATCTGTGTATCATCTCATATTACAGTGGTGGAGATTTGATTTTCAGGCAAGCTTATGGGATTAACTTTTCAGGTTCGACTTTTGAGTGCTTAATTTTGAACCTTAAACACTTCGAGTGATTTGAGTGAACCTTTTGTGAGGATGTCAGTCCTTGTAGGTTTTGAATTAAAGGTAATTATTCAGGAAAGGGGAGACACCTACGTTTTTGTGCTACAAATGTATGACTTTAATTGTTTGAATATTTACGACTTTTCGAGTTAGATCATCCATGTATAAATTATCTATGAATTATGATGAGACCTTGTCTGTAGGAATTATGAATTATGGAAAGTTCGTTTTAATTGTAAGTTGAGAATTTTGCTTGAGGACAAGCAAAAGCTTAAGTGTGGGGGTATTTGATAAACTGTAAAAGTAACATATTTTAAGCCCACATTTAGTATGCTTTTGGATGAATTAAGCCTCGATTTATGTAAAAAGGTGCTCTTAATCCTTTGTTTCATGTTTTATACTCAGGAAAGCACCCGAGGATGAACAGAACAAGAAACGGGCCTAAAACAGACCAAATTGGGCCAAAGAGGAAATCGACATAGCCTGGACTTAAGCCTACAGGGCCATGTCTCATTAAAGAAGTCCGAACACGGCCTGACCACTAGTCACACAAGCGTGTGACATGGCCGTGTCCCTATCGTGGTAAAGAGCAATTTCATTCAGATTTGGATACTTTGGGGCGAAGAAACATATTTCGAAAGCCTATATAACCCCCGTAAGTGTTACCTGAAAGAGCGCGATTAGCTAGGCTAAGGAGCCTAGCCAGAAAGACCAGATTTGTGGAGAATCACTCGAAGATAGCCAGTTGATCCATCTCAAGAAGCCGAAATTCTACTCAAGACGGCGGATCTCTCCTTCAAATTCCTTCAAGGAGTTTTAGGGATTTCTTATGTTTTGTTTTATCTTTTCTTCTGAGATGTTTTCTTTATTTGATATGAACTAAACCCTTCAGATACCTGAAGGGGATGAAACCTAAGATAGATCTTGTTATTGTTTTCTGAACTATATGATAAATATTTGACTTGTTCTTAATTATGTGTGCTTAATTCTTGTGTTGATATTTCCGGGATATTAATTCAAGTATGATGTGCTTAGGTGGAGGAGCAGAAGTCCCAGCTTCAGAGTAGATCTAGCATAATTAAGCGGAGTTGATCGCACGCCTAGAGATAGGGTGACGAGATTTTGCCAGATTAGGGTGAAACCTAATATGGGAGTCTATAGATCGAGTTAATGCGATCCTAGGGGTTTTAATTAGAAAGAGATTTCAATTAATCAACCTAGGGTTAGACGTTATTGGCTTCGAGAGAGGGTTTAATATAACTTAGGGAATCTTACGGATCAAGTTACATGAATACATCGTTTGGTTCATTGTTAGATAACAAATGAAGTCTAGGTGGATTCTTCCTAGGGTATCGTCTTAATCAATTGGTTTTTCTTCCAAGTTATTTTTCCTCAATTCACTCTTTTTGTCTTTGCATCTTTAGTTTAGTTGATAGTTAAATTTAGATTAGATAACCATTCACTTAATTCTTAGGCTAAATAATAGAAAGGGAGTTAGTATTAGTACTTTTGGTTCCTTTGGGATTCGATATTCCAGTCTTGCCTAAGCTATACTACTGTTCGATAGGTGCGCTTGCCTTACAATCATTGTCAGAGTTAGTTTCCAGGTTCGATCATTTTTATTATAAATCTTAAAGCTCTGATTTCGACAATCACTTCTTTGGAGGTTTAAGAAATTTACCGAATTGTTCCTGTATGTGGTCTTTCTTCATCACATTGGGGTTAGGCATACGAGCTTGGTGCTCTGTAATTACCGGGTTTGGTAAATCCTGGCTTACCTCAACCTTACCTTCACTTACCACAGGCTCTTACCTCGGGTCAGATTCCACTAACCTTTCACTGTCATGAGCTATTACGGCTTGAATTTGCTCTTTTGGGTTAGTTTCAGTGTTGCTTGGCAAGCTTTCTTGTGGTTGTTCTAATATCAGCTTAGCAAGTTGCCCTAACTGATCCTTGAGCTCCTGTGTCGATGCTTCAAATTTTGTTTCTATATTTTGGAAACATGTTTCTGTGGCTGCTATGAATTTTGTCAGCATCTCTTCGAGGTTCGGCTCATCTTCCTGTTGGTGAGGTGGTTGTTGAAAAGCTGGAGGAAGTTTCGGTCTTTGGCTACTTTGATCATCCCACGAGAAATTGGGATGGTACCTCCAACCTGCATTATAAGTGTTATCATAAAAATTATTTTGAGGTCTAGAATAGTTACCCATATAGTTGACTTGTTTGCTTTCCATGCCATGTACGTAGGGTGGGTACTCAGGATTCGCCTCACCTCCACTTGTTTTGCACTGCATAACTGGATGTATCTGCGAAGAACCAAATAAACCGTCAATTTTCTTACTTAAAAGCTCTATCTGGTTTGATAGCATGGTTACTGGGTTGAGGTTGTAGATATCAGCTGCTTTTGTTGGCTTTGTCCTCATAACTTTCCACTGATAGTTATTCAGTGCCATCTCCTCTATAAACTAAAATTACCTGTCAAGAGCAAATAGAGGAAAAAATAGCAAAGTAAAAAAAAAATAAAAAAATTGCAATAAAAAAATGGCTAAAGTAATAAAAATTAAGCTTTCTTAATATTTCAGTTCCCCGGCAACGGTGCCAAAAACTTGATCGTGTCATTTTATGTGATATCAAAGTCTTAAAATTTATATAAAGAATGATCGAACCTAGAAACTAACTATGACAACGATTTGAGGCAAGCGCAACTATCGAACAATAGTATAGTTAAGGCAAGACCGGAATGTCGAACCCAAAGGAACCAAAAGTACTAATACTAACTTTCTTTTTATTATTTAGCCTAAGAATTAAGGGAATTGTTTATCTAATCTAAAATTAACTAACTACTAAACTAAAGACTCTAAGACAAAGAAGAATGAAATTGGGAAAATAACTTTGAGGAAAAACCAATTGAATTAGACGATACCCAAGGAAGAATCCACCTGGACTTCACCTGTTATCTAATTCTGAACTAGACGCTTTATTCATTTGACTTGATCCGTAAGATTCCCTAAGTTATATTAATCCCTCTCTCGAGGCAACTAACGTGTAACCCTAGGTTGATTAATTGAAATCTCTTTCTAATTAAAACCCCTAGAATTGCATTAACTCGATCTATGGACTCCCATATTAGGTTTCACCCTAATCCGGAAAAATCTCGTCACCCTATCTCTAGGAGTGCGATCAACTCCACTTAATTATGCTAGATCTACTCTTAGGCAGGGGCTTTTGCTCCTCCACCTAAGTACATCACACTTGAATTAATATCCCGAAAATATCAACAAAAGAATTAAGAACACATAATTAAGAACAAGTTAAATATTTATCATATAGTTCAGCAAACGATAACAAGATTCATCTTAGGTTTCATCCCCCTCAGGTATCTGAGGGTTTAGTTCATAACAATAAAATAAAACATCTTAGAAGAAAAGATAAAATGAAACATAAGAAATCCCTAAAACCCTCTGAAGGAATTGAAGGAGAGATCCTCCATCTTGAGTATGATTCCGGCTTTTTGAGATGAATCACTGGCTATCTTCGAGCAAATCCCCACAAATCTGCCCTCTTTGGCCTAGCTAGACGCCCCGACAGAGGGCTTCTGTTGAACTCCCCACTTAAGTTGCCCCATTGGGTGTTTATATAGGCTTTGAAATGCCTTACTTGGTCCCTAAGTATCCTAATCCAAGTGGAATTCCTACTAGGGTGTTTAAATCGGCTTTGGAATGTGTTTCTTTGCCTCCAAGTATCTTATTCTGAGTAAAACTCCTCTTGGTCGCGGCAGGGACATGCCCATGGCACACGCCCGTGTGAATCGTGGTTAGGCTATGTTCGAGTCTGTTGATGAGGCACAGCCGTGTGGTCTTGGGCCCAGGCCGTGTAGATTTCGTGATATGGTCCATTTACTCCGTTTTGGGCCCGTTTTCCATTCTCTTCATCATCCGGTGCACTTCTGAGTATAAAACATGAAAACAAAGGATTAAGAGCACCGAATTACATAATTCAAGGCTTAAATCATCCAAAAACATGCTAAATGTGGGCTTAAAATATGTTACTTTTACAGTTTATCAATGATTTTTGTACATGGAAACTATTTGATGATAATTTTCATTCTTGATTATGGACTTGTACACCTAAAGTGTATTAATCGTGACTTTGATATTTCGAGTAATATATGTAAAGTTCTAATGCGAAATGATCTGATTTTGAAATGAGCTATTATGAAATTATACTCGAAATAGTGAGATGAATCATGTATGTTGAATGAATACATGATGTGGAAAGTATTGGAAACTTGATTATTGTTGAGCCCATACATGTCTTGATATTACTATGGAATATATGACTAACAAGGGAAATGAGGATGTGTGTAGGGCTTGAGATCAAAGTGGTTGAATATGCCTTACTTAGTTACCTCAAATAGGATGTATGGTAAGTTAAGTACCATGTTATATGAACTTACTAAGCATTTTATGCTTACAACGTTTTATTTTCCCCTATTTTAGAGTAAATCGGAAGCTCGTTGGATTGGAAGCTTGGCGGAGATCACTCACACTATCCATCGACCCTTGTCAGTATAGTATGGTAATTCAATTACGATTGTAATGGCATGTATAGGATATGTTGGCCATATTGGCATGTAAATGTAAATGATGCTTGTAATCTAGCCATTGGAATGGCTAATGATGATTATGTTTTGGTACATGCATATATGTATTTAAGTTCATGTTATGGTGATAACATAGGTAATATATATTGTTTGATTAAGAAAAGGGAAACAAGTATGCTTTTTAAAGAGTAAGATCATAAACATGAATGCTTGTGATGATATATCATGTTGAATGATAGAGTTTGCTCATCTTGAATGCTTGAAATGGTTGGTATTTGTATGTGTGATTCAAGTGCAAGTCATGGGTGAAAATTTGGGTGAGAAATAAAGCTAGAAATGGATTTATTTTGTCCACACGGGTAGACACACAGGCCTTCTGCTTTGGATCCACTCGAATGCCTTCTGCTAACACAACATGACCTAAAAACACCACTTTTTTAAGCCAGAATTCACACTTACTCAACTTCGCATACACCTGCTTATCTTGTAGAATCTGTAAAACAACTCTTAGATGCGTGTCGTGATCCTCCTCAGAACGAGAATACACTAAAATATCATCTATGAAGACAACAAAAAATTGATCCAAGTACGAATGGAATACTCAGTTTAACAAATCCATGAATGTAGCATGGGCATTAGTTAGGTCGAATGGCATGACCAAAAACTCATAATGCCTATACCGAGTCGTAAAAGTAGTTTTCAATACATCTTACTCCTTCACATTCAATTGATAATACCTAGATCTTAAATCAATCATCAAAAACACTATTGGAGCTCAGAACTTATCAAACAAGTCATCAAATTGAGGCAAATATTACTCTTTCTTAATAGTCAAGTAGTTCAATCGCCTATAGTCAATACACATCCACATCGTACCATCCTTCTTCTTTACAAATAAAACCACTGCACCTCATGAAGATACACTCGGTCGAATAAATCCTTTGTCAAGAAACTCTTGCAACTGAATCTTTAACTCCTTGAGCTCTTTTGGTGCAATGTGATAAGGCATTATAGACACCGGTGCAGCACCCAAATAGAGCTCAATACCAAACTCAACTTCATGTTCCGGCAGCAAACCCGGTTACTCTTTAAGGAACACGTCAGGAAAATCCTTAACTGTGAGAATATCTTGAACTCTCAACTCCTTACTATCCGAATTCATGAAATAGGCTAAGTAAGCTTCACAACCTTTTCTATCATCTTCTCAGCCTTCATAGCCGAAACTACATTAGACAAAAATACTGGTGTTTCACCACCAACAATAATCGCCAACCCATTATTTTCTTCAAAGTAATTTGTTTCGTCTCCAATTCTACCTTGGCCTTTTGTTCAGTCAACAAGTCCATACCAAGTGTAACACCCCTAACCCGTATATGTCGCCGAATTAGGGTTACATAGCATTATCGAACAAACGAAACATTTAAACTTACATTTCATACATCATCATAAACACATTGTAAAACAATCATTCACATACATATCGTCCCTAAATCAAGCCTTCGAGGCCCTAAATATACCTTAGAAGCAATTCGGGACCCAATTGAAATCATTTGGAAAGTTTAAGAAAAAGTTAAAAGATTTTGACTATAGGGGTCACAAGGCCATGTGGCCAGGCCGTGTACCTCACACGATTGAGACACATGCCTGTGTCTCTGGCCGTGTAACCTTCAAACTAGGGACACATGACTGTGTCACAGCTTGTGTCCTCACCCATACAACTCTCTAAGTAGGGTCACACGGTCGTGTCATATGCCCGTGTGCTGGACCGTGTAACTCACCCGTGTGCCAGGCCGTGTAACTAACTGATTTGCATACAAAGGGACCTACAAGAGACACACGGTCGTGTGTCACACACTGCTGAGTCACACGACTGTGTCTTAGGTCGTGTGGACATAAATTTGCCCAAAAGCAAGCCATTTCCAACATCAAACTGTGCATAAACCTTTAGGCCTTTTGTGCATATAATTAAGGCATCAAAACTCTATCAAAACATACATATAATCACCAATTTAAGAGTCCTAAAATCAACTAACAAATATGCCATTCAAGGCACCTCAAATGTAAACATCAAGACTTACCTAAACATGCATATTTTACCACTTTTCATTCATCAACTACTAATTCAAATGCCTTTCGAAACATGCCATAACTTTACGACATTTAAACTACCTAAAACATACAACATAAGCCATTCCAAAACATGTAACATGAAATAGCATAATGACATAAACCATCAAGGCATCAAGGGTACCAAACAAAGATAACATTTACAACTTTTACAAGCCAAACCACCAACTAAACATTCATCAAAATGACATTACAATTCAACCTATACATGCCATTATAACATTGGCCAAAACATTAAAAAAACTACCGATATTTATGCTAATAGTGTGATAGATCTCCAATGAGCTTCCAAACTGATTGAGCTTCTGATAATCTATTAAACATAGAAAAGAAACTACGTTAGCACATAATGCTTAGTAAGTTCATAGAAAATGAAACACAACTTACCATTTCATTACATAACAATAGTATAAGCATAATGCAAGCCAAACCACAAGCTTGGAACAAGCCTAAACATCATCATCAACATACAAGTTAGTGCATTTACACATAACTCATTTGGATTAACCACATGATAAGTCATTTCCATATGAAAATACATCATTTGAATCATTCGTCCTTTCCACGAACATATGCATAATACTATTTGGAAACTTACCATTTCAATCCCTTTTCTTGCCCGTCAAACTAACTAGAATATCATCGGATACTCAGGAAATCTCACACGAAGTGTGCTTAAACATATAACCATAACCTTTCCTTTACATCGTTGCTCACATAAGCCCGCTCACACGAGTTGTGGGTCGGAATGTAAGCTACACGATGCTGTTCACACGAGCTATGGAGCATCCGCAAAAAATGTAGGACCTCAGCCATCGGTAGGACATTCAAGACCAGTGCACGAAACATGAAATCCCTAATGACATGTCATTTGTATCCTACGAATTCCTAAGGTTCAAACGGGACTCAATAATCGTCATAGCATCGCTTGGATATACATTGTTCAATAGCATTAAAAATACGTAATAACATACAAATGAATAACATGAATGGTAATCCGTACATATGAACTTACCTCTACTATTAGGGTGTAAAAACAAAATCGAACAAATCTAAGGCTTTAGATTTTCCTCGATCTAAATCCGTATGTGGTCTATCTTGATCTAAATAGACAAATTCAACCCATTTAATATCCCTAGTATTCAATTTAGTCCATATTTCATATTTATGAAAAATTACCATTTTGCCCCTAACATTTTAACTTTTTATAATTTAGTCCTTAAGCTCATAAATTGAAATCTAACCATTTTAATCCTCCTTTCAAGCTAGACGATTTCTCTAGGGACTTAAAACTAATCCATAGAAACCATCATTTCAAAAATTTAACATGAACTTTTATTATTTTTATAAACAAGTCCCTAAATACAATTTTCATCAAACAAAACTTGTTTATTTATCAACAATGTCTCATAATCTATCATTGAACATCAAGAATCATACAAAAGCATTCATGGAATAACCCTCAATCTTTAGCAGTTTTACAAATTGATCCTCGGGCTAGCTAGATTAAGCTAAAACGACTTCAAAAATATGAAAATTATTAAAAACGAGATTAAAAATCATACCATGCAAGCAAGGTAGCTTGACCGAACCTTTAAACCTCAATAATGGAGTTTTCTAACCCTATTTTTGGGGGAGAAATAAACTAAAGAAGGTGATACAATTGTTTTACTTTATTTTATTTTAACTTAATTATTAAATTACCTTAATAACCTTGCTAATTAACTTAAAAGAACACCAAATTCATGCCCATATTTGTCCACTAACATTATCAATGGTACAATTACCATCTAAGTCCACTCACTTTAAATTTTTATAGCCATTTGGCCCTTTTAACAAATAGAACTCCCCTTTTGTACCTTTTACAATTTAGTCTTTTTCACATAATTAATCATGCAAATATCAAAATTTCTTAACGAAAATTTAATACGACCTTATTAACGTCCCATAGACATTAAAAGAATAATAAAATAAAAATTTGCTTGTCAGATTTGTGGTCCCGAAACCACTGTTTTGATTTCACTTAAAAACGGGTTGTTACACTGAGAATAACATCAAACCCGTAGAAAGTAATTCCATAAGATCAACTGGGAAAACGTGCTTTTGTATCATAAGGGGGCATCTACGATAAACTTTATTCACTACCATATTATCGCTAAAAGAACTAATTACATTCATACCCAAATCAATAGTCTCTACAAGAATCCTGAACTTACAAGCCAATTCACTCAAAATATATGAATGCGTGGAACCAGAATCAACCAAAAAAATAATAGAGTAGACTGTAAAGAAAAAATACCAGCGATAACATCAGTCGGATCCTGATCCTCTGGCTCCCTAACAGCATAAACCCAAGTTAGACCTGTAAACTCAACATGTGAAGCAACAGTATGAGCAAAAATTTGTGGCCCAACTGATCTCCCATTACCTCTATCGTGACCACAACCTCTAGCAGATGCAGAAGCAGGTGCCAAACTCTGAGTCTGCGAAACCTTTACTCTATTCGGGCAATCCCTCAAAAAGTGTTCCTTCAAACCACACCTAAAACAACCACTTGTCAACTTATGAAACTCACATGAATGGCTACGCTCACAATGTGCACAAAACAACCATTCAAAACCACCCAACGAACCACCAGTACTAACCACAACATTACTATGCTCCTTAGACTGACTCGGTCGAGATCCACATCTCGCAATCCTACCGAAACTCTAACTATCACGCCCTCTCTTAGGCTGTCAACCTGATGAACCATCAGAAGTCTTCTTACCAGATTCAGTAACCACCGAATGAGGTAGTTCAACCAAAGTCTCTTCAACTACTTTGGCTTTCTCAACCAACTTATCAAACACCTATGTATTTTGGGCTACTAAATAAACTCGAATCTCGCGATTAAGATCAAAATGGAACCTTTTACAACGGTCCCTCTAAAAATAAACCATTTTAGGAGTGTATTGAGAGAAAAATTTTTGATGGAATAGTCATTTGTGGTTTGGGTTTTTCTCTTTATTTTGGGGTTTTTATGCATGCATGCTCATCTCATTGATTGGATTTGGATACTTATTTTGAAATCGGACAATGCATGTTACTAGAATTAGGTTAAAGTCATCATATTTTTCTACTACAAAATCCGTACTTGAATTTCTGAAAAGTAAATTATAAGTAAAATATGTTTCCAAAATTAATAAGAACTTTTGTTTAATTGGATCTTATTTTAAACTCGGTAATATTATTGTTTTTTATAAAATAAAAGCCACTACATTTTTTTTTTTGAAAATAAGCAAACATTTTAATAATAAATTTCTAAAGGTTTGATCGTTTCTACTTGGCCATTTCAGTGGTTAATGTGACCTCTAAAATCCGATCGTAACGTCTAGACCGGGTTTGGGGTGTTACAGTGCTCGTCCAATGACATTGTCATATATGTGTTACCGTCATATGACATCTTTAATCTTTTTGAGATAAAGTCATTCTCTCAATATGATCCTATTTTATCTCATAGAAACCATTGCATCTTCATTCATTTAAAATTCAATTACTATGAAAAAGTAATCAAGTCATTCATCACAAAGATGAATGACCCGTTGCCACGTTTAATTTTCATCTACCTTGTAATACCAATAAGAGGATATCATTTACCTATATTTCAGGCTACGAATTCCACTATTGTGAATGGCGTTTCATACTGAAGAAGTCGTATACCCAATGCACCAGCTTTTGGTTCCTTATCTATTTGAACTCAGGCTTTTACTTATATTAAAGTATACGAATCACACATACATAGTCTGTCATCCACTTAGGATTAAGGTATGCCACACTTTGAATGTCGAAGGTGAATAAATTGATAAAAGGATTCATGATCTATTCTTCTTGGGTCCAGTCTGACGTACTATCAGTCTAGTTAGTCACATCTTTTGGATCTAGTGCCCTAAGTGTAGTATTTGCGTCTAAGTACACTTGTAATTTTTTGAACCAATTGGTTAACAAAACTATTAGTGAATTACATTAATACTTTGTATACCGTCATCAAATGGTTTTTGGATGTAAAGCAAAATGGAAGCAAATGTTTCTCATTGGTTGTCTAACATTTATCTAATACTAAGCGATATTACGTGGGCAAATCACAATACGAGAAGACAACTTGTATTAGTAGACGAACCTAAACATGTCCTTAGTCTAATCGAAAATGAGCAAATTGATTGAAAGAATAATATTTCGTCTATCAAGTCCAATTGAGGAGATGCCTTGTCTTAGGCATCGGAACATATAACTCCTAAAAGATAGAGACATAAATGTGATTGACTGGACTGACAGAACATCGGACTAGACCCAAGCAAAATAGATCTTGAATTTTTTTATGGATTTATTCACTTGTGACATTCATAGTGTGGCATAACTAAATCTTGAGTGGATGACGGACTATATATGCGTGACTCGTACACTTTGATTTAACTAAAAGTCTGAGTTCAAAAAGACAAGGAACTGAAAGTTGGTGCGTTGGGTGTACAACTTTTGCAATATGTAGCGTCATTCACAATAGTGAAATTCATAGCCCAAAACTTGGTTGATGAAAAGTAAACGTGGCCACGGGTCGTTCGTCTTTGTGATGGATGACTTGATCACTATTTGACATTGATTGACTTTTCATGAAAGAAGACATAATGGTTACCATGAGATAAAATAGGATCATATTGGGAGATCGAATAGTATCCCAAAGATATCAAGGATATCCTAATAAGGTAACACACTTATGATAAGGTCATTGGACAAATATTGAGCAGTTGCTTTCATAATGGTATATGGTTAGGGAAAGCTCAGTCACGATACTATAGTGGAATAACTTTGTGACTAAATGAGTTTATAATTAATAGGATAAAAGCTGGAAGTTAATTATAAATCATTTGAGCCCTAATTACATATGTCCAATTATTCTGTTTCCTCCGCTAGCTCGTTGAAACCGGAAATGAATTGCGATTTTGAATAGAAATGAATAGAATGAATAGGAAAAGAGAAATGAAAAACATTCAGGAATGATTTTTGTTTTTTTCAAAATGAAAAAATGAAATCGTTTAGAAATGAATGTAGGTTCCAAAAATGGAAATGGAAATGATCCATTTACAATTCTATATGGATTGGTTAAAAATGATCAGAAGCATAAGTTTATGTTTTTTTAGCTGTTTTGAAGCCTGAAAGTGAAAATAAACCATTCGGTCATAGTGAACATGTCGACTTATGAAATATTGAACAGATTTTCTCGATATTTTACTTCGGGTAAAATCATCAAAAGTTTACTAGGGCTAAAATAGGGACGAGAAAATTGTTTAATATAGAATATTAAAGTTTATTTTGGGAAATAGAAAAACTGAATCGGGTTGGATCACATTACAAAGTATTGGGTCAAAAGGCCTAGGAAGTACTCGTAATTAGACCCGATGTGAGAGAGGCCCAAATCCCCATCATAATACCTATGAGGGGAATCACACCCTATTAGCCCCTCTCCCTACTAGTTTCTATTAAAGAAGAGAGAATTTTCATTTTCACCCCAAATAAAAGAGAGAAAAGTTTTTCTAGTTCAATGTTTCGATTCAAATGGTTTGAGCCCACACTCAAAGTAGCTCGTGATACGAGAATAGAGTAAAAGATCATTTGGTTGAAAGCTAGGAAGAACGAATGTCTGCTAAGCCAAAAACAAAGGTTTGAATTCGGTCAGGGTTTATTGCTATAAATATCACAAACCGAGTCAGTTTTCAAAACTTTAGTTTTTTGCTGTACAAGAATATTGTTTTCAAACCAGATTTTTTCCAACAATTGATATCAGAGCCAAGTTGTAATATGTTTATGGTGTAAATCGATACTGAATCTCTCTCTTCATCTTGTTTTATTAATATTTGATAAGATTTGGTATTCTTGTGATTAGACACATGTTTAAGGGAATGTATGTGATATTATATTTATTTGTTATATAATTATTTTTTTGTCAAGGTTGTGGTTCTTAGGAAATAGGTTGTGGACTATCATCTCTACGTAGGATTATTTATTGATACAAAATTTGTGAGCTAGAAACAGGCATAGGACATAAATGTAATTTTTCCAAAAAAATGAGTCCATAACGAAAAGAAGATGGAGCGATAATGGTTGAAGATAGAAGGAATGCCTTGTGGTGAAAGATTATGTAACTTTTGGTTTTTCATTTATTTCCTAGAAATAGAACCATGAAAACATTGGCTGACAATTTTATTTAATTACCCATCTTATTATTTATTTGATTCGTAATTGTTAATAATATAATTATGATATATATATGTATGAGATGATCCAAAGTTGACCAATTAAGATAAGAAGTGTGGTAATGATAAGGTGCATGTCTAGGATTGGACCTGGCAAGGAAAGGTTTGGTTTTTAAGCGATCGAATATGACTCACCTCCCTTTCCTGAGCCTACCTTCACATTCACTTCTTAATGTTTTTCTTTAAAAGAAAAACTGTGGAGAATCAAAATTATTGATTTTTATAAATGTGAATATTATAAAATTTCCATAGCATGTCATGCATTTATGAGATAAGCATGCCATATAGATTAAGGAAGAATGCCACATGTACTTGTCATGCATATATTGATCATTCATGATTGAAACTGGAAATTAAAAACCTTACATATTTTTAAAATATTGAGTGGGAGAAGGTCTGTAAACAAGACCGATGGTCTCCATCAATGGTCTCTTATGATGGCATGAAATGGACTTGCCCTAAGGTAGACGTTGTCATGTAGATTTCACTGAGGAGACTTCCTAAAACTAAGTAAAAGTTTCTTATGATCATATGATAGTTGGACCAGCCTTTGTGGTAGGCATTATCATGCGATACATTAAGAAATTATGTCTTCAAAGAGGACAACTAGTCAATGCATGCTACTTGGTGAGATTGTCCCAAGATGACTCATTTGTGGTGCATGATGCAATAGGTGTTGAGTTGATGGTTATACACTCAATATCATCTAGTTAAGTAACTCCCCAAGGAGCTATGCTTATGTTAGAATAATGGCCAAATGCTACACGATTATTAGCACATGTGAATGCCTAAGGAATTAGGTTCATGTACTAATTGGATGGAAATCCATGTTCTTACTAGTTGATCATGATATCTGATGTCCACGGAACTAACTAAAAATTTAACTAAGGCAAGTACACCTATCAATTAATAGTATAGCTACGGTGAGCAAAGATATCGTTCCCACGAAGACTAAAGGTACTAGCATTTACCATCTTTCTATTATTTAGCTGAATAATTTGGGTGATTGATTAAAAAATAAAATAAACTAAATTAATTAACTAACGAATACGAAAAAGAACAAACCATGAAAAGAATCAAGTAACAACCAAGAAGCAAAATAATACTCAAGAAAGAATTCACCTTGATTTTATCTGTCACTATCAATCTAAATTACACAATTTCCTTACTTAGTAACTTGATTCGTAGAAATCCCTAAATTATGCAAATATCCCTTTTGAGCACAAGAGTAACTGACTCTATATTGATTAATTGAAATTTCTTTCTAATTAAAACCCTTATTATCGGAGTAACCCATGCTATAGATTCCCCTATTAGATTTGACTTTAATATGGATTCCCCTATTTTTAGGACTACATGCAACTCCACTCAACTCAATATCTACTCTTAAGTAGGGTCTATTCAATCACTGATTTAAGCACATAAAAAATGGCTTAATAATCTAGCAATATCAATTAACCACACATAATTGAGAACAAGAAACTAAATATTTAGTGCCTAAAATGAAAATTAAATGACAGAATCCATCATAGGGTTCATCTCCCTTAGGTATTTAGAAAATTAGTTCATACTTGAAAATAGAAACATCCAAGATACAATATAACCAAAAGAAATAAAGAAACACATTATAATCTCCGAAGAAATCAACTGGGAATATTCAATCTTGATGGAAGTCATCTTCAAAATCAGCTTCAATGGTGTTTTCCGAGTTGTTTTCTAGAATATTCTCGACTCTCTCCTATCTTCTTATTTTTTTATCATACATACGTCTTAGAATGCCTTAAAACATAAAAATCATGATTTTTTATAGTTCAATGCATAATTTTGTGAAATCGACATGGCCTACCACATGCCCATGTGGGTCACACGACTGTGTTGTCTGGTCGTGTGGAATGGTTCCACCCGTGTGGCTCCTGTAGCTTGTTTCGACGTTCTAATTTTCACTCGTTTTTCACTCCTTTTGCTCCCATGTGCTTTATTACGCATTAAAACATGAATTTAAAGGATTAGTAACATAAAATTAAAAATTAACATTGGATAATCACCCAAAAATGCATTAAGAATGAGGTTAAAACATGTTACTTTTAGCATTTATCAAATATCCCCACACTGAAGCGTTTGCTTGTCCTTAGGAAAAATTCTCAACCCATATTCAAGTTAACTTCCTTCGATTTATTGTTTTCACTGATATTTCTTAAGATAATTTATAGGTAATCATGCATTTGAAATTTAAACTAAAATAACACTAAATAATATAAACAATCCAAGCAAAAACTTTTAAAGCACAGAAACATAGGCGTCTCACCTATCTCAATAATTACCTGAAAGTCAACTTAACAAGATTGAACAGCCTCACTAACGTTCACTCAAAGCACTCAAAGTGTTTAAGGTTCAAGTAATGTGCAATCAACAGTTGAACAGTGAATATTATTACCATAGACTTACTTGAAAATCAAATCTCCACCATTATGTAACAAGATGACAAACCAATCAAGAGGTCTTTACAAGGTTGTAACGGGGCTTAGGTTAAGGGTGCGAAAAAGGTCAGAAAAGTTGGTTACAATCAAGAGTCGAGTTAATAAGTTACCAAACGAAACTAGAAAAAAATTGTTGCTGAATTAAAAGAATTGACATCAACAAGAAATAAAAGGTGGATGCGAGCTTTTATACAAACGATGAGACTCACAATTCAAGCAAAAAAAATATTTTTATTTATTTATTTATTTTTCCTTTTTTCTAGAACAAAGAGAAAATTCAGCAATGCAAATGATAAAATAATCAGGCACTAACCAAATTGAATTTCGACAATAAGAGAGTCAATAAAAAAATGTTACAACATTAAAGTTGTTTACGAGTTAACACGAACGGCTGTTAAGTAAAAAAAAGTGTTAGGGTCAGTGGGTTTACTAAGGGATAATACAACAGGTAAGTTGTTTGAAGGTTGATCGGGTTAAATCCTAAATGCCTCTATTATCTCAGTATATCAAACAAAAAATGTGGTCTCGACATGTATAACTGAAGTAAGTTCTAGAATAACAAATAAAGTTGACATGCTCACATCCAAAAATAAAATGAGTCCAAAATAAAATATATGCTTTATAGGCTCAAAAACTCACAAAAAAAATTATGGTTTTGATTTCAAACTTGTAAATTTAAAAATTCAAGATAATTCTTTAGTTCAGGGAGACAACTGAAAATAATAATTTTTGAAAAAAGACTTATTGATCTACTGTAATTCGGTGTAGTAGATTAAACTAGTTTTTGAACTTAAGGAGCCTGAATACAAGCATTTCTGTTATATTTTAATTAAGTTTATTTAGTTTTACTATATCTAATAAATTGTGCGAATTCAATCTTTTATTGACCTTAAGGACCGAATGAGGCCTAAGGGAGAGCTAATGTACTTCGTGAGTGTGCAGGAGACCATTAGAAGGCATTTTAGGCCGATACTGAATGCTATGTCGAAACACAGGAGGCCCGATGTCACAACATGGAGAGCAGAATGGAGAAAGTACAAAATTGCCTACGAAGTCGCGACATAGCCCTGAAGACATACCAAAGAGGGGCATATTGATTTCTATGTTGCAAAACAAGTTTTGGTGTGTCGCGAAATTGACTCTAAGACGAAAATTAAACATGAAGCAGGGGCATTTTGGTCTGCACTTAAAGCTTAGAAATGTCAGTTGACCTAGGGTTAAGGACAACGGCCACCTGAAGGCTATAAGTAGGCTCTTTTGTCACATGTTATGGACACCTTTTCATTAAGCTAGTTTCTTCCTTTAGATTTATTTTTGTTTTCTTTCTTTCTTAGGTTTCCAGAGTTTAGTTTATATGTTTGTTTTCTTCTTTCAATAGATCTGAATTGTAGAATCATTCAAACTCTGTGGATTTGCGCATAATCTCACTACAATCAGGCTCTTTCATTTACTCTATCTTGTCGATTTAATTAGCATGCTTTCTCTTTACATAGATTATATATTGTTTATGAATGACATGAGGAACTAATCCCTCTATAGGGGATTAGCGAGTGGAGATATGATCTATTAACTGTTTGTAGGGTTACTCAACAAATCAGCTATTTGGGAAAGGGAGAACGTGAAACAAACCCTAGGCTTGGCAACCATGGGAAGTCATCAAGGTCGTAATTAACCTAAAATTAGTATTGCTCATCTATGAACACCTTAACCCCAAACTAGTCTGGACTGTGCGGTCAGAAGATAAGTTGTAACACCCCAAACCCGACCCATTTGCTATGACTGAATTTGAAATGCCACTGCGGAAAAACGTAAAAAAAAATATTTGACTTAAAGGTGAAAACATGAAAAATTATTGTCTCTAATAAAACATTGTATAATTAAAGTTCCAAATAAAATTAAGTTGTTTAAAATAAAACATTTTCAAATAATAATATAATCGACAATCCAACTTAAAACATAATAAAAGCCCTTAAATACTTTAAGTGGCCCTTATTACATCAAATAAATCCCCAAAATACTGACAATATAAAATTGTATAAAATAAGGAAAATAACTTCTGCATGGGCCACCTCGTATCCACTCCAACCCGGTCCAAGCTTTATGCATCACTTGTAAGGTTTGAGAAAAAATTGGGTGAGTCACACAGACTCAGTGTGTAATCAGTCCACTGAAATCCACCCACATGTGGGCTTAGCCCACAACCACATATCATATCACAATTCAGATAGTAGAACAACTTACTCACATCATTTCCACAATTGGGCCTTGGCCCATATAATCACTTAATCCACATATCCATTAAAATTATGCAAAATGCACCCAACCCAACCTAGGGTTCATCCACTACTCACCCCCCCGTATCCAGCCACCACACACCAGGGGATTATCAAATCACCCTCTCCTTTTTACTCCAAAAGGCAATCAATACCGTCCACGTGCAATTAAGCACAATAATCCACAACGCGACCTCAGTCAGCGCCAATCCACGATGTAGCCATAGCTAACACCAAAACCACGATGGGACACATAGTCACTCATCAACCACGATATGGCACATAGCCGATATCAACCACGATGAGGCACACAGCCACTCATCAAGCCACGCGAACTAAATCGCAATTAATCCACAACGTGACCTTAGTCAATGTCAATCCACGATGTAGCTCAAGGCTAACATCAAACCACGTACTCGAAGTACACCCGTACCTTCTTTCATATCATATCCTAACCCATGCACATGCTACATGTAATATTGGCATAATAATAAATGCACGCACATGTCACTAAGGCAGACAATCATATTTCCATAGGCATAGTTACATTCACATCGGCACTTTCACATTCTTATCAACAGATAACACTAACCTGATTATCGATATACCCTTTTTTTAGGGTATTCATCTCATAATTTTTTACTGCATTTGTTAGTACACAATCAACACATACAGATATAACAAAAACCCGAAAAACGGTGGGTTAATCACACACCTGCCTATTAGAGAAATCCTGAACTGCTCGAATCTAACACGATCTCGAAACGTGGTTCTTCCTTCTTCCTAAATGCCGATTTGGTCTCCTACCAAATCCCGAATCACACTCTGAGTTCCCTTCCTTAAGCTACACACAAAAGAACACCATCTTATGGCACTATGAACAATCGGCCATGCCTAAAACCAAGACTTAATCCATTGATTTCGGCACACCCATGAAGAAATAAATAAAACCGATTGCTAAGGAAGAAAATATACTTACTACCACACGTTGTTCACCACTCCTAAAGCACCATCAAAGAATCAGCTCCAAGACCCCAAAGAGAAAGGTTTCGGCACAAGAATGATGAAGAGAGATCACGCTAAAATGGAGGGAGTTGAATGCTTAGAGAATTCGGCTATGGTGAAAAATTAGGGAGAAAAATAATGTTGAAAGTCTCTTGTGGAAAGCAAAGAGGAAAAGATGAATAGAAATGAGGAGTTTGGGTTTCGGGTTCTCAAGAATAGAAGATGAATCAAGGAAGAACTTTGAGTCCAAGTGCATTCGGCAATAAGGGAAAAAGAGAAGAAATGGTCTTTTGATGGTTTTGTAGTTTTGGTCACAAAAAGAAAAGAAAGAATGAATGCACTTGAGGGGAGAAAGAACAATTAAAAACAAAATAGTCAAAACTCAAATGGCTAAAAAGAAAAGAAAGCAAAAGGTTTACCTTATGACCAAAATACATTCGGCTAAGAGGAGTAAACAAATTAGAGAGAAACACAAAAATGACCCAAAAGAAAGATGTGCTCAACTAGCACTAATTCTACCAAAACTAACACCAAACCATACCAAAAGCTAACCAAAAATTCGGCCAATCCCCCTAGACACCCATACCGTCCATATTCATGGACAATTAGCCATAGAATAATTTCCAAAACACTCTCCATCATCCAAGCCCTTTGTCCCCCCATCCTACCATAATCTTAAGATTCTTATCCCTAATTACAAGCTTTCCTAAACTAATATTCAACTTGCCATAATATTCAAAAGTTCAACCTATCATAATTAGAGCTTGACCGTCCATTAATGCTAGGATACATAAAAATAAAGTCTTCAAAATGCTAATCATGCTACTCGAACCACTTCCCTCAAGCAACTCTTCATGCATCTTAACCACCTTGCCACTAACCCCTCATGTGCTAGATTTTAACACTTAAATTAACTTAAGTGTCAGGTTCACCTAATCCACTTCACTAAATTCTTCAAACTAAAATTATTCTAGCTTAGCTAATAATTCCAAGCCTTCACAAAACTATACTAAGCACCCAAATAAACCCGAGAATTCATATAAACCTCGTAACCTTCCAAATCCATTTAACTAATAAATCCAATTTGCAAAAACACTATTTTCTTATTCTTAAAGGTTTTAAACTCTCCTAATCCCAAAGTCCAATCGGCCCAATCCTACTAGGCCCAATTTTGGGATATTACATAAGTAGTTCTTACTGACTCGTTATGTTAGTGGAAGATTGAAAGATCCTGCTATTGAAGAGGAACTCGAAATGGTAGTGAATGGATATTGCCGAAGTGAGCTAATTACCCATAATCAGATTTGATTTATTCTTCCTTTTTAATCTCTTGAATTTTATTTTTTTTGTTGTGTTATTTTTACTATTTTTATAAACACACACATAATCCTTTATTTTATATTCTTCATACTATAACTAAATTCAAAGTACTAATTAGATCTTTTAGTCTGCAGGTTAGAATTGATCTAGCAATCGCCTCCCTTGGGTATGATCCTCGAATTACTCACCTACTCCGTTGTAAAACTATATTACAACTAGACCCGTATACCTACGGATACCGCCTCGTAATTCTATATTTTATTGTAATATTCACACTTCGGATGTTAGTACGTCTGGAGGCGGTCAAGTTGTTGGCGCCATTGTCGGGGAGGCAACGTCACTAGATCGTTTTTAATTTTTGCACTTTAAAGGAATAAGTAAGATTTTTTTTGGATTTTATTCCATTTATTGATACTAATCTTCTCTTTTTGGGCTTAGTGTATGACTCGCAGTAGGGGCACATAGCAGCCGTAGATCCAGAGAGAATAATTCAAAGACATCTCCAACCGTAATAGTAGTAGCAAATACAAGATCCACCACCAGCTGTAGGTAATGTACCACATGAAAATCCACTATTTGACGACGTTGACAATAACACCCTAGGAAACCCACCATCACCATAGTTTCCTACAAACATTTAGATGGCTCGGAATGAAAGAACTTTAAGGGATTATGCCTTACCATGTTTGGATATGGTTCAAGAAAATATAACAAGGCTGATGATTACAACTAATAACTTCGAGATAAAACCAACTATGATTCAAATGATCCAGAACAATTTGCAGTTTAGAGGCACTATGACAGAGGATCCTAATCAACATTTAAAACTGTTTCTTCAATTTTGTGATACATTTAAGTATAAAGGGGTCATGGATGACGTTATACGTCTTCGGTTGTTCCCCTCCTTATTGATTGATAATGCTTTTTCTTGGTTAGACTCGCAGGTACCAGGGTCTATCACGACATGGGATGAACTCGCTGAAAAGTTCTTACAGAAGTTTTTCCCAATCAGCAAAGCAATGCAACTAAGAAGAGATATTGTTGTTTTTAGACAAATAGAGGGAGAAAGTTTCTATGAGGCACGGGCATGGTTCAAAATGTTGATTCAAAAATGACCACACCACAGATTTCCTGAGTGGATACGACTGCAAGTATTTTATAATGAGTTGTATGCAAATGCACGACTTGGATTTGATGGAGCAGTAGCAGGACCCTTAAGAATAGAACGTACGAGGATGCGTACGAAATCATTGAGAACATGTCACTAAACTCCTATTAGTGGCCAATTGAACGCTTCACTCATGGCCAGAAACCTACTACAGTCAAAGCTATCTATGAGAATGATAAGTACCTGCAAGTAGTGGATAGACTTAACCTTATTGAATCTGCTTCTACACTGACTATGCATGGAGGAGATAAGCCACTCTTCCATTATATCAATAATCCTACTGAGGATATAAACTACATTGGGAATAGGGGTGGAAACCCTTATTCGAATACATACAATCCTGGTTGGAGGGATCACCCAAATCTATGATGGGGAGGAAACCAAGGAGGAAGTAACAGTTCAAATCAAGTTAAAAATACTAATTACCAAGCTTCTTATTTGCAGAAACCCTAGGATAGTATCAAGCCAAAGGTCCATACTGCATGTGGTCAACGTTTGGACAGATTTGAGGGAGAAATGCAGTTAATGAGAATTGATATCAAACAGGTGCAGTCTGAGTGCACCAATTCAACAAGAACATTGAATAAACTCAAGGATCAAATGAGCCAATTGATGAGCATGATGGGTGACATAAAAAGAAAAATATGCACATGTATTCCCTGTAACATAGAAGATAATCCACAGAGTGAAGGTAAGGAGCATGTGAAAGCAATTGCACTCTGATTGGGCAAAATATTGAGTAGCCCGGAAACCACCACTCTAAAGACAATTGAGGAGAAGACTGACGAACTTCAAGAAGTACCTTTAGAAGTGGGAGATGAGCCAGAATCAGAGGAGGTAATCACACCAGCAACAGAGATAGGGTCGGTACAAAAATCCCATTCCCTTCAAGACTAGAAGAAAAACAAAAGCGGGATGAGGATGAATTTTTAAGTTTCCTAAACCTATTTAAAACATTAAATATTAACCTACCTTTAATTGATTTAATTGAAAAGGTTCCCCAATAAGCTAAGTTTTTATAAGAAATGATGGCTATGTGTAAGAAAATTAATGTAGGAGAATAGGTTACTTTAAATACGTCCAGTAGTGTGTTTATTTCAAGACAAGTACCTTGAAAATTGAAAGACTCGGGAAGTTTTAGTATTCCCATAGAAACAAGGATCATTCATTTTAATAGAGCTCTATGCTATCTAGGAGCAAGTATTAATTTAATGTCTCTATCGATTTTTGAAAAACTCGGGTTAGGGGATCTGAAATCTACTCAAATAATAGTGCAATTGGTTAACAGGTCTTCGATACGTCCAAAAAGCGTATTGGAATACGTGTTAGTTAAAGTGCAAAGTTTTATTATCCCCACAGATTTTGTGGTACTTGATTTTGAAGAAGATCGTGAGATACCGATCTTATTAGGAAGACCCTTCCTGGCTACTTTTAGGTCCACCATTGATTTAGAGAAAAATGAATTAACTATGAAAATCAATAGTGAGACAGAAATGTTTAAATGTGGTCATCAATTGAGTGAGAAATATATAAGGAAGTTATGGGAACAATGTAAAAAATCATTTATTTCTAACATCCCTGAGTCAAGGGACACGCTTCCTTTTATGCATGCAGAAAGAGTAAACATGTTTAAAGAACGAGACAAATGGGCACAGGTGGAATGGCATGATAGAAGATGGACCAATACCAATAGAATGGGAAAATCCTCCATTGGTGAATTATCCGACAATAAAACTTAAAACTTAGTTGAATTGCTTAACTTTTGTAAATTATTGTATATGTAACTAATCACCTACTTTAGATTTTGACTTTTATTTGATGTAGGTTTATCTCTAAACCGAAACATCTTTAAAGCTGAAAGTTTTTAGCCGAAACAGAGTTAGTGTTGTGACATCACCCCAGGGAATCGCGACATAGCATACAGTTTCCTTCAGAGCTCCAAACTGAGGATGTGTCACGACATTGGTGTATTGCTAGGGATATCGTGACAATGAACCCCTATATCGCGACATTACTACAATATTTTGCAGGGTTGACTCGACCCAGTTGCGCAACCCTGTGGTTTGCTCTTCATTTAACCTAATTTTTAGCACTTTGAAACCCCATTTTATAACCTAAAACCATATCTACTTCTAGTTAAAACACCTCTTAACCTCTAATCCCTCAAACTCTCACAAATCTCTCAAAATATCTTAAACCCTAAAACCCCAATTTCTTAAAAATTCTATTTATTCTTCACAAACTCTTTAACCATATTTAGGGAAACAAGGAACGGGAACATTGCGGGAAAGAAAGGAATTCAAACGAACTTCAACCATATATTAAAGGATAAGGGTTCCCAAACTCAAAGTTTTTATTGTTCCATTGAATTGTTTGCTTAGGATTGAACTATCATGCCTCTTAGGAAAGTTAGGCGAACCATGGAAACGAAGCCATCGATGGTTCAAAATTCCTCTATTTTCCCAAATATGAATGTTGGAAAATATTTTAATGAAATTTAAGGAAGAACATTCATCCAAGAGAGGATTTGATCCATCCATGATTTTGTGTAAGGAAATATGGCTTTTAGTGCGATATCATAGGTGGAAACATTTTTGGACGATCCTTAAAGAGAGTGTTGTAGTCCCCATTGTTCAAGAATTTTATGCATCATTACGAGACTAAGAGTCTAGAAACATTGAAGGTCATATGTGGGATATGGTCCTTGTGCGAGGGAAAGAGGTTAGAGTAACCCTGCGTATTATTTGCGACTTTTATAATGCTCCATACAGTGAAAATGATTTTATTGATGAAACTGATCTAGAACATTTTCGAGACATAGATATGGACAACATTATAAACTTTTTGACTAAAGGTAGGGGTGAATGGAAATATCGCACAAGTACCAATATCCTAGTATCCTTTCATCAGGCGATCATGTTTCCTAAGGCCAAAATGTGGATCCAATTTGTATGCACAAGAATCGTACATGCTTTAAATATTTCTAACATTATTACTTTTAGAGCAGTGTTACTCTATGCTATTTTGCAGAAAAAGAAGGCATGTATTGGTAAATGGATTCATCAGAACATGAGAAGATGCATCGGTAGCCAGAAGGTGGGAGTCTTCTTTCCCCACCTAGTGACGACATTATTCAGAAAGGCGGATGTACCTATGAAATCCACTGAGCAATCAGTGAAACCTTCCAAAAGTATTATCGGTGATACCTTGTTCCAACAGTATATAGAATTGCGAGCAAACAAATGAAGGATTGGAACAAGCAACAATAAGAAGCAACGGTTACACTAGCCTCATCACAGAGGTTGACACGAGCTCAAAAAGATATTTGTGAAAGTAGTCATCCAAAGATTGATTAGATGCTACAGTGGATTCAAGGGTCAGGACCAATATTCAAAGAATTGGCAAGGTAAAATAACATCCGGGTCCCCAATTATACACCTGACATGTTCGGGCCAACGAATATGGAACAATAAGAAGAAGTGCATGAAAGTGAGGAGGAAGGAGGAGATGAGGATAATGATAGGAGTCTGGAGATGGATGAGGAGAACAATTGAACTACTTTAATTTTATAAAGACTTGTATTAATTTTTGGATGATTTTAATTTAGACTTTGTAGGAGTAGGAATAATAAATAGTTTTTTTTTTGTTTTGATGAACTTTGTAAATTTTCTATATAGGAACCCAACACGAAGGAGACACAAATAATTCGAGCTAACACGATCAAAGGAGGAAGCACCCACCATTAGCAATTGGAGCGACCACGATCAATCAGGTAACTTCCTTCCTTATCTATTTATAGCTACACATTGAGGATAATGTGTCTACTAAAGTGTGTGAGGGTAACATAGAAAATTTGCTTCAAATTTTTACGTTTTCTTTGATTTTTCTTGTCTTTTGTGTGCTTGAGCTTGTAGAACTAAAAGTGATTGGTTAGGAGCATGTACATAGGTTGCTTCTGTTTATGAATAAATTTGGCATGATGATAGGTGATTTTCAATTTTTGATTATTAGACTACTAAGTTCTATATATTACACTATAAATAGGTATTAAGCAATCAACTATATGAAGTGATAAATAAAATAAAAGTGTAACACCCCAAACCCGGCCCATTTACTAAGACCGAATTTGAAATGCCACTGCGGAAAACGTTTGAAAAACTTTAGCATTAAAAACATAAAATTTTGTTTTCTTTACTAAAACATTGTGTAATTAAAATTTCAAGTAAAACTAAGTTGTTTAAAATAAAACATTTTAAACTATAATATAATCAACAAACCAACTTAAAACATAATAAAAGTCCTTAAATACTTAAAATGGCCCTTATTACAAAAATTAAATACTTAAAATATTGAAACATAAATTGTATAAAGAGAATCCATTTCTGCATGGGCCACCTCGTATCCGCTCCAACCCGGTCCAAGCTTTATGCATCACCTGAAAGGTTTGAGAAAAATTGGGTGAGTCAAACAGACTCAGTGCATAGTTAATACACATGTCCCCACATATGGGCTTGGCCCATATCCACACATCAATCACATATCAAATGATAAGGCATTATATCCACATAATTTCACATGTTGGGCTTGGCCCAATCCACATTGATCCGCATAATTGATTCGCATAATTAGTCATGCAAAATGCATAAATATGTATCATGAAGCCCAACCCAACCTAGAGTCCATCCGTTACTCCTACCTTAGCAGACTCCCTGCCCAAGGCCGTGGCTAATCCACCGATCAAATAATGATCCTCATATCTTACCTTGGCAGACTCGCTGCCCAAGGCCGTGGCTAAGCCACCGATCAAATAGTGATCCTTATATCTTACCTTGGCAGACTTGCTGCTCAAGGCCGTGGCTAAGCCACCGATCACATAAGTGATCCCAACATTAATTCGTCTACGATGATGCACACAGCCATCAATCGCCGAGATGGGCACCTAGCCAACACCTCCCTTGATGTAGCACACAGCTGATCATCAAGCGCTAATGTAGCACGAGGCTAACATTAGACCACGTACATTAATATGTACACCCGTCCTTCCTTGATCAAATCCAATCCCCATGCATATATGTTAATGTATCATGCCAAATCAACATATAGAATGAACATACATCACATGCTCATTATCATATTACACAGTCACCATAAATAATTTAATATCGCATATTACTGACCTGTTAACCGATTACCCCAATCATGGGTTTTCACCACTTTAGCCTTTGTTGTCGGCTATCACACATCATACAAGAATATATATATATATCAATACACAAAACAGGAGAAATACAACGCACCTGCTAAGGCACAAACGATCAAATCCCGAAAACGTCACTTGATTAAGAACTCTGCCGAAATCCCTATCTTCCAAAACCGATTGAAGAAAACCCAAAAATGAATGCCTACCCTTTGAATATTCGGCCAACAAAAATAATACTAACAAGGAAGTAGAAGATTCGGCTATGGTTTTGAATGAAGATAACAAAAGATATTATGGAGAAAAAAGAAATAGAGTATGTGAGTAGCAAAGAAAATGAGAATGAGAGGGAGAGGATTCGATTTTAGAAATAATGGAAGAAAAGAAAAGAAAAGAGGATTTTGGGGAAAAAAAGAGGTTCGGTCAAGAAGAAAATAAAAAGGAAAAAGTGATGTTGAGCAAATACCAAAAGTAAGAAAAGAGGAAGAGAGATGGGAGAAAGAGTGCACAAAAGTGCAAAAGATGTTTTCGGTTTCAAAGGAAAAGATGAGAGAAAGAAAATATAAATTTTGGTTCAAACAAAATGAAGGCTAACCAAAAGCAAAACTTGCACAAAATGTACAATACTCATTCGGCCAAACAAAGGATTTTTGGAGAGGGAAAATAAAAATGCAAAAGATGTTCAAAAGGAGAATTGGCCAACTATTCCCCCCCAAGCTACCTAACAAAATTCGGCCACCCTCCCTAGACACCCATACCGTCCACATACATCCACTAAAGGCATAAGAATTGTTTCCAAAACATTTTCCACAAGCCAAGCCTTTTGTCCCCTCAATATACCATAACTTTAAGATATCCTTCCATAACCTTAAAAATCTTATCCCATTACTTAAGCTTTCCTTAAACAAAAATTCAACTTACCAAAAGTTATTAGTCCACCTATCATAAATAAGTTTGACCGGCCATCAATGCTAATACACAAAAATAAACCTTCAAAATGCTAAACATACCACTCGAACCTCTAACCTCAAGCTACCTTTCAAGCTCCTTAACCAACTTGCCACTTACTCCTCTTATGCTATAAATGAACACTTAAATTAACTTAAGTGCTAAGCTCACTAAATCCACTTCATTAAATAAACCATACTAAAAATTATTCTAGCTTCCTAATTAAAATCAAGCCTTCACAAGACTATACTAACACACCAAATTCATACCCAAGCCAACACAATAATAAAATAATATTCTAATTTTCCTAAAGCTCAAGGCCCAATCCTACTAGGCCCAATTTTGGGATGTTACAAAAAGGAAGCGAGCATGCTGGTACGAATGATAAATAGTTGAATTTGTATTTGTTTGGTTGATTACATTTGTGCATGTTGAGATATTTAGGGATGACCTAAGGCATTGTTTGGAACACATCCAGAGCTAAAAAGCTGTCATATTTAATTTTCACCTTTAGTACCAATTTTTGAGCTTGTTGACACTTCTTGATGAACCCCATTACAAGCCCCGAGCTTGAAAATGTTAATTTGTAATCGCCCTTTTTCTTTGGTCTTGCATTGCACAATTATAAATGTTCGGCCATACGTATTGAGGGTTAAGTAGATACATCACGGCAAAGTTTGTAAAAATAGAGTGAAATAGGAAAGATTGGTGTGATATAGGAAACATAAGTTAGCCTAATGTGCGAAACAAAAAGAAAAACCCCAAAAGGGAATTAGTACGAGTAGAAAAAGTCTTAATTGGCGAAAAAGCATTCATGAATGGGATGAATTGAAAAGGACGAAAAAGTCTTAATTAGCGAAAAAGCATTCATGAGTGGGATGAATTGAAAAGGACAAAAGTCACAAAGTCACAAGAGAAAGATAAATTTGTTCATTAATGCACACAAACTTGTAAGGCTAGCCATAGTTACTATGTCATGCTATGACTTCCTATATATTAAGAGACAAGGAATGTGAGAGAAGGAGAAATAAGGGGGTGAGCGGGTAAGGGTCACTAAGAGGGAAGAATAGGGGCCAATATGATGTGCCAAACTATTTTCGTGTTTGTAACCATTTTTTATGCTTACTATTTTTGAATTTCATACATGTCCTAAGCCTTAGAATGTTACAAGTCAAAAATTCCTATGTGACCTAAAATATCCTTATACATGACTGGACATCACACTGAATGTAATATCCAGGATTTCGGGCTTGTGCATTTTTGCTCAATTGTATGAAATAGCATGCCTATGTGTGTTTTGAATGTGTTTTATGAATTTTTAGAACTTTAGAATGTAGGTGAATGCCTTAGAAATTATTTAATTTTAAGTCTTAAAGGGGGAGCTAGGGAATTGAGGCCTTAAGAAAATATGTAGGGGAAATTGGACACACAAATGGGCTTGTTAAAGTGGCAAGGAGGCACCACTTAAAGCCTTAGGAGGTGACGCCATAATCAATGCAAGAAGGGCCTAGATTCGAGCAACCAGGGGAGCACTTTTGGAGTGTTTTTGCGTCAAGCTAAGAGGGGAGTTGGACGGCATTAAAACACCAAGGGGATGAGCTTTAGATATGGTTAAATTCTTTTAAAGATTCGGCTCAGCTAAGGGGATAATTGTGGTTTTAATTAAATTATTTTTTGAATGGGTAAAAAGAGAGGAAATAGGAGAAAAATGAGGAAGCTGATAAGGGAAGAGGAGTTGGCCGAATATGGGGCATAGGAGGATAACATTTTCGGTTTGATGATAGCTAGATAGGTGTGCCGAAATTTCTTCTCTTCTCATCTTTCTCTCTTGTGCCGAAAATCCTTAGGAATTCAATTTTCTTTCTTTGTGTAACATCCTAAAACTGGGGCTATTCGTGATTGAAATATTTTGTTATGTGTTTGAGCTGCTGTGTTATTGATTATGGTGTAGTAAGGCATAATTATGGATTTCTAGCAGGCTCGAGTAGTGGGAAAAATATTATTTTTAAGCTTTGAGGTAGGGAGCCTTAGTAGTAGGGGATACATGAATAAATAAGGGATAATTTGACACAAAAATTAGCTTGGAAGAGTGGCAAGAGGAGGGCCACTTAAGAGCCTAGTAGTGACGCCATAGTAAGCAAGGGAGCTCCTTGGTTCGAATCGCAAAAATCCTCTTTTTGGCACTTTATTTGGACGGCACAAGGGGGAGAGATTTCCTCTCTTTAAACTCTTTTTAGATGATAAGATAATGAAGATATTATTTGGTTTTTATTTGGATTAATTGGGGATTAAATTATGATAATTGGTAGAGGAAAAATAGCCTGATGTTTAATTCAAATTATTTTGAATTAAAACAAATAGGTGGCTTGGAGTAAAATGAGGAAGCTGGCCGAAATTGAACTCCTTGTTGATAAGGATGGACGGCAAGCTTAAGGGGGAAGTGCCGAATGCCTATAAAAGCATCAACCTTGTCACCTTGTTGGCTTTTTGTCATTTTTGCTAAAGTGCCGAAATCCCTAACCCTTCCTTCTCTGCTTCCTTTTATTTTTCCATCCTCTCAAGACCTTGGCCGAAACCCTCTCTATTTCTCCTTGCCGAATCCCCATCCTCAATCCCCCTTTTCTTTTATTTTCCTTTTAGCCGAACATTCACTCCTATTTGCCGAAATTCTAACACTCTTTCTCTCCATTATTTTCTTCCATAATAGTCGAATACACCCCTTTGAAGTGCCGAAATTCTCTTCTTCTTTTGGGTAGCACTTGAACCGAATGCTAAAGTAGCATAGACCTCTTTGAATGATCGTTGTTAGTTGAAGGTAAGAGTGCCGAAACTCCATGGTTTCCTTCTCTGTTCCTTGCCGATTTCTATAAGGGGTAAGTGCCGATTTCGGCATTTATTTACAAGGTGCTAAGTATCTATTTTGAAAATCGAATCTGTCTAGGTGTTCCGGGATTTTGGAGATCGACAAAGCAAGCCGTCATTCGGGATCAATCGGGTGGTAAGCGGTGGTAAGGATCGATTTTCTTAGATTTAACTTTCAAAAGTTTTAAAGCCGAAGGCTATCAGTTTGTTTACTAATCGATGGTAGTTGGTGAAGCAGATTCGGGAATTGAGTGTTGTGATTAGTATCCTAAACTTGAAGGTAAGGATTCGGGATCACAGGATGACCCCTTTAAATTATTTGGAGTGGCCGAATAGGCCATAATACTAATTCTTTGGTTGGCCGAATATAGGAAGAGGAAGATCTAGTGTGGCCGACTTCTCTTTTCGGGATTTAGGACTTTCATTGACATCAGGTGTGTACATACACACTTATAACCATTAATGAACTATATTAAATACATGTTGTATGTACATCTACTTTATGTAGATATGGATTTAGTGCCTTAATGGTACAAGCGAGGATCCCGGTAAGTCTTTGTCAATATGAGATTGATTATAATGCTTTTGGGAAGCATGGCTTATTTGATACATGTGATAAATGTATGTTGATATAAACCTTGTTTATAACTGCTTGATATGGGTTGATGAGAGGAGGGGGCAGAGATATTGTGTCGACGGACACCAGTGTTTTGGTAACACACTGTGACTACGGTCACCAGAGGTTTGGTACCTCCAGAGGTTTGGCACCTCACAGCGTCTTGTCCCAGTGGCTTAGCACCACAGTGGGTTGGCCCCACAGATGATAATACGGGATCGACGCCAGTGATTTGGCATCACACGATGGGTTGGCCCCATCAATCGGTTTGTGTCTTCGGACACCAGAGGTTTGGCACCTCCAGTGATTTGGCATCACATCTGTGACTTTAAGTCACCAGTGGTTTGGCACCACCAGTGGTTTGGTACCACACGGGGTAGAGAAAGGTGATATGGATGGTTAGGTTGGGTATATGATTTGATGCATGTTAATTGTTATACATTGTGTATGAAATTGCTTAAACCGGGGGAAGGGTTACACACTGAGTCTTGGTGACTCACCTTCTCCTTTATATTTTTCAGGTGACATGTAGATCGCGGATGTGGACCGGATGGACTCGAGGTGGCCATGCAGTGGGATTTAAATTTAATAGACTTAAATTTTGGTTTATTTATTCTTTTCGGTTGTTGGTTTAAATTTTAATTGGGTTGTAATAAGGCCTCCAGTAACTACTTTTATTATTTTGTTACCTGCTTTGGGATATTTGTTTAACTTATTCAATTGTGTTAACAATGGTTTCACCTGTTTTCCAAATCAAACGAAAAATGTTTTTAAAGTACCATCGGGTACATCTAAAATTTGTTTAATAATTTGACTTAATAAATATTTTCGAAATCAATCAAAGTATGGGTTTATACACCTCAACTGTTTTTTTCATGATGCTATCTTTTATCGAAAACTTAAATCGATTTTAAAAAGGTTTCAAAATGTTTTCTCTGTAACAAACCAAATTCGGTCGTAGTGTTTGGGCCGGGTTTGGGTTGTTACAAAATTGGTATCAGAGCCCAGTTCAAAGCTCGGCTGTGGGGGCCCAAGGCCCAAAAAGGTTTGGTTTTATGATTAGTAGGCCTTATTAAAGGATTTGAAATGTTTTTGGGTTTTTGAACGGCATGGCCCGAGTCTCTGGCACCAATCCGCCCAGGTAAGTGTTTCTAACTTTTGTATGAATTATTTTTATAGAAGGGTAGGAAGCATGGAACGTAGAATAGACTTATAGGAATTTGAACCCTAGGATTAGATTACTCAAACACAAAGACAAGACATAAGACTTAATGAACTCAACCAACCTATGATCAAGTCACTGAGCTAGGGTGTGGTAACCCCTGTACGCATGTCTAGGATTGGATCCGGGAGAGCCTGGTATTTAAGCAGTCCTAGTGACTCACCACCTCTTCGCAGGAATCCTACCTGGTGCGTAGCTTCGGTTCACCCTAACTCAAAGGGCTCAGTGGTGTGGCAACCTCTGTGCGCATGTCTAGAAAGGTTCGGTGGGAGCTTGGTATTTAAGCAGTCCGCGTGACTCACCTCCTCTCCACTCGAATCCTTCCTGGTGCGTAGCTTTGGTTCACCTTGACCAAGAGGGCTCGGTCATAGGCTAAACAAAAACTTGGTTTTCAAAACTCTTAAAACTACTCTTTCGAATATGAGAACAACCATTTTTACAATGTTTTCCCCGAAAAAGTTGGTTTGTGAAAAATTACAGAAATGCCCTTAGGGGTGAAATTACTAAAAGGCCCTTGACTCATAAAATATCAATTCAATGGTTTTGCCCAAAAAATTTCCTTCTTTTATAAATATTCAAAAACTCTACTTTGCAAATTACCAATAAAATACTTTGGATTTGGGAAAATTACGAAAATGCCCTCAACTTGCAAAATTACCAAAATGACCTCGAATTCAAAATTTTTGCAACATCATCGTTTTGAAAGAGAGAAACTCGCAAAAGGAACCCTCAGAGTTTTACAACTGTTAAAATATCCCGGATTTATTAAAATTACAAAATTACCCCCGATTGACAAAATTACCAAAATGCCCCTGATTTCTAAATGATGCCATAACTTCAAATTTTACAAATTTTCAGAAGTACTCTCCAGTTTTGGGAATTTCAAAGCGACCTGCTTTATTATAGTTTGAAATCTCTCGGTTTTTAATTACAAAAATACCCTGTAGGAAAAAGACGAAAATACCCCTGGGATAGAAGTGGGACAGAAACGTCCAAAGAATGAATAAGTATGGAAAGTATTAGGGAATGGATGTTCCCTTTTGTGTGAACTAGGGTAGCAGACTTAAAACATTATTTGATCGAAAGAATCCCTATTGAACTCTTCATAAAATTCTTCGCGGATAATCCAGTGGAACAAATTACTAATCCATAAAATTTTTCTTAATCAGATTAAAAGCGTGTTAGATAGAATGAGTTCTAGAGGACGTGGACGCCGTGGACGCAGTAGAGGTAAGATGACCGTGTCTGAACCCGTCAGGTCAGGTCAAGGTTCGAAAAATGAGGTACCACCGCCACCACCACCTCCAGCTTTTGGGGCTGAGGAGCAGGATCAGACCGGAGGTGAGGCAGTTTCGCAAGCTGTGTTGCGAGTTCTCGAGTTGGTGGCTGGGGCTGGTGGAAATCTGGGAGCTCGGAAATCGGTCCCCGAGCGAATTCGGTCTAATGGAGCTGAGGTGTTCCGGGGTGTGTCGGGAGTAGCACCTAGTGCAGCAGAATACTGGCTGGAATCTACGGAAAGGATCATGGACGATCTGGACCTGTCCAATGAGGATAAGCTGAAAGGAGCCGTGTCACTTCTGAAGGATGAAGCATATCAGTGGTGGCTCACTGTCCGAGATGGGGCCACGGCAGATGATCTTACGTGGGATTAGTTTAAGGCTGCGTTCCAGAAAAATTATGTGGGTACCAGCTACACTGACGCGCAGAGAAAGGCTTTTCTAGGATTAGTGCAAGGAGCTAAGTCAGTATCAGAATATGAGGCAGAATTCCTAAGGCTGAGTAGATATGCTAGAGGCATCGTGGCTACCGAACATAAGCGCTGTGTCCGCTTCGAGGATGGACTTAGAGATGAGTTGAGGCTGCTGATTGCTCCGCAGCAAGTTCGTGAGTTTTCATCTCTAGTGGAAAAGGCTAAGGTAGCCGAAGGTGTCAAGGCGTCCGTAAGACAAAACTATGATAGGATCAAGCAGAAGAGAGGCTTTGGGTCATCTGGGTCTGGTGAGAATGTTCCGAAAAAGGCTAGACAAAGTGGGCCAAATCAGGCAGCAAGGCCCACGACTGCTAATCAGAGACCGGCTCAGTGCAATCGCTGTGGAAAGTCCCATTGGGGAGGTTGTTGGACCGGTGAGAGGGGCTGCTTTGAATGTGGGTCTTTAGATCACCGTGTGAGGGATTGTCCCCGGAAGCGAGCTCAGAATCAGTCAGAGGGGCAGAACCGTACTCAGGATAGAAGTGTGGGACCACAAAGAGGTCGTGGTAATGGTAGAGGGAGCAATGGTGCTAATCATGGTCGCGGAACTCAGGGCAGAGGCGCGGGCAATACAGAGGCAAGGCAGCCTGGCTTAGTCTATGCGACAAGGCGTCGCGAGGAGGGTGACGCACCGGATGTCATAACCGGTACATTTCTAATTTTTGGTCTTCCTTCTGTTCCATTAATTGATGTGGGGTCGACGCATTCGTACGTAGCTAGTAGTGTGGTAGAGACTTTGAACCTAGACTCTAAGACTGCTGCTAGGAAGATGACTGTAATTAGCCCTTTAGGCCATTCTGTAGTTGTGAACAAGCTTTATAAGGATGTACCCCTAGAACTCCAAGGGGTCGTGTTTGTAGCTGATCTGATGGAACTACCGTTTGGGGAGCTCGATTTGATCCTCGGGATTGACTGGTTGGTTAAGTACCAGGCGCAGTTGGATTGCGCTGCTAAGCGCATGGTTCTTAAAATGGCCGAAGGGGATGAAGTGGTTATGATCGGTAATCGAAGAAATTACCTGTCTAATATGGTGTCAGCTTTGAAGGCCGTCAAGATGGTCAGAAAAGGGTGTGAAGCGTTTATAGTTCGAATTTGTGCCTTGGAGGCTAAGGAGTCAGCGGTTGAAAAGGTCCGAACGGTAGGGGAATTCACTGATGTATTCCCAGAGGAACTTCCGGGTTTGCCTCCGGATCGAGAAGTCGAATTCGGTATAGATTTGCTACCTGGAACGGCACCTGTATCTATAGCACCGTATCGAATGGCACCAAAGGAATTGGTGGAGCTGAAGGCTCAAATTCAGGAGCTCTTGGATAGAGGGTTTATCCGACCTAGTATCTCTCCATGGGAAGCACCGGTGTTGTTTGTCAAGAAGAAGGACAGTTCTATGCGGATGTGCATCGACTACCGTCAGTTAAACAAGTTAACGATCAAAAACAAGTGTTGAGGGAGAAGCAGTTGTATGCCAAATTCAGTAAGTGCGAATTTTGGCTAAGGGAAGTGGCGTTCTTGGGTCACGTGGTGTCAGCGGAAGGAATTAGAGTGGATCCCCGCAAGATTGAAGCGGTGTTGGATTGGAAACCGCCTGGGTCAGTGGCCAAAATTCGAAGCTTTCTGGGTCTAGCAGGATATTATCGAAGGTTTGTGGAAGGATTCTCGTTAATCGCGGCACCATTAACTAAGTTATTGAGGAAGGGAGTACCATTCGTCTGGTCGGAAAAGCAGCAAGAAAGTTTTGATAGGCTGAGAAAGATTCTGACGGAAGCTCCGGTTTTGGTACAGCCTGAGGCAGGAAAGATGTTCATAGTTTATTGTGATGCATCCCATACCGGGTTGGGATGTGTGTTGATGCAGGAAGGGAAGGTAGTGGCTTATGCATCCCGTCAGTTACGACCGCACGAGGTAAACTATCCAACGCACGACTTGGAGTTAGCGGCAGTGGTCTTCTCTTTGAAGATATGGAGACATTACCTTTATGGGGAGAAGTCAATAGTGTACACGGATCACAAAAGTCTGAGGTATCTCTTGACTCAGAAGGATTTGAACTTAAGGCAGCGCCGATGGATTGAACTGTTGAAGGACTACGACTGTTCAATCGAGTATCATCCGGGAAAGGCTAACGTGGTGGCAGACGCGTTGAGCCGGAAGGTCGTGGCGGACTTAAGAGCAATGTTTGCTCGTTTGAGTCTATATGACGATGGAAGTCTTTTGGCAGAGTTGCAAGTTACGCCAATGTGGCTCGAGGAGATTAAGGATAAGCAGTTGGTAGACGAGGTATTGAAGGCAAAGAGATTGCAGGTCCAAAATGGTGGTTTGGATGGGTATGGTTTGACTAATCATGGGGTATTATGTTTTCAAGGACGGCCCTGTATGCCGAAAGATGTAGAACTGAGACAAAGAATTCTCCAAGATGCACATAGCTGCCCATACGCTATGCATCCTGGAGGTAGCAAAATGTACGGAGATTTGCGGAGACAGTTCTGGTGGCCAGGGTTGAAGCGTGAAGTGACTGAGTTCGTGGGAAAGTGTCTGACATGTCAGCAGGTCAAGGCTGAACATCAGTTGCCATCGGGACTACTTCAACCAGTAAAGATTCCTCAATGGAAGTGGGAGAGGATCACTATGGATTTCGTCAGCGGGCTACCCCTTACGCCCAGCAAGAAAGATGCAGTTTGGGTAATAGTGGACCGTTTGACTAAGTCAGCTCATTTCGTACCAGTGAGAATGGATTACTCACTCCAGAAGCTAGCAAAGTTGTATGTGGCTGATATAGTCAGATTGCATGGTGTGCCAGTATCAATTATCTCAGATAGGGATCCAAGGTTCACGTCGAGGTTCTGGAAAGAGTTGCATCAAGCTTTGGGTACGCGATTGGATTTCAGTACAGCTTTCCATCCGCAGTCAGACGGGCAGTCAGAAAGGGTCATATAGATTTTAGAGGATATGCTGAGGGGTTGTGTCTTGGAATTCCGAGGAAGTTGGGAAGAATTTCTACCATTAGCGGAATTTGCCTACAACAATAGTTATCAAGCGAGTATCTAGATGGCACCATACGAAGCATTGTATGGACGGAAATGCCGTACTCCTACATGTTGGACGGAGTTAGGTGAAAGACAAGTTTTGGGTCCAGAGTTGGTTACAGAAAATGAGGATAAAGTTAAGGTGATTCGGGCTCGTCTTAAGGAAGCGTCAGATAGACAAAAGTCTTATGCTGATCTAAAGCGCAAAGAAATAGAGTATGATGTAGGAGACAAGGTCTTCCTGAAGGTGTCACCTTGGAAAAAGGTGTTGAGGTTTGGGCGAAAAGGAAAGCTAAGCCCAAGGTTCATTGGCCCGTATACAGTGTTAAAGCGAGTGGGACCGATAGCTTATCAACTCGAGCTGCCGGTAGAGTTGAATCAGATTCACGACGTCTTCCATGTGTCGATGCTTAGGCGATATCGATCAGATCCTTCGCACGTAGTGCCTGTGGCAGAAATTGAGGTCAACTCAGATTTGTCCTTTGAAGAAGAACCGGTTCAGATCTTGGATAGAGATGTAAAGGTTCTACGTTGGAAGTCAGTGCCCTTAGTGAAAGTACTATGGCGGAACCATGGTCCAGAGGAAGCTACGTGGGAACCCGAGGATGTGATACGGCAGTAATACCCCCACCTCTTCTGACCAGGTAATTTCGAGGACGAAATTCTTTTAAGGGGGTAGAACTGTAACATCCTAAAACTGGGGCTATTCGTGATTGAAATATTTTGTTATGTGTTTGAGCTGCTGTGTTATTGATTATGGTGTAGTAAGGCTTAATTATGGATTTCTAGTAGGCTCGAGTAGTGGGAAAAATATTATTTTTAAGCTTTGAGGTAGGGAGCCTTAGTAGTAGGGGATACATGAATAAATAAGGGATAATTTGACACAAAAATCAGCTTGGAAGAGTGGCAAGAGGAGGGCCACTTAAGAGCCTAGTAGTGACGCCATAGTAAGCAAGGGAGAGCCTTGGTTCGAGTCGCAAAAATCCTCTTTTTGGCACTTTATTTGGACGGCACAAGGGGGAGAGATTTCCTCTCTTTAAACTCTTTTTAGATGATAAGATAATGAAGATATTATTTGGTTTTTATTTGGATTAATTGGGGATTAAATTATGATAATTGGTAGAGGAAAAATAGCCTGATGTTTAATTCAAATTATTTTGAATTAAAACAAATAGGTGGCTTGAAGTAAAATGAGGAAGCTGGCCGAAATTGAACTCCTTGTTGATAAGGATGGACGGCAAGCTTAAGGGGGAAGTGCCGAATGCCTATAAAAGCATCAACCTTGTCACCTTGTTGGCTTTTTGTCATTTTTGCTAAAGTGCCGAAATCCCTAACCCTTCCTTCTCTGCTTCCTTTTATTTTTCCATCCTCTCAAGACCTTGGCCGAAACCCTCTCTATTGCTCCTTGCCGAATCCCCATCCTCAATCCCCCTTTTCTTTTATTTTCCTATTAGCCGAACATTCACTCCTATTTGCCGAAATTCTAACACTCTTTCTCTCCATTATTTTCTTCCATAATAGTCGAATACACCCCTTTGAAGTGCCGAAATTCTCTTCTTCTTTTGGGCAGCACTTGAACCGAATGCTAAAGTAGCATAGACCTCTTTGAATGATCGTTGTTAGTTGAAGGTAAGAGTGCCAAAACTCCATGGTTTCCTTCTCTGTTCCTTGCCGATTTCTATGAGGGGTAAGTGCCGATTTCGGCATTTATTTACAAGGTGCTAAGTATCTGTTTTGAAAACCGAATCTGTCTAGGTGTTCCGGGATTTTGGAGATCGACAAAGCAAGCCGTCATTCGGGATCAATCGGGTGGTAAGTGGTGGTAAGGATCGATTTTCATAGATTTAACTTTCAAAGTTTTAAAGCCGAAGGCTATCAGTTTGTTCACTAATCGATGGTAGTTGGTGAAGCAGATTCGGGAATTGAGTGTTGTGATTAGTATCCTAAACTTGAAGGTAAGGATTCGGGATCACAGGATGACCCCTTTAAATTATTTGGAGTGGCCGAATAGGCCATAATACTAATTCTTTGGTTGGCCGAATATAGGAAGAGGAAGATCTAGTGTGGCCGACTTCTCTTTTCGGGATTTAGGACTTTCATCGACATCAGGTGTGTACATACACACTTATAACCATTAATGAACTGTATTAAATACATGTTGTATGTACATCTGCTTTATGTAGATATGGATTTAGTGCCTTAATGGTACAAGCGAGGATCCCGGTAAGTCTTTGTCAATATGAGATTGATTATAATGCTTTTGGGAAGCATGGCTTATTTGATACATGTGATAAATGTATGTTGATATAAACCTTGTTTATAACTGCTTGATATGGGTTGATGAGAGGAGGGGGCAGAGATATTGTGTCGACGGACACCAGTGTTTTGGTAACACACTGTGACTACGGTCACCAGAGGTTTGGTACCTCCAGAGGTTTGGCACCTCACAGCGTCTTGTCCCAGTGGCTTAGCACCACAGTGGGTTGGCCCCACAGATGATAATACGGGATTGACGCCAGTGATTTGGCATCACACGATGGGTTGGCCCCATCAATCGGTTTGTGTCTTCGGACACCAGAGGTTTGGCACCTCCAGTGATTTGGCATCACATCTGTGACTTTAAGTCACCAGTGGTTTGGCACCACCAGTGGTTTGGTACCACACGGGGTAGAGAAAGGTGATATGGATGGTTAGGTTGGGTATATGATTTGATGCATGTTAATTGTTATACATTGTGTATGAAATTGCTTAAACCGGGGGAAGGGTTACACACTGAGTCTTGGTGACTCACCTTCTCCTTTATATTTTTCAGGTGACATGTAGATCGCGGATGTGGACCGGATGGACTCGAGGTGGCCATGCAGTGGGATTTAAATTTAATAGACTTAAATTTTGGTTTATTTATTCTTTTCGGTTGTTGGTTTAAATTTTAATTGGGTTGTAATAAGGCCTCCAGTAACTACTTTTATTATTTTGTTACCTGCTTTGGGATATTTGTTTAACTTATTCAATTGTGTTAACAATGGTTTCACCTGTTTTCCAAATCAAACGAAAAATGTTTTTAAAGTACCATCGGGTACATCTAAAATTTGTTTAATAATTTGACTTAATAAATATTTTCGAAATCAATCAAAGTATGGGTTTATACACCTCAACTGTTTTTTTCATGATGCTATCTTTTATCGAAAACTTAAATCGATTTTAAAAAGGTTTCAAAATGTTTTCTCTGTAACAAACCAAATTCGGTCGTAGTGTTTGGGCCGGGTTTGGGTTGTTACAAAATTGGTATCAGAGCCCAGTTCAAAGCTCGGCTGTGGGGGCCCAAGGCCCAAAAAGGTTTGGTTTTATGATTAGTAGGCCTTATTAAAGGATTTGAAATGTTTTTGGGTTTTTGAACGGCATGGCCCGAGTGTCTGGCACCAATCCGCCCAGGTAAGTGTTTCTAACTTTTGTATGAATTATTTTATAGAAGGGTAGGAAGCATGGAACGTAGAATAGACTTATAGGAATTTGAACCCTAGGATTAGATTACTCAAACACAAAGACAAGACATAAGACTTAATGAACTCAACCAACCTATGATCAAGTCACTGAGCTAGGGTGTGGTAACCCCTGTACGCATGTCTAGGATTGGATCCGGGAGAGCCTGGTATTTAAGCAGTCCTAGTGACTCACCACCTCTTCGCAGGAATCCTACCTGGTGCGTAGCTTCGGTTCACCCTAACTCAAAGGGCTCAGTGGTGTGGCAACCTCTGTGCGCATGTCTAGAAAGGTTCGGTGGGAGCTTGGTATTTAAGCAGTCCGCGTGACTCACCTCCTCTCCACTCGAATCCTTCCTGGTGCGTAGCTTTGGTTCACCCTGACCAAGAGGGCTCGGTCATAGGCTAAACAAAAACTTGGTTTTCAAAACTCTTAAAACTACTCTTTCGAATATGAGAACAACCATTTTTACAATGTTTTCCCCGAAAAAGTTGGTTTGTGAAAAATTACAGAAATGCCCTTAGGGGTGAAATTACTAAAAGGCCCTTGACTCATAAAATATCAATTCAATGGTTTTGCCCAAAAAATTTCCTTCTTTTATAAATATTCAAAAACTCTACTTTGCAAATTACCAATAAAATACTTTGGATTTGGGAAAATTACGAAAATGCCCTCAACTTGCAAAATTACCAAAATGACCTCGAATTCAAAAATTTTGCAACATCATCGTTTTGAAAGAGAGAAACTCGCAAAAGGAACCCTCAGAGTTTTACAACTGTTAAAATATCCCGGATTTATTAAAATTACAAAATTACCCCCGATTGACAAAATTACCAAAATGCCCCTGATTTCTAAATGATGCCATAACTTCAAATTTTACAAATTTTCAGAAGTACTCTCCAGTTTTGGGAATTTCAAAGCGACCTACTTTATTAAAGTTTGAAATCTCTCGGTTTTTAATTACAAAAATACCCTGTAGGAAAAAGACGAAAATACCCCTGGGATAGAAGTGGGACAGAAACGTCCAAAGAATGAATAAGTATGGAAAGTATTAGGGAATGGATGTTCCCTTTTGTGTGAACTAGGGTAGCAGACTTAAAACATTATTTGATCGAAAGAATCCCTATTGAACTCTTCATAAAATTCTTCGCGGATAATCCAGTGGAACAAATTACTAATCCATAAAATTTTTCTTAATCAGATTAAAAGCGTGTTAGATAGAATGAGTTCTAGAGGACGTGGACGCCGTGGACGCGGTAGAGGTAAGATGACCGTGTCTGAACCCGTCAGGTCAGGTCAAGGTTCGGAAAATGAGGTACCACCGCCACCACCACCTCCAGCTTTTGGGGCTGAGGAGCAGGATCAGACCGGAGGTGAGGCAGTTTCGCAAGCTGTGTTGCGAGTTCTCGAGTTGGTGGCTGGGGCTGGTGGAAATCTGGGAGCTCGGAAATCGGTCCCCGAGCGAATTCGGTCTAATGGAGCTGAGGTGTTCCGGGGTGTGTCGGGAGTAGCACCTAGTGCAGCAGAATACTAGCTGGAATCTACGGAAAGGATCATGGACGATCTGGACCTGTCCAATGAGGAGAAGCTGAAAGGAGCCGTGTCACTTCTGAAGGATGAAGCATATCAGTGGTGGCTCACTGTCCGAGATGGGGCCACGGCAGATGATCTTACGTGGGATTAGTTTAAGGCTGCGTTCCAGAAAAATTATGTGGGTACCAGCTACACTAACGCGCAGAGAAAGGCTTTTCTAGGATTAGTGCAAGGAGCTAAGTCAGTATCAGAATATGAGGCAGAATTCCTAAGGCTGAGTAGATATGCTAGAGGCATCGTGGCTACCGAACATAAGCGCTGTGTCCGCTTCGAGGATGGACTTAGAGATGAGTTGAGGCTGCTGATTGCTCCGCAGCAAGTTCGTGAGTTTTCATCTCTAGTGGAAAAGGCTAAGGTAGCCGAAGGTGTCAAGGCGTCCGTAAGACAAAACTATGATAGGATCAAGCAGAAGAGAGGCTTTGGGTCATCTGGGTCTGGTGAGAATGTTCCGAAAAAGGCTAGACAAAGTGGGCCAAATCAGGCAGCAAGGCCCACGACTGCTAATCAGAGACCGGCTCAGTGCAATCGCTGTGGAAAGTCCCATTGGGGAGGTTGTTGGACCGGTGAGAGGGGCTGCTTTGAATGTGGGTCTTTAGATCACCGTGTGAGGGATTGTCCCCGGAAGCGAGCTCAGAATCAGTCAGAGGGGCAGAACCGTACTCAGGATAGAAGTGTGGGACCACAAAGAGGTCGTGGTAATGGTAGAGGGAGCAATGGTGCTAATCATGGTCGCGGAACTCAGGGCAGAGGCGCGGGCAATACAGAGGCAAGGCAGCCTGGCTTAGTCTATGCGACAAGGCGTCGCGAGGAGGGTGACGCACCGGATGTCATAACCGGTACATTTCTAATTTTTGGTCTTCCTTATGTTCCATTAATTGATGTGGGGTCGACGCATTCGTACGTAGCTAGTAGTGTGGTAGAGACTTTGAACCTAGACTCTAAGACTGCTGCTAGGAAGATGACTGTAATTAGCCCTTTAGGCCATTCTGTAGTTGTGAACAAGCTTTATAAGGATGTACCCCTAGAACTCCAAGGGGTCGTGTTTGTAGCTGATCTGATGGAACTACCGTTTGGGGAGCTCGATTTGATCCTCGGGATTGACTGGTTGGTTAAGTACCAGGCGCAGTTGGATTGCGCTGCTAAGCGCATGGTTCTTAAAATGGCCGAAGGGGATGAAGTGGTTATGATCGGTAATCGAAGAAATTACCTGTCTAATATGGTGTCAGCTTTGAAGGCCGTCAAGATGGTCAGAAAAGGGTGTGAAGCGTTTATAGTTCGAATTTGTGCCTTGGAGGCTAAGGAGGCAGCGGTTGGAAAGGTCCGAACGGTAGGGGAATTCACTGATGTATTCCCAGAGGAACTTCCGGGTTTGCCTCCGGATCGGGAAGTCGAATTCGGTATAGATTTGCTACCTGGAACGGCACCTGTATCTATAGCACCGTATTGAATGGCACTAAAGGAATTGGTGGAGCTGAAGGCTCAAATTCAGGAGCTCTTGGATAGAGGGTTTATCCGACCTAGTATCTCTCCATGGGGAGCACCGGTGTTGTTTGTCAAGAAGAAGGACAGTTCTATGCGGATGTGCATTGACTACCGTCAGTTAAACAAGTTAACGATCAAAAACAAGTGTTGAGGGAGAAGCAGTTGTATGCCAAATTCAGTAAGTGCGAATTTTGGCTAAGGGAAGTGGCGTTCTTGGGTCACGTGGTGTCAGCGGAAGGAATTAGAGTGGATCCCCGCAAGATTGAAGCGGTGTTGGATTGGAAACCGCCTGGGTCAGTGGCCAAAATTCGAAGCTTTCTGGGTCTAGCAGGATATTATCGAAGGTTTGTGGAAGGATTCTCGTTAATCGCGGCACCATTAACTAAGTTATTGAGGAAGGGAGTACCATTCGTCTGGTCGGAAAAGCAGCAAGAAAGTTTTGATAGGCTGAGAAAGATTCTGACGGAAGCTCCGGTTTTGGTACAGCCTGAGGCAGGAAAGATGTTCATAGTTTATTGTGATGCATCCCATACCGGGTTGGGATGTGTGTTGATGCAGGAAGGGAAGGTAGTGGCTTATGCATCCCGTCAGTTACGACCGCACGAGGTAAACTATCCAACGCACGACTTGGAGTTAGCGGCAGTGGTCTTCTCTTTGAAGATATGGAGACATTACCTTTATGGGGAGAAGTCAATAGTGTACACGGATCACAAAAGTCTGAGGTATCTCTTGACTCAGAAGGATTTGAACTTAAGGCAGCGCCGATGGATTGAACTGTTGAAGGACTACGACTGTTCAATCGAGTATCATCCGGGAAAGGCTAACGTGGTGGCAGACGCGTTGAGCCGGAAGGTCGTGGCGGACTTAAGAGCAATGTTTGCTCGTTTGAGTCTATATGACGATGGAAGTCTTTTGGCAGAGTTGCAAGTTACGCCAATGTGGCTCGAGGAGATTAAGGATAAGCAGTTGGTAGACGAGGTATTGAAGGCAAAGAGATTGCAGGTCCAAAATGGTGGTTTGGATGGGTATGGTTTGACTAATCATGGGGTATTATGTTTTCAAGGACGGCCCTGTATGCCGAAAGATGTAGAACTGAGACAAAGAATTCTCCAAGATGCACATAGCTGCCCATACGCTATGCATCCTGGAGGTAGCAAAATGTACGGAGATTTGCGGAGACAGTTCTGGTGGCCAGGGTTGAAGCGTGAAGTGACTGAGTTCGTGGGAAAGTGTCTGACATGTCAGCAGGTCAAGGCTGAACATCAGTTGCCATCGGGACTACTTCAACCAGTAAAGATTCCTCAATGGAAGTGGGAGAGGATCACTATGGATTTCGTCAGCGGGCTACCCCTTACGCCCAGCAAGAAAGATGCAGTTTGGGTAATAGTGGACCGTTTGACTAAGTCAGCTCATTTCGTACCAGTGAGAATGGATTACTCACTCCAGAAGCTAGCAAAGTTGTATGTGGCTGATATAGTCAGATTGCATGGTGTGCCAGTATCAATTATCTCAGATAGGGATCCAAGGTTCACGTCGAGGTTCTGGAAAGAGTTGCATCAAGCTTTGGGTACGCGATTGGATTTCAGTACAGCTTTCCATCCGCAGTCAGACGGGCAGTCAGAAAGGGTCATATAGATTTTAGAGGATATGCTGAGGGGTTGTGTCTTGGAATTCCGAGGAAGTTGGGAAGAATTTCTACCATTAGCGGAAGTTGCCTACAACAACAGTTATCAAGTGAGTATCTAGATGGCACCATACGAAGCATTGTATGGACGGAAATGCCGTACTCCTACATGTTGGACGGAGTTAGGTGAAAGACAAGTTTTGGGTCCAGAGTTGGTTACAGAAAATGAGGATAAAGTTAAGGTGATTCGGGCTCGTCTTAAGGAAGCGTCAGATAGACAAAAGTCTTATGCTGATCTGAAGCGCAAAGAAATAGAGTATGATGTAGGAGACAAGGTCTTCCTGAAGGTGTCACCTTGGAAAAAGGTGTTGAGGTTTGGGCGAAAAGGAAAGCTAAGCCCAAGGTTCATTGGCCCGTATACAGTGTTAAAGCGAGTGGGACCGATAGCTTATCAACTCGAGCTGCCGGCAGAGTTGAATCAGATTCACGACGTCTTCCATGTGTCGATGCTTAGGCGATATCGATCAGATCCTTCGCACGTAGTGCCTGTGGCAGAAATTGAGGTCAACTCAGATTTGTCCTTTGAAGAAGAACCGGTTCAGATCTTGGATAGAGATGTAAAGGTTCTACGTTGGAAGTCAGTGCCCTTAGTGAAAGTACTATGGCGGAACCATGGTCCAGAGGAAGCTACGTGGGAACCCGAGGATGTGATACGGCAGTAATACCCCCACCTCTTCTGACCAGGTAATTTCGAGGACGAAATTCTTTTAAGGGGGTAGAACTGTAACATCCTAAAACTAGGGCTATTCGTGATTGAAATATTTTGTTATGTGTTTGAGCTGCTGTGTTATTGATTATGGTGTAGTAAGGCTTAATTATGGATTTCTAGTAGGCTCGAGTAGTGGGAAAAATATTATTTTTAAGCTTTGAGGTAGGGAGCCTTAGTAGTAGGGGATACATGAATAAATAAGGGATAATTTGACACAAAAATCAGCTTGGAAGAGTGGCAAGAGGAGGGCCACTTAAGAGCCTAGTAGTGACGCCATAGTAAGCAAGGGAGAGCCTTGGTTCGAGTCGCAAAAAATCCTCTTTTTGGCACTTTATTTGGACGGCACAAGGGGGAGAGATTTCCTCTCTTTAAACTCTTTTTAGATGATAAGATAATGAAGATATTATTTGGTTTTTATTTGGATTAATTGGGGATTAAATTATGATAATTGGTAGAGGAAAAATAGCCTGATGTTTAATTCAAATTATTTTGAATTAAAACAAATAGGTGGCTTGAAGTAAAATGAGGAAGCTGGCCGAAATTGAACTCCTTGTTGATAAGGATGGACGGCAAGCTTAAGGGGGAAGTGCCGAATGCCTATAAAAGCATCAACCTTGTCACCTTGTTGGCTTTTTGTCATTTTTGCTAAAGTGCCGAAATCCCTAACCCTTCCTTCTCTGCTTCCTTTTATTTTTCCATCCTCTCAAGACCTTGGCCGAAACCCTCTCTATTTCTCCTTGCCGAATCCCCATCCTCAATCCCCCTTTTCTTTTATTTTCCTATTAGCCGAACATTCACTCCTATTTGCCGAAATTCTAACACTCTTTCTCTCCATTATTTTCTTCCATAATAGTCGAATACACCCCTTTGAAGTGCCAAAATTCTCTTCTTCTTTTGGGCAGCACTTGAACCGAATGCTAAAGTAGCATAGACCTCTTTGAATGATCGTTGTTAGTTGAAGGTAAGAGTGCCAAAACTCCATGGTTTCCTTCTCTGTTCCTTGCCGATTTCTATGAGGGGTAAGTGCCGATTTTGGCATTTATTTACAAGGTGCTAAGTATCTGTTTTGAAAACCGAATCTGTCTAGGTGTTCCGGGATTTTGGAGATCGACAAAGCAAGCCGTCATTCGGGATCAATCGGGTGGTAAGTGGTGGTAAGGATCGATTTTCATAGATTTAACTTTCAAAGTTTTAAAGCCGAAGGCTATCAGTTTGTTCACTAATCGATGGTAGTTGGTGAAGCAGATTCGGGAATTGAGTGTTGTGATTAGTATCCTAAACTTGAAGGTAAGGATTCGGGATCACAGGATGACCCCTTTAAATTATTTGGAGTGGCCGAATAGGCCATAATACTAATTCTTTGGTTGGCCGAATATAGGAAGAGGAAGATCTAGTGTGGCCGACTTCTCTTTTCGGGATTTAGGACTTTCATCGACATCAGGTGTGTACATACACACTTATAACCATTAATGAACTGTATTAAATACATGTTGTATGTACATCTGCTTTATGTAGATATGGATTTAGTGCCTTAATGGTACAAGCGAGGATCCCGGTAAGTCTTTGTCAATATGAGATTGATTATAATGCTTTTGGGAAGCATGGCTTATTTGATACATGTGATAAATGTATGTTGATATAAACCTTGTTTATAACTGCTTGATATGGGTTGATGAGAGGAGGGGGCAGAGATATTGTGTCGACGGACACCAGTGTTTTGGTAACACACTGTGACTACGGTCACCAGAGGTTTGGTACCTCCAGAGGTTTGGCACCTCACAGCGTCTTGTCCCAGTGGCTTAGCACCACAGTGGGTTGGCCCCACAGATGATAATACGGGATCGACGCCAGTGATTTGGCATCACACAATAGGTTGGCCCCATCAATCGGTTTGTGTCTTCGGACACCAGAGGTTTGGCACCTCCAGTGATTTGGCATCACATCTGTGACTTTAAGTCACCAGTGGTTTGGCACCACCAGTGGTTTGGTACCACACTGGGTAGAGAAAGGTGATACGGATGGTTAGGTTGGGTATATGATTTGATGCATGTTAATTGTTATACATTGTGTATGAAATTGCTTAAACCGGGGGAAGGGTTACACACTGAGTCTTGGTGACTCACCTTCTCCTTTATATTTTTCAGGTGACATGTAGATCGCGGATGTGGACCGGATGGACTCGAGGTGGCCATGCAGTGGGATTTAAATTTAATAGAGTTAAATTTTGGTTTATTTATTCTTTTCCGTTGTTGGTTTAAATTTTAATTGGGTTGTAATAAGGCCTCCAGTAACTACTTTTATTATTTTGTTACCTGCTTTGGGATATTTGTTTAACTTATTCAATTGTGTTAACAATGATTTCACCTGTTTTCCAAATCAAACGAAAAATGTTTTTAAAGTACCATCGGGTACATCTAAAATTTGTTTAATAATTTGACTTAATAAATATTTTCGAAATCAATCAAAGTATGGGTTTATACACCTCAACTGTTTTTTTTCATGATGCTATCTTTTATCGAAAACTTAAATCGGTTTTAAAAAGGTTTCAAAATGTTTTCTCTGTAACAAACCAAATTCGGTCGTAGTGTTTGGGCCGGGTTTGGGTTGTTACACTTTGTTTTCTTCTTCCTTTTCTCTTCAATTGACCAAAGTCGAATATCCCTCTCTCAAATCCCATCATTGTCGATTCTTCTTAAGCCTCATATTCTTTCTTTTCTTTCCCTTGTTGAAGCCGAAACTCTCTAGTGCTCATCAAAAGCCGAACACTCAAGGTAACCTCTAGCCGATTGTTCAAAGCCGAAAGTTCACTTCATTGTCACTCTTTGAATCAATTTCTCCTGCAAGCTCTCTTGCTGATTTCTTGAAGGTAGTGATCAATTGCGTCTTAGTCATCTTATTGGTAAGGATCTCTCTAGCCGAACTCTTGTTCTTTTCTTCCCCTAACTGTCGAAAATCAGGGTACTAATCCCATTATTGTTTTTAGCCGAAACCTTGGAGGATCTTTCGGGATTTTTGGAGTAGCCGACTTCTAGAGGAGATCATTCGGGACTTGGTTATTCAAAGGTAAGTAAAGTGTGGTTCGGCCGAAGGCCATTTTATTGTGATTAAATGTTAGAATTGGATCTAACATATGCCTATAGGAATTTTGACAGATACCACAACCAAGTAGAAATTTTGGGATTTAAGATTCACAAGGTAAGTGAACATGAACATTCGGCCAAGGCCATATTTAGTGATTCAGATCTGTTTCTTATCTGTTCAAAAGTCGAAAACTAACTAGTTAAGTGATCTAGTGTGTGGCCGATTGCAAGGGGGAAACATCACGAAGTTTCGGGATTTGTGTAGTAACCAAATCGGCAGCAAGGTAAGGATATTGGTTGCGATAATCCTTCGGGATTTGATTATTTAGCCGAATGGCTTTTTGTTAAAATGCTTAGTGTTGGCTGAATGTAGGAACTAGGGATCTAGAGCATTAGATCGAGACTTTCGGGATTTCAGTAAACACGTTAGTAACCAGGTGTGTAACCCTTCACTAATTCCTAATAGATCTATGGTATTAATATTATGAATGTGTTAATTGAAAGTATGAAAGATGTGGTCAAAAGTACCATTCAATGGTACAGAGTATCCAGGTACGTAAACCTACTATTACTATGTTAATGGTGTATGAATATTGAACATGACCATAAGTGAATTCGTTATGAACATGGAATAAGATATATGGCATGATTTTGCATGTTTTGTGTGACATACAGGCATATGGGTGATATTGAAAGGGGAAGTGATCTGGTGGTCTTTACCACAATATCTGGTGACTCTTGTCACATAATCTGAATGTGGTGACTTATGTCACAAAATGTTATCTGGTGACTCTGTCACATATTATTATCTGGTGGCTATGCCACAAAAATTTATAAGGGCGATGTGCAAGTCGTCTGCAGTGACTGCCTTCGATGGTGTGTAGCGAATGGAGGGTCGATTTAGTAATCCCCACGGTGTGATGGCAGGTACGGGTGATGTGTAGAGGATGGTTATTAGGTTTGGGTTCGGGATTGCATCATTATTTATGTGTGTTTTATATATATGAATTGTATGCCTAAATTGTTGGGAGTTGTGTTGGTTGTTACACATTGAGTCTGTTGACTCACCCCGTTGTGGGATATCTTTTCAGGTGACACTCAGTGAATGGACCGGGTCAGTGGAGACTATGTGGTGGCCATGCTGAACGTTTTCGGGATTTCGAACGGTTGAATTTACGTTTTCTATTATTTTAATTTCGGGATTTATTTGATATTTTTCCAGTTGTAATAAGGCCACTACTTAGACATTTTTATTTCTTTATGTTTTAAGTTTTAACTTTCATTTAGTAATCGGTATATGAATTAATCAAATGTTTTTCGCAAAACTCTAAATGTTTTATCACCTAAGTAACTACGGTTCACAGTTTAATAACCATTTCTCAAAATCGGCAACCCCACTTATTTTACAAAATATAAACCAAACGTTTTCCTAAAAATACAAACTCGAATCATCTCTCACTATTTCAATACACCAAAATACATTTTAAAAGCCGACATGCTTCAGCAAACACAAAATCATTATAGTTTTCCAAAATACAAACAAAGATTTAGCTAAGGTTTTTCCTAAGGAACATGTCAGATCCGGTCAAGGCTCGTGGGCCGGGTTTGGGGTGTTTCACTGAACATATGCATAAATGACTATTTGTATTCTGCTCAGATAATCAAAGTACTTGTATGATTTGTTGATGGATTCCTATAGGTAAGACCCTTAATACTTGTATACTTTGTATCATACTAAACTTAGTTTTGTTTTCTTTCTTTCTTAGGTTTTTAGAGTTTAGCTTATTTGTTCATTGTTTTCTTTCAAGAGATCTGAATTGTGGAATCATTCAAACTCTATCGATTTGCGCTTAATCTCAATACAATCAGGCTTTTTCATTTACTGCCTCGTAATTCTATATTTTATTGCAGTATTCACACTTTGGATCTTAGTACGTCCCGAGGCGGTAATGCACAAAAATCCATAAATTATTCCCAAACAAAATCAATAAAAACTCAAAGTTAAAAAAAAAAATTTACTGGTAGGTTTTAGAAATTACTTAAACACAAACAAAATTTAGAGATTATATTGCATAAACATATAAAATCCTCCCCACACTTAAGATGTACATTGCCTTCAATGTACAAATAAATATAATCAAAGTATCATTAGAAAAGGAGGAAGAGAATTGAAACTGCTCTAAATTTGGATGATTTTGTCAAAATAGTGAAACCCGAAATGTAGTACATGTTTTCGAGCACGCTAATAAGAAGATAGGTAAAAAGAAAATAAGATAAAAAGATAACAAAAAAGAAAAACAACCGACAAAATAATAAAATAATAAAAGTAAAGTACATAATAAAATAAAATAAAACATATAAGTCAAAAAAATATAATAAACACAACTAAAAATAAAAATTAAAATATAAATATAAATAAATAAAACATAAAACTAAATGGAATCAGTGATCAGTGTCATGAGGGAAGTCAAGATCGTGAGGCGCAGGTACAACAATGGGATCTGGTGAAGAAATGTGAAAATGTTGGCACATCTGTTGCAAATATGCCTCGATGTAATCCTATTGATGTTAAAGCTGGTTGAAGTGTTCCGAATGTTGTTGCTCAAGGCGACCGATTTGCTCGAAGTGATGCTGCTCAAGGTGATCAATCCGCTCAGGCTGTCGGTGCTCAATGCGGTTGATCTGCTCGGAACGCTACTACTGTTTTTGAAAATTGTCCTCAAGCGTGACTGAATGTGTAGCAATGGATTGACTCAGAGGAAGAGAGGATCAAGTTGGGTACACATGTCGAGGTGGATCATCGTCTAGAAGCTTCTTATGCTCATATTGAGGATTTGGATGAAACAGTGCATACTAGTGTGGACCCACTCCGTGCTAACACTGAATCATCCGCATGTGCCTCATAATAGATAACCTTTGTAAGATAATCTGTCCTACTAGAGTGAAGGATGATATCTACTCTGTATTATCGAGGAGCCCAAAATACCTCACCAAACGAGTCACGTAAGGATCAATATAGATAGGGCCCTACCTGTTCTGATCGAATTGGTGGCAAGAACAAAGAGCTATGAAGTAAACGACATCAATCGGGTGGCACATCTCTATACTCCAAAGGAAATAAGTGTGTAAAGTGTTGACGACCCCCATGATCTCCCACCAACCTGTCAATGTGTGGGCCAGAATGGCATGAATATAGTGCAACGCCAAAGATAAGCATGTCACCTTCAACTAAATCGAGTTATATTATGACTCAGTCTCGACAATGTCGAACCAATAGAGTGGGGTTGCTCGATGGATGTGCCTGGAAAGTGATGAGAACTCAGAGGTACTCATAAACTCCTCGGAATAAAGTCCAAGGGCAACTCTGAAGCTCAGGAAACTAAAGTAACACGTCGTACCCCCAAGGCGAAAAGTGATAGTGCGAGGCTCATCCTACTGTGAAATAGTTAGCTTTAGGAAGAAATTCGAGCAAAAATCTAGTGTGAGTTTGGTATATGTGGGCTCTACAATAGTAAAGAATAGGTCCCACGGGGTCGTGTTGATCAATACTAAAACCCTAGTAGCTAAAAGGACCGCCTGTAGAGCCTCTCAATTAATGTAATGACCCAACCCCAATGGTTGCTCCTTAAGATGTTGATATTGGTTCTCCTATAGGTCCGAACTAAATTGGAGACACGGATGTCTCGTGACTGTGGTCGAGGCTAAACAAAAATCTGCACCTAATTTCTTCCACTTTTTAGAGGCGACAACAACAACCTTGGTTTTACCTCTCGTGTTCGTCATAATGTACCTGGAAAAAAAAAAAAAACCATATATCAGAGTACCAAAAAAATAGTATCACCAATAACATAATTTAGCAGATAAGTAGATCAACTTACAAAACAAAACAAACTGACAAGCAACCTACCTTATGATAAAAGCCGGATCACTTAATTAATATAACTAAAATATACTCCTAATACGAATATTAGAATTAAAAATCATGCGAAAAAAATTGACTAAACTAAACTAAACTGAACTAAATTAAAAACATAATAATAAGAAAATTAATTATAATAATAAAATAAAAAGAAAGGGGATTGAGCCAAACAGTGGTAGGGGTAACAGACAACAAAGACAGTGGACGAAGTGGTCTAAAGGACAAACGACCAATGATGGATCTGTAGTTGTGGCGTTGGAAGGAAAGAAATGGGGAAGGGAAAGCTAGCGTTGCACGGCACACGACGTGAGTGGAGTAGGGAAAAGGAGTCGATGGTGGGTAAAATGGTTGGTCAGGCTGACAAAGAGAAGAGGAATGAGAGGGAGGGGAGAGGAAAAGTGTTGAGTGTGGAGAAAGGGGCTTAGGGGAAAATAGTGGTTCATGAATGGGGAAAAGGAGAGGAGGGAAGGATGTAGCTATGAGGTATGAATGAAGACATAGAAGGTTTGAAGATGTTTGTGAGGTGAGTTAAGGTTGAACAGCGAAAAGGGGAAGAGGAATGAGAGACAGGGGAGACGTATTGAACGACAGTATAAGTAATTGGTGGTGGAAAGGGACATGTGATGACTGGAAAGGGTGACAGTGGCTAGGGTTTGATAGGTGTTTGGCTGAAATAGAGGGCACGATCGTGTATATGGCCCATGTTGGGCCACACAACTGTGTCTCGCAATCGTTTAAACCCTCTAAGGTTGTGTGTCAAGCGAAAATTTTACAAAAATAAGCTCTACTATTCATACGAGGTATGGCACGCCCGTGTGTCCAGGTCGTGTGTACCACACGGTCGTGTCTCCAAGCCATGTGATGTTTTTGTTCGCTTCTCGCACAACCGTGTACAGGGGTGTGTGGGTCACACAGCCATAGTCACACAGTCCATGACACGTCTGTGTGCCTAGGTCGTATGTACCACACAGCCATGTCGCCAAGCCGTATTAGTTAATTTTTCGCTTCTCCTGTCGCCCTGTCAAAGGGTGTGTAGGTTATATAGTTGTGGGACCATTTTTTTTTTAAAATTTTAAAATTTTTTTATTTTTTTCAATTAACAAAAACAAAAACGTTAGGTAATAAGAAACTAAGCATGCAACAAAATTAACTAAAAATAAAATAATAAAAAAACACTTGGGTTGCCTCCCAAGAAGCACGCGTTTAATGTCTAAGCTTGACTTCCCTTTTCAAGCTTACGTTTAAGTCAGATTTTGGAGTTGGAGCTCCTCTCACTCATTATCAATATCACCACCAAAATAAATTTTGAGACGATGACTGCTTACCTTGAATGTGCTATACTCAAGGTGTGTTACCTAAGTGGTTTCATATGGTAATATGTTTTGTACCACAAATAGATTCGACCATCTCGATTTTAGCTCTTAAGGGAACATTCATAGATCTAGATTGTCCAGTAGTATTTCGTCTCCAACTTTGAATTGGTTCGTCCTCTTTACATGCACACCAAGACATTGCTTTCTTACTTCTTTGAACATTCTCTAGTTCTCATCAGACTTTGTTTACGATTCATCTAATTCATCGAGTTGCACCATTATCTCTTCACTTGTCCCTTAATAGCCATCATCTTGAAAAGGATACGGTTCTAACACGTCTTCATGATTGATTTCCTGCAAAGAACGTGGAGCTGCATGATCACTAAAATCAACAGAATGACGAGTATCATCTCGCTCACTAGAAACTCTCACAACATCACTTGCTTGAAGAGTAACCTCTTCATCACCTATCATCAAACAAGTTCACCATTGCTCACATCAATAATAGTTATAGCTATGGCTAAAAGGGTCAACCTATGATCATGGGTACCTCAATATCCTCATCCATGTCTAATATAACGAATTCAAAAGGGAGTACGAATTTATTTACTTTAACAACTACATCCCCAATAATACCCCTAGGATACTTAATTGATATGTCAACTAATTGAATACTCATCCTAGTGGGTTACGGTTTTTTAAGACCAAGTTGTTTGAACACTTTATAAGTCATTAGATTTATACTAACAAGCAAATCAACCAAAGCTTTTTCTAAATTTAAGCTAAATAAAACAAGTGATAGTAAAACTCCCTAGATATTTAAGGTTGGTGGGTACTTTGTTCTGGAGAATGGATGAACACTCATCATTTAGCTCCACAGTGGATAGTTCGTCCAACTTTCTTTTATTTGTTAACAGCTCCTTTAAAAATTTTGTATATTTGGGCATCTGCAAAAGGGCTTCAACAAAAGGTAACTTAATATGAAATTTTTTTAAAAGTTCAAGAAATTTACCATATTGTTCATTCATGCGGTCTTTCTTCAACTTTGTCAGATATGGAATTAGTGGTTTGTATTCTCTAACCACCAGCTTATACTCTTTCTTGCATTCCTCAACCCCATCTTTTCTCAATAGCTTCTAGAGTTAGCTTTTTTCAGGCTCGACTACCACCTTTCCAGTTCGTACAATGATTGCATGGACTTACTTTTTTGGGTTGGTTTAACTGTTACTAAGTAAACTGCCTTGTTGTCTCTTCAAAGCCAATTTAAGAAGCTAGCTAATCTAATCTAGTTTAGTAAACTGCCTTGTTGTCTCTTCCAGATTCAACTTCTTTTCTTGTTGATAAGGTTGCTGAAAACATGGAGGGGGTTATGACCTTTGATTTCCTTGACCACCCAAAGAGAAATTTGGATGATTCCTCCATCCTTAATTATAATTGTTTTTGTAGAGGTTATTATGAGGTCTAAAATTATTACCCATAAAATCGACTTGCTAATGCTCTATGTTAGACTTGAAAGGCAAGCATTCCAGATTGATCATCCTCACTCCAATCATATCGCATTGCATTATCGGATTCATCTATTTACTGTAGCTCAAACCATCAATCTTTTTACTCAGTGTTTCCACCTGACTCACTAACATAGCAATTGCATCTATATTAAAAACACCGGCTACCTTAGTAGGCTTTGTTCTCATAAGTTGCCATTGATAGTTATTCAGTATCATTTCCTTAATAAATTCTTTGGCTACCTCAGGTTTTTTATTATTCAGTGTTCCACCAACTACTACATCAAATATCAAAGGTTGAACTTATAACCACAAAGGTAACCAATGATGAGGGCACCTTCTCAACAGATCCTTAAATCTCTTCCATTGACCGCCTCTGGATGAATTAACGTCTAGAGTGTGAATACTGCAGCTAAAGATATTAATTTGAGGCGGTGTTCACAAGTATATGGGACAGGTTGTAATATAGTTTTACAACGTAATAGATGAGTATTCCGAGGATCGTACCTAAAGGAGGCGAGTACTAAATTAAAGTTAACCTAAACGCAAATAGAATTAATTAGTAGTTTAAATCAATTATATTACAACAAAACATAAAAGAAAGATTCTTGGATTTTTATAATAACAAAATAAAAAAATAGAAATATATTGTACTTCAGTTAAATGAATTCTAACTTAATCAAATTTAGGCATGGGTAATTAGCTAGTTTCAGTGATCATAACTAATTCCTATTTCGGATTTCTACTCAACCAACTAGTCGTTACCCTAGCAAGATCACTCGACCTTTCACTAAACTAATGAGTCGATAAGAACTATTTATCTCTCGACCTTACAGTCTAGTCCGATTCGAGGCTTAGGTGTTTAAGGATAGGTCATACCAATTTTGGGTTAATTTCCACCTAAATGACTTTCTAGGGTTGTCAAGCCTAGGGTTTATGTTCTTCCTCTCCCAAAAAGCTGATCCGTTAAGAAAACCCTACATAGCAATTAATTAATCACACTTCCACTCACTAATCCCCCACAATAGTATTAGTTCCTCGTGGAAACATCATAAACTTTATAATAAATATATGCATAAAAAGTAAATCAAGAATAGAGCGTAGAGAATCTTGTTTGTATTTTATAAATAAAGTGCGGAAAATCCACTAGCGTTTGTTCGCATTTACAAATCACATTCCCCCAGAAAACACAAAATAGAAATTAACTAAAAATAAACCTAAGGCCTAAAAGAAAGGAAAAATTGAAACTAAAATTACAGAAAAAAAAACCTTAAATTATGAAATGTTGTCCCAAACAAGTGTTAATTATGCCTGCTTATAGAATTAGGGTAGCCGTCACTCTCAACACTAGCTTAGCTAACGTTCTCGTGTTTAATTTCTATTGTGCGGACCAAAACGCCTTAGACTCATAATTAGTCTCATACAGGGCCAGTGTTGCGACATCCTAGTGTCTGTGTCACGACATCGAAGGTAGTATGCTTAGGTTCAGAGGTGGCTTCAAGGGTGTGTCATGACATCCCATGGTTGTGTGGCGACACTAAAGGCAAACTTGGAATTCTTGTATTCTACTCTATATGTTATGACATCAAACTCCCCATGTTGCAACACAGCAGTCAACTTTGAGTTACCTTTGAATGGTCTCCTACACACTTACTAAGTACGTTAGCTCGCCTTTCAGCCTCATTCAGCCCCTAAGATCAATAAAAGACTCAAAATACACTTTTTATTAAAATTAAACTAAACTAAGAAAACATAACTAAAACATACTAAAATTGCTTGTATTCAAGATCCTTAAGCATGAAAACTAGTTTAATTTGCTACACCGAATTATGATATATCACCCATGCATCGTACAATGTCTCAAACTCGAATTGAGTAAAGGAAGAGATGTCATTCCTTAACTTAGTTGTCTTGGCCGGTGGAAAATACTTCAACATAAAATTTTGAATCATTTGATCCCAAGTCGTGATGGAACCCTGTGGAAGTTAATTCAACCATTATTTCACCTTATTCCTCAAAGAGAGTGGGAACAATTGTAAGCGTATGGCATCATCAGTAATGCCATTGATTGTAACATCCCGAAAGAGGGCCTAAACGGAACAGTGGTTGTGAAACCATAAATCCGAGTCAGTAAAATATTTTAATATTATATTCGGTACCTATGTTATATGATTGAGCATGTATTGAAGTTTCGTGAGTTAATTTATCCGTTTGTTTAATTTAAGTAAAAGGACTAAATCGCATAAGTGGTAAAATTAACCTTTTATTTAATTGAGTGATCAAATTGATGTGTTCTTATAAAGATGAGGCCTTATGTTGTAAATTATTTTTTTTCAAGTATAGTGGACGGCAACATGTATTTATATAAGGCATTTACATGTTTATTTTATATATGTTAAGTTTACTTTAATAAATAATATTATAAGATTATAATAATAAATAAAACATAAAGTGGTGGCATGTTCATCTTCTTTAACTTCAATCAACCGAAACTAAAGAAGAAAATAAATCTTTGAAAGCTTTGAAATTTTGGCATCTTTGGAAGCTTAATTAAGGTAAGTATTTTGCTCGGTTTTTAATAATTTTTACGTTTTTGAGATCGTTGCTTCGAGTGCTACAAAACCCATGTTTGAATTTTGAATTTTGATGAATATTTCGAGTTATGCCATTGATGAGAACTTGTGATTTTTGTTGTTTGATGGTAGAAAATAAAAGATATGTGTTAGATTAACAAGTTTTGTCTTTGGATTTTTTGATGAATTTAAGTAGTTTGGGCTAATTAGTAAAAGTTATAAATTGGTCATAAGTGTGTGAATTAGTTAGAATTTGATGTTTCCATAGAAGGGAAAAATGTTCAGCATGTCATAAAACATAAGAATAAGGGCTGAAGTTCAATTTTCGAGCCTAGGGGAAAAATTGTAAATATGTAAAAGTTTAGGGGCAAAATTGTAATTTTGCTAAAGTTAGAGTTAAGGGCTGTTTTAATAAATGTGAGTATTAAATAAGCTAAATTTGCTATTATAGATCAAGAAGAAAGAAATCCAGAGTTAGATCGGGGAAAGGAAAAGATAGTGGACTAAATCGATATAGTTGATCGTATTTTGTTTCGAGGTAAGTTTACGGTAAATAAATGTAATATTCTGTTATTTTACATCTAAAACTATTAAATTCCAGCATTTACATATTTATTCTGTAAATTTATTATTTAAAGACTCAAGCATGAATTGACGGAGAAGCAATCTCAAAAAGTTCCGGTTGAACCTTAGGAATGTGTAGGATACAAATGTCATGACATTAGGGTTTAAGGAAATCATGTAAGACCATGTCAAGACATGGCATTGATAAGTTACTATAAGGCAAAGGTTCCATGTAAGACCATGCCAAGGCATGGCATTGGTGAGTTCATAAGGCAAGGATACCACGTAAGACCATGTCAAGACATGGCAATGGTTAAGTTTCATAAGGAAAGGTACCCGCGTATCCTTAGTATTCCAAAGTGGTTCAACGGGAAAATTCAAAGAGTATACCAAAGTAAAGGTAAGACAAGTTCAAGCTAAAAAGGTAAGGTAAGACAAATTCATGTTAAAAGGTACAGGTAAGAATACAAGTTTAAGCATGTTAAAAGATACAGGTAAGAATACAAGTTTAAGTATATTGAGTTAAAAGCTTAAGTGATCTTGATAAGAAAGAATAAGATAATTCATTAAGAATTTTGCTATCTATTTACATGTAAACTTACTAAGTTTTATGCTTACTCTCATTCTTTAATTTTTTTTTATAGTATTACAAGCCAACTCGGGGATCGAAAGGACGTCGGAGATCGTTACACACTATCAAAAGATTATATTGGTATTTTGTGATTCGAACGTTTTAAGTTATGGCATGTATAGGGACTTAGCCATTTTGTGTTTATGACCTTATGACATGGCTTAATATTGGCTTGTAAATGCTTGGTAATGATTAGCCATTAAAATGGTTAATTAAGAACATGTTTTGGATGTTATGAAATGCCTAGTTGATAGTTATTTTAAAGAAATTATGTAATTATATGCAGGGGAATAGTTGGACAGCAGCAGTGATGTGATTTTGAAAACTCACCAAAAATAGTAGAAATGAAATTAGGTTGTCCATGAGATATATAATTAAATCTTATTGAGTCTATTTTTATATAAAGAAAACGGTATAGGAAAAAGAGTTGTATATTATTAGATAATTTATTTTTAGTGAAGAGAGGTCAGAACTGTCAAACTGTGTAATAGGGAAGACTTTAACTAATAAACTGTACTAATTTGCCACACCAAAAATTCTGGAAAAATTACAGTAAGAAGATATATGAGTCTAGTATCAAGGAAAATTTACGGATCTAGATTTTGAGTTGCGTAACTCAAGTTATAATTAATTTAGTTAACATGATGCAGACAGACAGTTTCAATTTTTATGCCTCGAACTAGTAAGTTAAGTCTAGTAATGCCTCGTGCTCGACTCCGGCAATGGTCTCGGGTAAGGGGTGTTACATTGATCTGGAATGAAACACCCCAAACCCGGCCCACGAGCCTCGACCGGATCTGGCATGCTCCTTGAGTAAAACATTTCAAAAGTTTGTTTGTCAATTCGGAAGATTTGGGTAGGTTTGAAGAAAGATCGATTTGTGTTGTGACTAAATTGAAAACGGTGTTATTTTTGAAGTCAAGATTTTATTAAAACGTTATTTTCATGCTTCAAAAATATAAGTTAAAAGAGATGCCGAATTTCAGAGTTTAACATTAAGTCGAAAATAGTTGGTGTTTAGGTGACTACCCATTTGAAATTATTTTTAAAGAGAAGTACTTTAACATTTGATTTGACAATAATCGTATTATAATAAAAACGAATAAAAAAAACATGCATAAAACAGTTTAATAGTAATGGCCTTATTACATTAAAGCAAAACCCGAAATAAATCCAAACTTAATATAAAAGTCCAAAATAAAGAAAACTCTGAGCTGAGCATGGCCACCACTAAGTCCCTGCCGACCCGGTCCAATTACTGAGTGTCACCTGCAAAATGTTAGCCCACGAAGGGTGAGTCAAACAGACTCAGTGTATAGCAACCAACACGAACTCCCAAATGATTTAGGCATATCAAATCATATGTAACAAATATAAGCGATGATGCAAACCCAACCCCACCTAAATATCCATCCTCTACACATCACCCGTACCTGCCAATCACACCGTGGGGATTACTAAATCGACCCTCCATCCGCTACACACCATCGAAGGCAGTCGCTGCAGTCAACTGCACATCGCCCTTATAATCGTGGCATAGCCACCAAATAATGTGACAGAGTCACCAGATAATAATATGTGACATTAGTCACCAGATTCAGATTATGTGACATGTGTCACCAGATAATGTGGTAAGGACCACCAGATCACTTCCCCTTTTCATAATCACCCATATGCCCATGCATAATACAAAACATGCAGAAATCATGCCATATACCTTATTCCATGTTCATAACGAATTCACATATATGTCATATTCAATATTCATAACACTATTAACATAGTAGTAACGATTAACGTACCTGAATACTCTGTACCAATGAATGGTACACTTAGCCACATTTTTCATATTTCTATTAACACGTGTATTAAGTCAATACCGTAAATCTATCAAGAACTAGTGTAGGGCTACACACCTGATAACCGTAAGTACAATACTATCGATTCCGACACTCTCGCTAGCAGGGATAACAGTGAACTGCTTATCCCTTTCCGATGCTGGCCCACACCCCGGTGGCCAATCACGAACAGTAAAAACCGAGCGTTTCTTGAACTTAGGGTTAGGCACTACCCCTTTCTCCCTTCCACTGATATTCGCATCCATCGAGTCAACACTTAATCAGGAAACACAGTCAACTACATATGAGATCTTAAATGAATAAAATCTACAACTTAACACTCTTACCGAAATGGATCAAAATCCCGAAACTGCTTGAATACCACTGTCGAACTGCCCCTAAATGACCATAGTCAGATTCGGCTAACATCCATAAACCATATGGCCTTTGGCCGAACGTTAATACTCCCTTACCTTGCAGATCTAAATCCTGAAATCGTCACTTGTCTATGGAGATGTCGAAATCCCTACAAGCCTTATGTTAGATTCACTTCTAACATTTAATGAACCAAAGCAAATGGCCTTCGGCCTAATATCATACTTCTCTTACCTTAGCTAATCAAATCCCAGATGATCTCCCTTATAGGCGGCTTCAAACAAATCCCAAAACTCACCTTCAAAGTTTCGGCCAAAGAGAGGGAAAGAGATTAGATTCCTAATTTCGACTAAATCAAAAGAAAGAGATAGGAAAATTACATGCCAAGAATCCCTTACCAACTCAATCGAATGTCATTGCTTGGAACAGAGAGATTCAGCTCCTGACTAAATGATCAAATCGGCTCCAAGAGGGTAGAGGAGCATTCGGCTATGGCCACAAAATAAGGAATTCAGCTTATGCAAGAAGTGAACAATCGGTTATGGCTGGAAAAGTCTTACTTTTGGCTTTTGGAGAATTGTGGAAAGAAGAAGAGAATGAAGTGCAGAGAGATTCGGCAATGGGGTGCTTTGGGTTGAAGAGGTTGCGGCAATGGTGAAATAGGAAGAAGAAGATTTCGGCCTTGGCAAGGCAAAAGAGAAAGATGTCAGTAGAGAAAGGGAACCGAAGAAAAATGCCTAAATCCACTATGCATATTCGGCCTCTCCTCCCTTCAATATGACCGAAAATGACCACCAAAAGAATCCCTTGGCCGGCCAACACTCCTTCCCCTATCAAATCCCATTTTTTCCTCCTAAAACTTCTCTTATTTACCCATCCAAAATAAATTAAATAAAACAACAATTATCTTCCTACCTTAGCCGAATTTTTAAAGGAATCTGACCACATCTAATGCTCATCTCCTTAGTGTTTTAGTGCCGTCCAACTCCTCTCTAGCCTGACGCAAAAACAACTCCAAAAGTGCTCCCCTTGCTGCTCGAACCTAGGCCCTTCTTGCACTGCTTGAGGCGTCACTTACCAAGGCCTTAAGTGGCGCCTCCTTGCCACTTTAATAAGCCCATTTTTATGTCCAATTTCCCCTACAAATTCTCTTAAGGCCTAACATGCTTAGCTCCACTTCCAGACTTAAAATACAATATTTTCTAAGGCATTCCCCTACACTCTAAAGTTCTCAAAATCTATAAAACACATTCAAAATACACACAGGCATGCTTCCACATATATTTAAGCAAAATGCACAACCCCTAAATCTCGGATATTACATGGAATATGTCACAGATTTCTATATAGTTAGCTAAATGAGCATTAGAATCTTCATCTTGCAACCCATCAAACATAACATATTGTTGCACCATCTAAATTGTGTTCAGCTTCATCTCAAAATTATTTGAGACAATAGTCAATCTGACAATACTATATTCAACCCAAATCAAAGTGGGCTTAGCATAGTCATAGTCCATGTTCATAACGAATTCACATATATGTCATATTCAATATTCATAACACTATTAACATAGTAGTAACGATTAACGTACCTGAATACTCTGTACCAATGAATGGTACACTTAGCCACATTTTTCATATTTCTATTAACACGTGTATTAAGTCAATACCGTAAATCTATCAAGAACTAGTGTAGGGCTACACACCTGATAACCGTAAGTACAATACTATCGATTCCGACACTCTCGCTAGCAGGGATAACAGTGAACTGCTTATCCCTTTTCGATGCTGGCCCACACCCCGGTGGCCAATCACGAACAGTAAAAACCGAGCGTTTCTTGAACTTAGGGTTAGGCACTACCCCTTTCTCCCTTCCACTGATATTCGCATCCATCGAGTCAACACTTAATCAGGAAACACGGTCAACTACATATGAGATCTTAAATGAATAAAATCTACAACTTAACACTCTTACCGAAATGGATCAGAATCCCGAAACTGCTTGAATACCACTGTCGAACTGCCCCTAAATGACCATAGTCAGATTCGGCTAACATCCATAAACCATATGGCCTTTGGCTGAATGTTAATACTCCCTTACCTTGCAGATCTAAATCCCAAAATCGTCACTTGTCTATGGAGATTTCGAAATCCCTACAAGCCTTATGTTAGATTCACTTCTAACAATTAATGAACCAAAGCAAATGGCCTTCGGCCTAATATCATACTTCTCTTACCTTAGCTAATCAAATCCCAGATGATCTCCCTTATAGGCGGCTTCAAACAAATCCCAAAACTCACCTTCAAAGTTTCGGCCAAAGAGAGGGAAAGGGATTAGATTCCTAATTTCGACTAAATCAAAACAAAGAGATAGGAAAATTACATGCCAAGAATCCCTTACCAACTCAATCGAATGTCCTTGCTTGGAACAGAGAGATTCGGCTCCTGACTAAATGATCAAATCGGCTCCAAGAGGGTAGAGGAGCATTCGGCTATGGCCACAAAATAAGGAATTCAGCTTATGCAAGAAGTGAACAATCGGTTATGGCTGGGAAAGACTTACTTTCAGCTTTTGGAGAATTGTGGAAAGAAGAAGAGAATTAAGTGCAGAGAGATTCGGCAATGGGGTACTTTGGGTTGAAGAGGTTGCGGCAATGGTGAAATAGGAAGAAGAAGATTTCGGCCTTGGCAAGGTTAAAGAGAAAGATGTCAGAAGAGAAAGGGAACCGAAGAAAAATGCCTAAATCCACTATGCATATTCGGCCTCTCCTCCCTTCAATATGACCGAAAATGACCACTAAAAGAATCCCTTGGCCGCCAACACTCCTTCCCCTATCAAATCCCATTTTTTCCTCCTAAAACTTCTCTTCTTTACCCATCCAAAATAAATTAAATAAAACAACAATTATCTTCCTACCTTAGCCGAATTTTTAAAGGAATCTGACCACATCTAATGCTCATCTCCTTAGTGTTTTAGTGCCGTCCAACTCCTCTCTAGCCTGACGCAAAAACAACTCCAAAAGTGCTCCCCTTGCTGCTCGAACCTAGGCCTTTCTTGCACTGCTTGAGGCGTCACTTACCAAGGCCCTAAGTGGCACCTCCTTGCCACTTTAACAAGCCCATTTTTATGTCCAATTTCCCCTACAAATTCTCTTAAGGCCTAACATGCTTAGCTCCACTTCCAGACTTAAAATACAATATTTTCTAAGGCATTCCCCTACACTCTAAAGTTCTCAAAATCTATAAAACACATTCAAAATACACGCAGGCATGCTTCCACATATATTTAAGCAAAATGCACAACCCCTAAATCTCGGATATTACATGGAATATGTCATAGATTTCTATATAGTTAGCTAAATGAGCATTAGAATCTTCATCTTGCAACCCATCAAACATAACATATTGTTGCACCATCTAAATTGTGTTCAGCTTCATCTCAAAATTATTTGCAGCAATAGTCAATCTGACAATACTATATTCAACCCAAATCAAAGTGGGCTTAGCATAGTCATAGTCTAAAGAGCAGGACGTGCAGGAAGTTGCCGATTAATAGGATTATTATCCATCTCCACAGTAGTGTCCTTTTGCTCTTGATCATATAATAAAACCTGTTGACCTTGTCATGCTTCTTTAACCTCTCTCTAATTTTTGCGAGTAGTTTTTTCGATCTCACTGTAAAAAATTAAAGGTTCCAACGGGTTGCCTCTAGTCATAAACCAAAAGAACTTGTAAAAATCAAACAGAAGATAAATTAGAATTTAAAAATTAAATTAAAAAAATATTAAATTTAAAATAAAAATAGTTAAATTAATAGAAATTAAGTTTTCCTAATATTCTAGTTCCCGACAACAGCTTGTGTCTATGAAACTAACTATAAATTTGGCTAAGGCAAGTGCACCTATCAATTCATAATATAGCTACAGTGAGCAAAGATATTGTTCTCATGAAGACTAAAAGTACTAGTAATTACTACCTTTCTATTATTTAACCGAATAATTTGAGTGGTTGATAAAAACTAAAATTAACTAATGAATACGACAATGAACAAATAATGAAAATAATCGAGTAACAACTAAGAAGCAAAATAATACCTAGGAAAAAATTCACCTATATTTCATCTGTGATTATCAATCTAAATCACGCAATTTCCTTACTTAGTAACTTGATCCGTAAGGATCCCTAAATTATAAAAATATCTCTTTCGAGCATAAGAGCAACTGACTTTAGGTTGGTTAATTGAAAATTTTCTTTCTAATTACAGCCCCTATTATCGCATTAACTCGTGTTATGGATTCCCCTATTAGATTTGACTCTAATCTGGTATATTTATATTGTTCTATTTCTAGGACTGCATGCAACTCTACTCAACTATGCAATATCTACTATTAAATAGGGTCTAGTCAACCACCAATTTAAGCACATCAAATATGGATTAATAATATAGAAATATCATATCAAGAATTAAGCACACATATTTGAGAACAAAAAACTAAATATTTATTGCCTAAAATAAAAATCAAATGACAGAATCTATCATAGGGTTCATCTCCCATATGTATTTAGAAAATTAGTTCATGCTTGAAAATAAAAACATCCAAGGTACATTATAACTGAAAGAAATAAAGAAACACATGATAATCTTCTAAGAAATCAACTGAGAATCTTCAATCCTGGCCGAAATATGCTTTAGAGTCGACATCAATGGTGTTTTTCAAGTTGTTTTCTTGAATATTCTCTGATGGTTCTTTCATATCTTCTTATTTTTGTCATATATAAGTCTTAGAATGCCCGAAAAATTGAAAATTGTGATTTCCCACAGTTCTGTGCGCAATTTTGTGAAATTGACATTGCCTACCACATGCTCATGTGGCTCCTATAGCTTACTCTAACGCTCCGGTTTTCACTCGTTTTTTCCTCCTTTTTCTCCCAAGTGCTCTATTAAGCATTAAAACATGAATTTAAAGGATTAAAAGCATTAAATTCACAATTAACATCAGATAATCACCCAAAAATGCATTAAGAATAAGGTTAAAACATGTTACTTTTAGCACTTATCAATCACCCCAATGTGGCTTGGTTCAATGGGTGTAGAAATTATCATTGCAACGGCTTACAAATGTTTTCAAGGTTTAATGTAAGACGCATGCATCATCTTAATGCATATCATAATGTTGGAAAACATTTTAAAAAATTTGCTTAATTAAAAGATATGAGTGTTTTATTTTTAGTTCAAAAATGAAATCAACCTCCTTATTAAACATACTCACTGAAAACAAACTGAACGAAAATAACTATAAGGAATGGAAAAGGAACCTGATAAGTGTTTTGAGCTGTGAGAAACTTAAAATAGTTCTTGATAATAGGTGCCACCGGCCACTCAAGTTGAGGCTAGAAAATGTTGGAGGAGTCTGATGAGATATGTAACATCCTGGATTTTTGGGCGTATGCGTTTAATGGGTGAATATGCATAATGAGTTAATTTGAGGATTAGGGGTCCAAATTGGGCTCAGGTTTGGGCCGAGGCTGTAGTTAAAATTCTTGTTTGAACACTTTAGTGGAAAGCTTGCTAAGTTAGGGCATAACAGATATTAGTTGTATTTTAAAACACAAATGGGCTTGTGGCCCAGTAGCAAAATGGCGCCACTAAGAGGGAAGGGAGTTGGCGTCAATTGAAGGTCCAAGGTTCAAGTCGCCTGATACCTTTTATTTTAAATATTTTCAGCATTTATAAGGGCAGTAGTGGGGTTCGACAATGATGCTTAAATTTAGGAATTTATTTAATGTGATAATAAGGTGGATAATGTGCTGATAAAGGAAGGAAGAGGTGGAGTTATCCATGACACTGTGGATGAGTAGTCAGATGAGGATAAGGAGAAAAGATAGGATTTATCTGCAAGGCTAGGTGGTGGCCGAAATTTTGACTCTGTAAGGGAGGAGAAATCGGTTTCTGATATGGCAAAGGGGTGCCGAAATTTCCCCTACTATTGGCTTAACTATTAATATCAGGAAGGGCACTTTCGGGTTTTTAAGTAAGTGCCGAAATTCTCTATAAATAGGGGTGAGATCTCATCAATTCCGGTATTTGAACCCTACTCTTTTCTTCATTCTTTGTGCCGAAATTCTCAGTCTTCCTCTGCAATTTCTTTTCTTTTGTTTTCTTCAAAAGCCGAAATCCTCTCCATTCTTTTTCTTCCTAGCCGAAATCTCCAAGTCTCTTTCTTGTTTTATCTTCTTCTTCTCTTTTTCTATTAGAAATTGAAACTCTTCACTCAGCTTTTTCTAAAAGCCGAATACACATCAGCCTTCTCTTGTTCATACTTTTTCGAGATTTTCTTAAAAGTCGAAATTCCTAAATCTCTTCTCTGGTGTTTGCCGAATTTTCCTGCAAGGGGTAGCCGAAATCTTCTGAAGAGGTAAGTGTCGAATATGTTATTCTTTCAATCTATTTCGGCTTTTAGAAACCATAGCTGAATGGCTACATGGTGGATTAATCTCGTGTTTTCTTTCATTTGCGGTATTCCGGGATTTGAAGAGGATTCAATCGTTTAGATTTTTAAGCCAGAGTTCAATAGCACTCAGATCGTATTACTTTCAGGATTTCAAGGTAAGGAGATCTGTTAATTTAAACGTATAATTCGGGTAAAACACTAACCCTTGGCCAAATATAGGAGAGGCCTTATCTTCGCGTTCTTCCGGCCTTTGAGCAAAGTTGTAGACAGAGGGCAGTAGATCTGATTAGTGAGGGTATCGACATAGAGAGTAGTACTACGTGTTATCAGGAGTGTAAATTCTCACACCATTTAGACTGTCTGTTTGTATGTGTATATAAATCTGTTTATATTCTGTTAAATGCCGAGATCCCGGCATAACGGTTGAAAACCCGAGGAGGGTAAAGGGGAATCACTAGGTTAGTGATTTCTGTCATTCATAAGTGAATGTTTCTGTTGAGATGATATGTTTTATTTGTATGCCGATTTCTATGTATGCACGGGGTTGGGTGATTGATGAAAGGGGAAGTGTTCTGTTGTAGTGGCTTTTGCCATGATCTGTTGTAGTGGTTTTTTGCCATGATCTGTTGTAGTGGCTATTGCTATGATCTGACGATGAGCAGCTAACTGCAGCATGACTGCCATCGATGGTGTGTAGAGATGTGGGTTGATTGTAGAAATCCCCAATGGTGTGATTGGCAGGTAAGGGTGGTGTGTAGCGGATGGAAACCTAGGATTGGGTTGGGCCTTGCATAATTCCTGATACGTTATATTTCGTCATCTGTTCTGTGGGGCTAAGGCCCAATCTGATGGTGCACGAGAGTTGCACACTGAGTCTCGTGACTCACCCTATTATTTAACATCTTTCAGGTAACACCTAGTGCATCGGACCGGGCTGGAGAGGAGCGCAAGGTGGCCATGCGAGATATTATTTTGATTCAGCAAAACACTTTACTTAGTTTATTTACTTTTAACATTTTTAGTTAGTGGGTTATAAATTTTATTGTAATAAGGCAATGGGCCACTAGCTTTATATTATATTTCCAAATTTTGGGCTTTTATTATTATTAGACATTCAGATTTTACGTTTTAATTAAGCAAAGTCATGTATCAAATTTCGGTTTCTAATTCATTAAGGCAAATAGAAAATGTGTATCTTTTACAAATTATTCCCTATTTAGTTTTCCCGAATAAAAGGTTAAACTCAAGAAAAATATTTTCCGAAATTGCGACATCCTTTAAGATCTCCTTAGTGACATGCCAGATCCGGTCATAGTGTTTGGGCCGGGTTTGGGGTGTTACAAATTGGTGTCAGAGCCAGGTTCAAAACTCAGCTTTGGGGTTTTGGGCCCAAAACGTTTTCTAAAGTTGGGTTTTTGAAACATGCATGTTTTTAAATAACACAGGATGGTTTTCTCGGCATGGCACCTGCGTCTCCAGCCCAAGTCCGCCAGGTAAGTATTCTGAACTCACTGTGTGTTATATGTATGTGGGCTTGATGGGCTTTATGGAACGTAGACTATTTAAATTAGAACTTGATGGACTCTAGGGTTAGCTTAAACAACTTCTTAAATCTCATAATACTTAAGTCAACTAAACAAACCCGTGAACGAGTCGCTGGGTTATGGTGTGGCAACAGGCAAGCGCATGTCTAGGATTGGATTCAGGGAGAGCTTGGTAATTAAGAAATCCTAGTGACTCACCTCCTCTTCACTTGAATCCTACCTAGTGCGTAGTGACTATTCACCTTAGCCGCGAGGACTTGTTGATGGGCCAAACTTTATAATTAAAACCCGAAAGGGACCAGCCACCCTATTTCACAATAAAAAAAAAGACCCCCAAGTTTTGTAAAATTTCCAAAGAAATACACTTGATTTGTGAAAATTTCCAAAACAACCGTGATTTTATAAAATACCTATGTTTTGCAAATTTACTCGAGACCCTATATTTACGAGAGTAACCCGGATTGCGAAAGTAGATTTTCCAAAGTACCCCTATTTTTTAAAAAAAACAACAACATCAAAATACCCCTGAATTGCAAAATTACCAAAATACCCTTATTTCACAAAATAACCAATGAACCCTATTTTGGAAAATTACGAAAATACCCTTGTAGGATAAATTATAAAAATACCCCTAGGTAGTGAAATGACGAAGATACCCCAACATGATGAATGTAAGTTCGTGGATGTTACTTGTATGTTGATGTTTGATGATTGAATGTATGTGCTTCCTAGAACTAAGAGATACGGACTTGAGACTGAATTGTACATATAATTGCGAATCCGAAAGAACTACTCTTAAACTACTATTCATAAGACTGTTCGTGGTTAGCCAGTGGAAGAAAACTAATAATTCATAAAATTTCTAATCAGATAAATGTGAACCGGTAGAATGAGTGCAAGGGGTCGAGGACGTCCGCCGTGTGGACGTGGTAGGGGTAGGACTACGGTATCGGAACCAGTAGGATCTGGCCATGGATTTGGAAATGAGATGCCACCAGCTGAGGAGGAGGAATTTCAGGATCAGACTGCTGGAGATGACGCGGTATCTCAGGTGATGTTAAGGGATTTAGAAAGGGTTGCTGGGGTAGGCATAGGCACAGGAGCCCGAAAATCTGTGCCGGAGTGACTTAGAGCCAATGGGGCAGAAGTGTTTAGGGGAATTTGTGGTGTAGTCCCGAGTTTCGCTGAGTATTGGTTGGAGGCAGTGGAACGCATAATGGATGATTTGGATTTCACGAAGGAGGAGAAGTTGAAAGGGGTTGTATCTCTCCTGTGGGACGAAGCATATGAATGGTGGCTTACTGTTAAGGATGGTGCAGTGGCTGACCGTATAACCTGGGATCTCTTCAAAATGGCATTTCAGAATAAGTACATTGGATCGAGTTATGTGGATGCACAGCGCAGAGCATTTCTGAATCTGGTTCAAGGGAGTAGGTCAGTGGCTGCGTATGAAGCTGAATTCTTACGCCTTAGCCGATATGCCCGAGGGATTGTGGCCACAGAACATGAACGTTGCGTTCGGTTCGAAGATGGTTTGAGGGATGATTTGCGTGTTTTGATAGCCCCACAGTGGGAGAGGGAATTCGCTGTGCTTGTGGAAAAGGCTAAGATAGCCGAGGAGGTTAAGCGAACGGAGAAACTGAATCGGGTTAGAGATAGGGACGAAAGTAAGAGGGATTTTGGATCGTCAGGGGCAGCTGGGCGTACTCAGAAAAGGCCTAGGTCAGACGGGCCGAGTCGGGATGAGAGACCTGCTGCTGCTAATCAGATACAGAAGTGTGCACGATGTGGCAAATTTCATGCCGATGAATGTTGGGCAGGTACTGGGAAGTGTTTTAGGTGTGGATCTACGAACCACCAAGTTAGAAACTGTCCACAGCAACGGAGCAATGAAAGGCCCACAGATCAAGAGAATGCACCGCCGGGAAGAGTAGATCAACAACCACCAAAGGTCTGTGGTCAAGTCAATGGTGGAAATGGCACAGGAAATGGCCGTGGAGGTGCAGGTTATGCTGAGGCGAGGCAGCCAACTTTGGTCTATGCAGCACGACGCTAAGGGGACGAGGACCCTCTAGATGCGAATGTTGGTGCGTACTCTACCATAGTATACTAAGTGTTTCTTTTGGCTTTAGAATTAAAGTGCGCAGCGAAAGAATAGTGGTGAGACTTGGGTAGTACGATTAATAGTTAGTTGGAAATTTTGAGGACAAAATTTCTTTAAGGGGTAGAACTGTAACATCCTGAATTTTTGGGCCTATGCGTTTAATGGGTGAATATGTGTAATGAGTTAACTTGAGGATTAGGGGTCCAAATTGGGCTCAGGTTTGGGCGGAGGCTGTAGTTAAAATTCTTGTTTGAACACTTTAGTGGAAAGCTTGCTAAGTTAGGGCATAACATATATTAGTTGTGTTTTAAAAAACAAATGGGCTTGTGGCCCAGTAGCAAAATGGCGCCACTAAGAGGGAAGGGAGTTGGCATCAATTGAAGGTCCATGATTCGAGTCGCCTGGTACCTTTTATTTTAAATATTTTTGGCATTTATAAGAGCAGTAGTGGAGTTCGGCAATGATGCTTAAATTTAGGAATTTATTTAATGTGATAATAAGGTGGATAATGTGCTGATAAAGGAAGGAAGAGGTGGAGTTATCCATGACACTGTGGATGAGTAGTCAGATGAGGATAAGGAGAAAAGATAGGATTTATATGCAAGGCTAGGTGGTGGCCAAAATTTTGACTCTGAAAGGGAGGAGAAATCGGTTTCTGATATGGCAAAGGGGTTTCGAAATTTTCCCCACTATTGGCTTAACTATTAATATCAGGAAGGGCACTTTCGGGTTTTTAAGTAAGTGCCGAAATTCTCTATAAATAAGGGTGAGATCTCATCAATTCCGGCAGTTGAACCTACTCTTTTCTTCATGCTTTGTGTCGAAATTCTCAGTCTTCCTCTGCAATTTCTTTTCTTTTGTTTTCTTCAAAAGCCAAAATCCTCTCCATTCTTTTTCTTTCTAGCCGAAATCTCCAAGTCTCTTTCTTGTTTTCTCTTCTTCTTCTCTTTTTCTGTCAGAAATCGAAACTCTTCACTCAGCTTTTTCTAAAAGCCGAATACGCATCAGCCTTCTCTTGTTCATACTTTTTCGGGATTTTCTTAAAAGTCGAAATCTCTAGATCTCTTCTCTGGTGTTTGCCAAATTTTCCTGCAAGGGGTAGCCGAAATCTTCTGAAGAGGTAAGTGTCGAATATGTTATTCTTTCAATCTATTTCGGCTTTTAGAAACCATAGCCGAATGGCTACATGGTGGATTAATCTCATGTTTTCTTTTATTTGCGGCATTTCGGGATTTGAAGAGGATTCAATCGTTTAGATTTTTAAGCCAGAGTTCAGTAGCACTCGGATCGTATTACTTTCGGGATTTCAAGGTAAGGAGATCTGTTAATTTAAACGTATAATTCGGGTAAAACACTAACCCTTGGCCGAATATAAGAGAGGCCTTATCTTCGCGTTCTTCCGGCTTTTGAGCAAAGTTGTAGACAAAGGGCAGTAGATGTAACACCCAAACCCGGCCTAAACGTTACGACCGAATCTGGCATGTCACATAAAAGGGTTGTTTAAAAACTGTGCGTTTGTTAAAAAGTTCGTATTCTTTTTGAAACTCCGTGTTTTGTGGTTTGTTTATAAAAGCCAATTCATTCAATGCCCACTTTACAAAGTTGTTATTAATTTGAATAAAATTGTATTTGTTGTGAAAATCGAGCTTAAGTAAATAAAAAAAAGGGTTTATTATCATTTTAGGAAAATCCCATATTGAACATTTAATAATAAACAGTAACCAAATTGAAAGCTAAAACCAAATAAAATACCAAAGGCCTTATTACATAACAAAATACCAAAATTAAAAGTAGGTTTAAATAAAAGAACCGAGTTTACGAGAAAACATTGCAGGGCCACCACAAGTCTGCCTCGGCTCCCAAATCTGCGATCTACTGATTACCTGAAACATTTAAAAAGAGGGGGTGAGTTTACGAAAACTCAGTGTGCAATTCCCCTTACGAGTGATAACTGGGCCTAAGCCCACAAAAGCAGATTGAGCCTTAGCCCTCACAATAACATACTTGGCCGAAGCACACATAAATCGAATCAGGCCGTAGCCCTAACATCACAGTATAGCAGATAACACATGCCAAATGATGCAAAACCCATTCTCTAGTCATATTCGGCCATAAGCCCATAACATAGCATATCGAACCATAGCATATAAAATCACATGTACATATAAGAATGAAAATGCAATCCCGAACCCACCTAGGTATCCATCCTCTACACACCACCCGTACCTGCCAATCACACCGTGGGGATTACTAAATCGACCCTCCATCCGCTACACACCATCGAAGGCAGTCGCTGCAATCAACTGCACATCGCTCTTATAATCGTGGCATGGCCACCAGATCATGTGACAGAGTCACCGGAATCATAATATGTGACATAAGTCACCGGATACATAATATGTGACATAAGTCACCGGATAATGTGGTAAAAACCACCGGAACACTTCCCCTTTCATATCATATCACCCATATGCCCATGCAATATACATATTATTCAGATATATGCAATGTGTCATGTATGCAAAAAATATATCAAATATAAGAATAACATGAGTTACCATCATAATCAGATAGACATAAAATAACAAAATCAAGCTAATCAACCTCTAAGGGTATAATCGTAATTTTACCTACCAAGGGTATTTTCGTAATTTACCCACCAAGGGTATTTTCATAAATTCGCACCTGCAATGGCCTTTCCGAAGGCCTAGTGTCGCCACCAGCGACTCAGCTACCATTTCCGGTCCTTATCGAACTATTGGGCCTAAAACCCGATTTCAGCCCATTCGGGCCCAGGCGCTCGTGTGGCCCACCTAGCACAAATCTAGCCACGTATATAAGTTCCACCTAGTCTAGTTCAAAATATACTAAACAATCATACAATTTACTCATATGGGCACACAGGCCCATTGGGCCCACTTCGGCCCATCGAGGCCCAAGCAGCCCTAACCCACAAGAATACTATTGATGGCCTCAACTATCGCGTCGAAGCCCCACACATGCGCTCGCACGCTCGTGTGGCTACTATTGCCGTGACCGGCACTTCGGCATTTGCCGCTCTACAACTAGAGTAGAGAGAGTTACACACACACCTGATAGGAGTCTGGTGCTAATCCGCACTCCGACCACTCCTGTGCCCAAACGCCCCTCAAGGTATGTTAACTCTCCTCCTGGAATGCTCTTTATATAGCTAGCTCTTCACCTTCCTTCTTTGTATCTTTCCGATGTGGGATCCCTTCGTCAGTAGAGTTTAAATTCAACTGAAACTCTTGCCGTCCAATCCGCAAAATAAATACTTCATTGCTTCTCATGAGATTCGAACCCAGGCTCCCTTGTAGCATAATCCACGCTGCTAACCACTTGGCCACAAGCTCCTCTTGTGTCTTAAACCATGCGCAACTAAATATAAACTATGGCCCAAATTCTAAGGTCCAGGTAAAAAGAAACCAAAATGCAAAAGCCAAGACTTGAACCTTGGACCTCCTTCCTTCCTTGTGGCGTCACCCCCTTGTCCCTTATGTGGCGTCACTTTGCCACTACACCACACACTACACTTGTGTCATTTTTCTCCATATTTTATTCTTAAGGCCTACCTGCCAACTTCCAGGGTTTTTTTCACCTAAAACCAAAATTTCCCCAAAGCCAATATTTGGTCCCGGGACTTTATAGAAGCCCTCTAACCTTTCAAAATCACTTATCCTAAGCCCAATTTCGGGATGTTACAGTAGATCTGATTAGTGAGGGTATCGACATAGAGAGTAGTACTACGTGTTATCAGGTGTGTAACTTCTCACACCATTTAGACTGTCTGTTCGTATGTGTATATAAATCTGTTTATATTCTGTTAAATGCCGAGATCCCGGTATAACGGTTGAAAACCCGAGGAGGGTAAAGGCGAATCACCAGGTTAGTGATTTCTGTCATTCATAAGTGAATGTTTCTGTTGAGATGATATGTTTTATTTGTATGCCGATTTCTATGTATGCACGGGGTTGGGTGATTGATGAAAGGGGAAGTGTTCTGTTGTAGTGGTTTTTGCCATGATCTGTTGTAGTGGTTTTTTTCCATGATCTGTTGTAGTGGCTATTGCTATGATCTGACAATGAGCAGCTAACTGCAGCATGACTGCCATCGATGGTGTGTAGCGGTGTGGGTTGATTGTAGAAATCCCCAATGGTGTGATTGGCAGGTAAGGGTGGTGTGTAGCGGATGGAAACCTAGGATTGGGTTGGGCCTTGCATAATTCCTGATATGTTATATTTCGTCATCTGTTCTGTGGGGCTAAGGCCCAATCTGATGGTGCACGAGAGTTGTACACTGAGTCTCGTGACTCACCCTATTATTTAACATCTTTCAGGTAGCACCTAGTGCATCGGACCGATCTGGAGAGGAGCGCAAGGTGGCCATGCGAGAGATTATTTTGATTCAGCAAAACACTTTACTTAGTTTATTTACTTTTAACATTTTTAGTTAGTGGGTTATAAATTTCATTGTAATAAGGCCATGGGCCACTAGCTTTATATTATATTTCTGGATTTTGGGCTTTTATTATTGTTAGACATTCAGATTTTACGTTTTAATTAAGCTAAGTCATGTATCAAATTTCGGTTTCTAATTCACTAAGGCATTAATAGAAAATGTGTATCTTTTACAAATTATTCACCTATTTAGTTTTCTCGAATAAAAGGTTAAACTCAAGAAAAATATTTCCCGAAATTGCGACATCCTTTAAAATCTCCTTAGTGACATGCCAGATCCGGTCATAGTGTTTGGGCTGGGTTTGGGGTGTTACAAGATAGCACGTTGCTATATGTTGGCAAGTGTGAGCAGCACCTTATATAAGCAACTGGAGAGATAAAAGACTTCCAAAGAAATTCTAGATAAGCTAGAAAACATGTTTGGAGGCCAAGTTGCCTTAGCTCGATAGTATGCTATAACTAGCTTGATGAATGCCTAGCAAAACCTCGACACTCTGGTCAAAGACCATATGATCACTCTTATGGGCTACTTTGCCAAGGCTGCGGATAATGAGGCCAATTTGGACTAGAACACTCAGATTGAAATGGTGTTCAAGAGCTTGTCCAAGGACTTTACAAGCTTTCGGACCGTATATAACCTTGAGAACAAGAACCTGACACTTACACAACTCATAAAGGAGTTACAATTCTATGAGTTGATGCTGTGTAACATCCTGAATTTTTGGGCCTATGCGTTTAATAGGTAGGATATGTTTAATGTGTTAATTTAAGTGTTAGGGGTCCAAATTGGGCTCAGGCTTAGGTAGAGGCCTTGATTAAAATTTTCTGTTTGGGCATTATAGGGGTTTAAAAGGTAGTATCTACGTTTAAAATACCAAAGCGGGCTTGTGGCCCAATCTTAGGAGGTGACGCCACACAAGGGAGTAAGGGGCCCAAATTTAAGTTTCATGGAGCCCAATTCTTTTAATTTAAGTTAGCTAAATTTTGGGCATTAGGATTAGGTGGAGTGGATGGCAACAAGGCTAAAATTTTGGGGTTTTAATGTTTAAAATATGTGGATAATAAGCAGATAAAGGCTATTATTTAGGAATTTATTTTATGAGGATAATAAGCAGATAAAGGCTAAAATTTAGGGATTTTAATGATTAAAATATGTGGATAATATGCTGATAAAGGAGGGAGGAGTTAGAGATAATTAAGTCTCTTTTAGATAAGCTAGTAGATTAAGATAAAGGAGAAAAGATAGGATTTATCTGCAAGGTTAGGTAAGTGCTAAAATTTCTATAAATAGGGGGAATATCTCTTCAATTTCGGCATTTGGGGTTTTTCTCTCATTCTTTTCTCTTCTTCTCTGAGTAAAAGCCGAAAACTCCTAAAGTTCCATCTTCTTCTTCATTCTCTGCAAAAGTCGAAATCTCTAAGCCTATTCCCTCATCTTCACTTTGATTCAAAAGCCGAAACTCTTTCCATTCTTTTTCTTCAGTTAGCCAAATCTTCAAGCCTCTCCTTGCTCTCTTTTCACTTTTCTTTTTAACTGAAACCATATCAGTTCATCCTTCCGGGATTTATATAAAAAGCCGAAATCACTAAGATCTCACCTTCTGAAGTTGCCGAATTTCCTTTAATGGAGTCTACTTATGCCGAAATCTGAGGGAAACAATAGGTAAGTGTTGATTTCAGGATTTCAAAGTTCTTTTGGCTTTTCAAAGTCCTTAGCCGAATGGCTATTTAGAAACTAATCCTTTATTTTACTATTATTTTCGGCATTTTGGGATTTGAAGAAGGAGTCAATTGCATAGATCTCTAAGTTATAGAATTGTGATACTTTCGGGATTTCAAGGTAAGAAATTTTATTGATTTTAGTATATAAAATCGAGTAGAATACTAACTATGGCCGAATATAGGAGAGGCCTATTTTTCACATCTTTTCCGGCTTTTCGAAACAAAGTGTAGATTGATTTAGCAAGGGGTATTTGCATTAATCAGGTGTGTAATACTTCCCCACCATCTAGATCTAATTAATATGTACATGTTTATAGGTTTTATATGTTACAATAAATGTCGAAATCTCGGCTTAATGTTGGAAACCCAAAAAGGGTAACGCAAATCGCCAGGTCAGTGAATAATCTAATTAAATGTTATAAGTAATTTGCTTGTATATGATTGCATTTGTTGGGTTGATGAAAGGAGGAAGTTATACGTTATATGTGTAGCGATTTATACCGTGATCTGTTATATGTTGTAGCGGCTAATGCCGTGATCTGTTATAAGGGCTTCGGCCACAATATGTTGATGAGCAGCATGACTGCCATCTTGGCGTGTAGCGGTGTGGGTCGATTGTAGAAATCCCCAATGGTGTGAATGGTTGGTACGGGGGCGTGTAGCGGATGGAAACCTAGGCAAACGGGTTGGGCCTTGCATATTATTTGTTATTAATGTTTGTTATGAGTATTAAACTGTTTATTTTGCTTAATGGGCTTAAGGCCCAAAAATCTAGTGGTGCATGAGGGTTGCACACTGAGTCTCGCGACTCACCCTTTTAATTAACATTTCAGGTGATACCTAGTGCTTCGGACTGGGCTGGAGAGGAACGCAAGGTGGCCATGCAGCAGAATATGTGGATTTAGCAAAAAGACTCAAGTTATTATTTTATATTTTTAATTAATGGATTTTAAAATCTTGTTGTAATAAAGCCATGGGCCACTAGTTTATATTTTGTTTTATTATGGGCTTTTATTACTTTTAGTTATTTAAATTCTTATTGAACTAATGCATGTATTTAAATTTGGGTTTTTAATTCATAAAGGCATATTTTATTTAAACTATCAAATATTTATTTTTTCGAATAAAAGGATAAACTTTAGAAAAATATTTTCTGAAAATACGACATGTTTTTCAAAATTTTCTTAGTGACATAGCAGATCCGATCGTGGTGTTTGGGCCGGGTTTGGGGTGTTACATGCTGAATGATGGTTAATCGATCCAAAGCGTGGAAACAAATATAGTTTTCGATTCTTCCTAAAAAGGGAAATGAAAGCACACTAAGAATGGCAAAGCTAAGGTATCTGGGCCACCACAAGTGGAAAAAAAGAGAACTAGAAAACCTAAAGACTTATTTAAGTCTAAATACTTCTTCTGTAGTAAGAAATGACACTTCAAGGCAAATTGTAAAGAGTGGAAGGAATACATGGCCACCAAAGGCAAAGGTATGAAAATCTTTATGGTATAAGCTTGTTTAGTGGAGGATTAGATAGACCAACCACTAATCATGTTTGTGTTTCTCAATAGAGGTTCGAGACAACAAAAAATCTTAGAGATATGAATCTATTGTTGCGGACCGAAAATGGGACAACTGTGGCAATGAAGTAGTGGAAGATGTACACCTTTACTTTGATAACTTTAGGAAGATGATTTTGAAAGACATTTTCTATGTACCAAGTTTCAAAAGAAACTTAATTTTTGTTTCATGTTTATATAAAGTCGACTTGACCGTGACTTATCTATAATGGATGGATGTCAAATAATCTCTATTTGTCAAACCAAAGATGTACACACTGTTTGAGATTGAAATATCTAATAAAAGACTTAAAACTTCTCACTCTAATAAGGTGAACATTTGGTATTTGAAACTTGGTCAGATTAACCTAGAAAGATTCACTAGACTTATGAAAGATGACATCTTAAGTTTGCTTAAAGAAGTTGATTTTCCACAATGTGAATATTGCTTGGAAGGTAAGATGACTAAGCGATCTATTAATTCAAAAGGAACAAGGGCCGAAAATCCCCTAGAACATATGCACACTGACATATGTGGCCCCATAAGTGTTAGTGCAAGAGGTGGTTACAAGTATTATGTAACCTTTATTGATGACTATTCCAGATATGGGTATGAATACATAATGCACCGCACGAGTGAAACTTTTGATAAATTCAAAGAGTATCGTGCAGAAGTGGAGAAACAACTAGGTTTATACATAAAGGCATTTCGGTTAGATTGAGGTAGGGAATATTTTTATCTAATGAGTTCTTAGGGTACCTCATAGAGAATGAGATTCTATCCCAGATAACCACGTCGGGTACTCCACAATAGGATGGCATGGTAGAGTGAAGAAATAAAACGTTGTTAGATATGGTACGTTTGATGTTAAGTTATTCGAAGCTGCCAATATTCTTCTAGGGATATGTGGTATAAATAGCTTGTTATATTCTGAATGATGTGTGTAACAACCCTAACCCGTATCCGTCGCCAAAATATGGTTACAGAGCATTACCGAAAGTTTACAACTTAAAATAATCAAATATTCAAAATATTTAAATCATAACATCATTCATAGAAAAATCAACCAATCTCATACTTATAGTCTCTTATATGAGTCCTCGAGGGCCTAAAAACACATTAGAAACGAATTGGGACTAAATCGGAAACATATAGAATTTTTAGGGAAAAGTTGAAATTTTACATACTGTGGGGGTCACATGGTCGTGTGGCCAGGCTGTGTGACTCACACGGCTGAGACACACGCCTGTGTCTCAGGCCGTGTGGGCATTCAAAGTAGGAACACACGGTCGTGTTCGTGCCCGTGTAACTCTCTGACTTGGGTCACACGACCAAGCCACACACCTGTGTGACAGGCCATGCAACTCTTGAAATGCAACCTTTAAAAACCTACAGAGGACATACGACCGTATCGCATGGTCGTGTGTCACACACGGATGAGAACACGCCCATGTCTTAGGTCGTGTGGATGAAAAATAGGCTATTTTCAAGCCATTTTCCTCACCCAAAACTTAGCCACTTATACAAGCCAAATGCACCTATATTCATGCATCCGAATTGTACCTAACACATGCATAGTCAAGCTAGATCATCATAGTATTTAACCATACAACCAATATGCCAAAAAGGCACCTCAATCACAACAATCAAACTTGATTATACATTTGCTAAGTTTAGCCAAAACTCAACCACTCATTTGAACTAATTATATACCAACATTTACCACAATGTTCACATACCAATCATACTCAAATATACAAATTTGACCATTCAACAACTATCATCACTAAACCTTAGCAAACTTGGCCATATTCCAACCACATCCAATTATACCAAATTAGCCATTTATCTACTGAATACTCACTATCTATTTCCATATCAAACCATACCTCAATGACAACATTCCAACATATCAAAACAACATTTCATAGCATGCATATTTATTCATCATTCCAACTACCATCATTTAAGCACCAAAGGCCAAAATAGTAACCATTAAAAGACCATACATACATGTTAACATAATCACCTAAATGTCATAAACCAACAATTTCCAAATAGTACCTATCAACCGACATTTATATACCATATTTACATCATGCACATATAGTTAAAAACCTTTCCAAAATAAACTATATTTTGACCATGTTGAGATCAATTTATCTCATATGTTGGGATCAATTTATCACATACCATTTTGGCCATTTAAAGATACATTAACTTATACCAATTTTGGTCATTTCAAAACATGCATCAATTTGACCATATTACCCACAACCAACAAGACATCAATAGTACTTTAAGTACCTCAAATCCAATGCAACTTTTCATGCCATAATCATCAACCAAAATGACATATACATGCCAAACTCATCAATTAAACATTAAACATAGTCCACCTATACATGCCATTATAACCACTACCAAAGCATCAAAATCTACCAATATAATCGTTGGATAGTGTGATATATCTCCGACGAGCTTCCAACCCAATTGAGCTTCCGATAATCTAAAAAATAAAGGGAAAAAAACTACGTAAGTAATGAATGTTTAGTAAGCTCATATAAACCATAAGCATAATGTTACATTTCAATAATGAAATATATAGGTTAAATACAAGCCTATCCATGATATAGGTATATTCATCCATAGCATAAGCAATTTGCTCACATATAAATACATCATTTATCACATTAGACCTTTTATAACTTCAAGATACATCCCAATTACATACTTACCAGTTCATTTTCTTTTCTTACCCATTTTATATGCATAGTACGAGCGCAATTATAACCATCAATAATATCCACAAGCTTGGCATAAGCCTAGTTCATTTAAACATGAATCATATGAATTTGACATGGTTAACAATTATACTTAAGCATGATTTAATTGGATTTATCATCCATCTCATAACATACCATGTTTTCCATATATCACCATTTCAATGAGTTTCACACATACATATCTTAATTCATATTGAACGCTTACCATTTCATTTGCATAACACATAAGACATAAACATAGCATTAACCATAGTCACCAATTAGTGATTAAACACATAACTTAGCTATATCATCACTTGGTAAGATATTGTATATAAACATAGCATCACTTAAATCATACTTTTCATAATCATGAATGTTCTTACTTTGATCATCAATACATCATACCTTTCTATAATTGTCATAGTGAAATCAATTGGAACCCTTACCGGTTCACCCCTTTTCATGCTTGTTGAACCTCATAGAATAATATCAGATATGCGGGAAAGCTTACACAAAGTATGCTAAACATATAGTCGTAGCTCACACGAGCGGTAAAATTGGTCTGCTCACACAAGCTGCCAGTTGGAATGTAAGCTACACAATGCTGCTCACACAAGCTGCCGAGTATCCCCAACTAATGACAGACCTCAGCCATCAATAGGACATTCAAGACTAGCACCCAAAACATGGTAACATTGGTCTGCTCACACAAGCTGTCAGTCGAAACATAGTTACACGATGCTGCTCACATAAGCTGTCAAGTATCCGCAACACATGCCGGAACTCAGCCACTAGTAGGACATTCAAGACCAGCACCTGAAACATCGTAACCCTAATGACATGTCATTTGTATCCTATATATTCTTAAGGTTCAAACAGGGCTCGATAATCGTTGTACGTCGTTGAATTTTCATCGTTTCTTGACAAGATAAATTGCATAATAACATGTATACAATGATTTAATCACAATAGAATCAGATGCTAACATTCAATTTAATCAACATTATATAGAATTCAGTTCATACGAACTTACCTGGCTAAATTGCAGAAATGAAAAAGTACAGGGGCATTTTGGTAATTTTCTATTCTCCTCGATTTTCCACTCGATCTTGATCTAAATTAATAATTTCATTAAATCTATTAATTTAGACAGTGAAACAATGTATTTTATGCAATTTAGTCATTTTTTACATTTTTACAAAATTACTCTTAAAGTTTTACTTTTATTCAATTTAGTCCAAAAGCCCAAAACATGCAAATTACCCACTTTTAATGCCAATTTATAACATTCGAATATTCATGGCACCCATATCAATCCATATTTGCAACAAATTCACATCAAATCTTTGAAATTTTACTATTTTAACAATTTAGTCCCTAAAAAAAATTCATCGAAAAATACTTAATAAAATACTTTTAGATAACAAGTAATATCTCAAATTCATCATTTAACATCTAAAATCACAAGGTTCATCAATGGCAACATTCAAAGTCTTTAACAGTTTCAAAATCGAAGGTACGGGCTAGCTGGACCTAGTTGCAACGATCTCAAAAACATAAAAATTAAAAGAAATGGATGAAAAATGGTTTACCATGCAAAGGTATAGCCATAGCCGAACCTTGAAGCATAAAAATGGTGTATTTTGGTGGTGAACAAGCCAAATGAAGAAGAAAACTTTATGTGTTCTTCTTCTTATTATATTTTTAACTTTTATTCTTTATTTTAATAAGAAAATAACTTATAAAATTAAAAAAAAAATTAAAAATTAAACCGTCCACCATCTTAAGAATGGGTAATTTACCCATTAAGGCCATCCAATTATGATTCTTTAATCAATCAACACCTTTAAACTAATAGCAATTTTTCAACTTTTACGATTTAGTCCTTTTCACTTAATTAACTATCAAAACGTTAAAATTTTTCAACAAAACTTTAATGCCACCTTAATGACACTCCGTAAATATTTATAAAAATATTTACGGCTCAGTTTATAAAAACGAGGCCCTGATACCTCATTTCTAAAACCACTTGACCTTAGGGTTTTACCACTTGAACTTAATTAATCATCAATATAACAAAAATCACTACATCAAAAACCTTTTTGAAACCATATTTGACTTGTAAATATTAAATAATAATATTTACAAACTTACTCATTGGATTTGATGGTCCTGGAACTATTATTTCTGAAACCACCGAAAAACGGGCTGTTACAATGTGCCAACTAAGGCAGCATCAAAAACTCCATATGAATTGTGGCATGGCAAGAAGTGAAGCCTAAAACATTAAAGGATTTGGAGACGCCCAGCCCACATATTGGATAAATATGCGAGGAAGTTGGTGTTGCAGATAGAATTGTGCATGTTTATAGGATATCCAAAAGGAATAGAGGGTGGTTTGTTTTACAACCAGAAAGATCAAACTGTTAAAGTGTCAACTCATGCTGCTTTCTTTAAAGAAAGTTACATGAATGACTTTAAACCTTAGAGTAAAGAGGTACCCGAGGAAATTTTGAGAAATATACAAAACCCTACTTAAATGGTTCCAGAACCAACTCCTAATAGTAGACCTGTAAACGATCAGTATAATAGGGTACTTCATCGCAGTGGGATGGTCTCTCATAAACCTAAGTTTTTTTAATCTGACAAAAGTGTTTTTAACACTTACTCTGCTGAACAGAAAGATGATGAGCCACTCACGTATGGCGAAGCGATGCAGAGTGTTGATTCTAAGCTCTGGGAAATAGCTATGAAATCTTATATGGATTCTATGAACTCCAACTCAGTGTGGGAACTTGTAGACTTATCGAAAAGTATAAAACCCATAGGGTGTAAGTGGATTTACAATAGGAGAAGAAATATAGATGGGAAAGTGGAAACTTATAAGACCAAACTTGTAGCAAAAGGTTATACTCAGAAAAAAGGTATAGATTACGAAAAAACCTTCTCTCAGGTTTTTATGCTCAGTCAATCCGCATATTTTATCTATTGCAGCGACTCTCGATTACGAGATCTGAAAAATGGCTATCAAGATAATTTTTTTCAACAACTATCTTGAAGATGACATATATATGATGCAACCCACCAGATATATAACTAAAGAAAACGGGCATAAAGTTTACAAACTGCTTAGATCCATATATGGACTTAAGTAAGCATCCTACTCATGGAATCAAAGATTCGATTAAGCGATCAAGACTTTTGGATTTGAGAAAAATGTAGATGAATCTTGTGTTTATAAATGTTTAGGGATGGAAAGATGGTCTTTCTCGTTCTATATGTCGATCTACTCATTGGGAATGATGTAGGGACATTGACATCGGTTAAATTGTGGTTAACCCAACAGTTTAGCATGAAGGACTTGAGAAAAGCTAATTTTGTTCTAGACATTTGAATTTTAATGGATCGACAGAACAAAGTGATAGCATTGTCTCAGGCTTTACACATAGATAAGATGTAACACCCCAAACCCGGCCTAGAAATTAGGTCTGAATCTAGCGTGTCACATTGAAGTGTTTTCAAAAACCATGTTTTCATTGAAAACCCTTCTTATTTAAAAGCTTACATAAAATCCCAGTTATGTTAGTTTATTTTTAAAATGTGGTACATTGAAAAATTATTAATTTTATTCCCAAAATATCTTTTTAGTTGCGGAAGCTAATTTTGAGAGTAATCGATTTACGAAATAGATTAAGTCGCGAAACCATTTTGAAAATGTTGCGAAAACGTTGTGTTGTTTTAAAAAAAAATTAACATTTTGGAAAACCGTGATTTACTTCTAACGGATATAATTCAAAGTAAATAAAAACCCCAAGTTAAAACCCAAAACCTTAAAGAGGCCTTATTACAAAAATTAAAACCCAAAATGGAATCTAAAGCATAAATGAAGTCCAAAGGCAGTCGTGTGGCCATCTCCGAGTCCCTTGCAACACCGATCCTCCTAATGCTGGGGATTACCTGCACAGTTAAAAACGGGATGAGTTTGCAAAAACTCAGTGTGTAATCCCCTCCTAACTAAAATAGTTAGTAAAACAGACAGAATTTAGAATCAGTCTGGGCTGAAGCCCAATACAGTGTCAGAACAATGGGTGTGTGTCTAAGCCCAGTACGCCCATAACAGAATCAGTTGGGCCTAGCCCAAACCAATAACAGAACAAGTGGCCTAAGCCTAGTATAGTGACAGATATCATAAACAGATATGCAACAGTATGAGGATGCATCCCACCCCGATCCAGCCAACACACCACCCGTACCAACCCTACACTTACGTGGGGATAAATCGACCCACTTAGCCAACACACCAAGCTTAGCACCAGTTGCGGCACTAAGTCAACAGAACAACTCAACGCCGTGGACAGAACGGCTAAAAGCCATAAATAGAATGGTTATAAACCTAATCAGGATGGCACAGAGCCATAATCAGGATGGCTCAAAGCTATCGGTAACTATAATAAGTTTGGCACATAGCCATCAGCAACGGTAATATAATCGGCACACAGCCACGAGTAATTATGATCGACACTGAGTCATCAATATATATGTTAGGCACATAGCCACGGGTAAATACGATTCGCACATAGCGATAATCAAGATGGCACAGAGCCATATTTAGGTTCGCACAGAGCCAAAATCAGATTACGCGGCTTTAAGCCGTCCGTCGGTCCACAGTCGTCTCATGTGACCCATGCGACCTTAACAGATCAATATTGGATCCACAGTCGTCTCATGCGACCCGTGCGACCCTATCAGAACTTCCTCCGTATCAATGTCCCAACCCAATGCAATATGTCATGTATGCCATGCTCAATCATTACACGTGTATGCAAAACGGCCATGCTCAGTAACAATCATTTAGACATATATTAAAAGCATACCAGTCATACAACAACCATCAAGTCTGTTAAATCAAAGCCATACAATCCCAGTCAAATCAGTCAAATTCATAAATTAAGTCAGTCATTTACCCACAAGGGCAAAACAATCATTTTACCCTATAAGGGTATTTCGATAATCCTACCCTATAGGGGTATTTAAGTAATTTTGCAAACCAAGGGTATTTCGATAATTTCACAAATTGAGGGTATTCAGTAATTTCACAAATCAGGGATGTTTCAGTAATTTCACAATTAGAGAGTATTTCGGTAATTTTACAAATCGAGGGTATTTCAATAATTTCACAAATCGAGGGTATTTTGGTAATTTCACAAATCGAGGGTATTTCAATAATTTCACAAATCGAGGGTATTTTGGTAATTTCCCAAATCGAGGGTATTTCAATAATTTCATAAATCGAGGGTATTTTGGTAATTTTACAAATTGAGGGTATTTCGGTAATTTTACAATCCAGGGTGTTTCGGTAATTTCCCAAATAGAGGGTATTTGCGACCCAACAGAAGGTCCACTGTCGCCTCGAGCGACTTAAATAACCTAAACAGTCACAACGGTGTAAATGGGCCTAAGGTCCATTACTCGGACCGAGTGGGCCCATACGTTCGCGTGGCCCAATTAGCCCAGAAATAGCCTTGGCTATACAAACAGCACATTTCAAACCAGTAGAAACCATATAACATGCATTTTATTCGTGTGGGGCCCACAAGCCTAGTGGGCCCACACGGCCCATTGCCCAAAAATGACACTAGCCCTGTGGACTACACGGCTTGGTCTAAAATTTACCACAATATGCAAATTTAATCCGTGCGGGGCCCACACGGCCCATTTTGGCCCAATGAGGCCCAAAACAACCCAATACCATGAGAGCGCTCGTTGTGGCCTCTACAGACTAATGCCCATGTTCGTGGGCTCGATCCACCACACGTACGATCCCACGCTCGTGTGGCATCATTGGCTGGTATTTCAGCTTTTCGACATTTTGTCGATTTATGATCAGAAGGAGTGTGGTTACACACCTTGATTACGAAGCGCGCCACGAATCCCTAGCACCGAACCCTACTCGATCGAGCTTCTTGTAGATATCTGCATTACCCAAAGAACCTTATTAACCAAGACTGTATAAGGTTGTGGTTTACGACCACATTTGATAACCTTTAACAACATAAAAGAGCATTCAGCCTCAACTAAAAGCAAGGAGAAAAAGAGTGCACTTACTGGTTGATCAGGAACCCTTACCACATCAAAAATTAAACGCAAGGAGGGTAGTTTGGCAAAGAAACAACAACGATTTGGCAAAAAAACACAAAGATTCGGCCTAGCCAAAGAAAATGGGTGAGAAATATAGTAAGAAGGTTCGGCTATGGCCCAAAACCAATTGAAGAAGAGGTTAGTAGAGAAGAGAGAAAAGAAGAAGAACAATACCTGGCACAATAGAGAAATAAATCATGAACGACAATTGTTGAAATGAAGGAATGAGAGTCTAGATTGAAGAAATCAGCACAAGAGTTTGAGATGAAGAAAGGAGAAAGAATAAAAGAATTAGAAAGAAAAGAAGAGGAGTAGGAGAGGAGAAATCGGCTAATAGGTGGCCTAAATGGTAATGCAATTTTGGCTTAGAAAAAATTATAACCAGGATCTTGAAAACCAAAAAACAAAGGTACTAAAAATGAGTGAAGAGAAAAAAAACTCTTCTTAGCAACATTCGGCTATACCCAACAATGACCACAAACGGCACTCATCCTACCCTATGCCAAATTTGCCACACTCACAAAGTCCAACTCAATTACAACACCTCCCCCTTCAAAATCCCACGATTATCTCCCTAAGCTACTCCATAAATCACTCCTTAATCGACTCCCACCACACATTTAAATTCCAAGACCAATTCAAACCTTCACCAAGTAGAGTTCCACTCCAACTCAACTTCTGGCTCAGCAAGGAGTAAAATAAATTACTCTTTTAAGCAGGGAGAGACTTGAACATCTAACCTCCTTGCCGCCTTGTGACGCTACCTCCTTGCCAGTCCACCACACGCCACTTGCCACTAAGCCACAAGCTCCTCTTGTGTTAAAAATTATCCAAAAATATTCTTAAAACCTACCCACTAACATCAAGGCTCCTTTAAGAGAAAAACATAATTTTTTTGCTAAAGCCCAGGTTTGAGCCTAAGACTCCTCCAACACTCCCAACTCTTTCTAAATCACTTAGCCACTAAAGCAAACAAGCAATTTGTGATACTTCTTGCACACATAAACTTTTATGAGCAGTCTCTTAGAGGCTCCCATGCACAAGGCTCAACACTTCTAGGCCCAAAAATTCAGGGCGTTACATAAGATATTGGAGCCTTACGCAATTACCGACTCGAAGAAGGGAAATCATCCCTCTGTATCAGGATTTCTTCTCTCTTTAGAGGACTGTCCTAAAATAGTGGAAGAAAGAGAGAACATAAGATAGGTTCCTTATGCTTCGTGTAACATCCTGAAATTGGGCCTAGTAGGATTGAGCCCAATGGGCCTTAGGCGTAGTAGCGTTTAAAATTTTTGAGAACAGCATTAATGCAAGTTAGACTTATTAGATAAGTGATTTTGAAAGGTTAGAGGGCTTCTATGAAGTCCCGGGATCAAATATTGGCTTTGGGAAAATTTTGGTTTTAGGTGAAAAAAACCCTGGAAGTTGGCAGGTAGGCCTTAAGAATAAAATATGGAGAAAAATGACACAAGTGGAGTGTGTGGTGTAGTGGCAAAGTGACGCCATATAAGAGACAAGGGGGTGACGCCACAAGGAAGGAAGGAGGTCCAAGGTTCAAGTCTTGGCTTTTGCATTTTGGTTTCTTTTTACTTGGATCTTAGAATTTGGGCCATAGTTTATATTTAGTTGCGCATAGTTTAAGACACAAGAGGAGCTTGTGGCCAAGTGGTTAGCGGCGTGGATTATGTTGCAAGGGAGCCTGGGTTCGAATCTCGTGAGAAGCAAAGGAGTATTTATTTTGCGGATTGGACGGCAAGAGTTTCAGTTGAATTTAAACTCTACTGACGAAGGGATCCCACATCGAAAAGATACAAAGAAGGAAGGTGAAGAGCTAGCTATATAAAGAGCATTCCAGGAGGAGAGTTAACATACCTTGGAGGGCGTTTGGGCACAGGAGTGGTCGGAGCGCGGATTAGCACCAGACTCCTATCAGGTGTGTGTGTAACTCTCTCTACTCTAGTGGTAGAGCGGCAAATGCCGAAGTGCCAGTCACGACAATAGTAGCCACACGAGCGTGCGAGCGCACGTGTGGGGCTTCGACGCGATAGTTGAGGCCATTAGTAGTATTCTTGTGGGTTGGGCTGCTTGGGCCACGATGGGCCGAAGTGGGCCCAATGGGCCCGTGGGCCCAAATGAGTAAATTGTATGATTGTTTATTATATGTTGAAGTAGACTAGGTGGAACTTATATACGTGGCTAGATTTGTGCTAGGTGGGCCACACAAGGCCGAAATCGGGTTTTAGGCCCAATTGTCCGGTACGACCGGAAATGGTAGCTGAGTCGCTAGTGGCGACATTAGGCCTTCGAAAAGGCCATTGTAGGTGCAAATTTACGAAAATACCCATGGTGGGTAAATTACGAAAATACCCTTGGTAGGTAAAATTACGATTATACCCTTAGAGGTTGATTAGCTTGATTTTATTGTTTTATGTCTATCTGATTATGATGGTAACTCATGTTATTCTTATATTTGATATATGTTTTGCATACATGACACATTGCATAATATCTGAATAATATGTATGTTGCATGGGCATATGGGTGATATTGATAAAGGGGAAGTGTTCTGGTGGTTTTTACCACATTATCTGGTGACTCATGTCACATAATCTGAATCTGGTGACTAATGTCACATATTATTATCTGGTGACTCTGTCACATTATCTGGTGGCTATGCCATGATTATAAGGGCGATGAGCAGTTGACTGCAGCGACTGCCTTCGATGGTGTGTAGCGGATGGAGGGTCGATTTAGTAATCCCCACGGTGTGATTGGCAGGTACGGATGGTGTGTATAGGATAGATACCTAGGTGGGTTCGGGATTGCATTTTCATTCTTATATGTACGTGTGATTTAATATGCTATGGTTAGATATGCTATGTTATGGGCTTATGGCCGAATATGACTAGAGAATGGGTTTTGCATAATTTGGCATGTGTTATCTGCTATACTGTGATGTTAGGGCTACGACCTGATTCGATTTATGTGTGCTTCGGCCAAGTATGTTATTGTGAGGGCTAAGGCCCAATCTGCTTTTGTGGGCTTAGGCCCAGTTATCACTCGTAAGGGGAATTGCACACTGAGTTTTCGTAAACTCACCCCCTCTTTTTAAATGTTTCAGGTAATTAGTAGATCGCAGATTTGGGAGCCGAGGCAGACTTGTGGTGGCCCTGCAATGTTTTCTCGTAAACTCGGTTCTTTTATTTAAACCTACTTTTAATTTTGGTATTTTGTTATGTAATAAGGCCTTTGGTATTTTATTTGGTTTTAGCTTTCAATTTGGTTACTGTTTACTATTAAATGTTCAATATGCGATTTTCCTAAAATGATAATAAACCTTTTTTTTTATTCAAAATTACTTAAGCTCGATTTTCACAACAAATAAAATTTTATTCAAATTAATAACAACTTTGTAAAGTGGGCATTGAATGAATTGGCTTTTATAAACAAACCACAAAACGCGGAGTTTCAAAAAGAATACGAACTTTTTAACAAACGCACAGTTTTTAAACAACCCTTTTATGTGACATGCCAGATTCGGTCGTAACGTTTAGGCCGGGTTTGGGGTGTTACAATTATGGTATCAGAGCCTAGGTTCAAAAACTCGGCTGTGGGTTTGGGTTCAAAAATGTTTTCAAAGGATGGTTTAGAAAAATATATATCAGTTTTCTGGAAGTGTGGCACTCGAGTCTCCGGCACCAAATCCGTAAGTTTCCTTTTTACTATATTTTACTATATGCTGAATGATTGTATTTATTCTGCGATGTGTGGATGTGATGCTTGAATATAGGAATTGTATGTATATGGGAAAAGTATATGTTTGCTCCGGTGTTAGATAGTTGGTTATGTGAAGGATTCCAAGATTTAGTTGGAAAGTATATTAGTTTTATTAAGATCAGAGTGCGCAGCGTGAGCGTAGTGTTGTAGGTTAGGATGTGTGACTGTACCTATAGTTGGAAATTTCGGGGACGAAATTTCTTTAAGGAGGGTAGATTTGTAACATCCCGAAATTGAGCTTAGGAGAATTGAGCCCAATGGGCCTTAGGCGTAGTAGCGTTTAAAATTTTTGAGAACGGCATTAATGCAAGTTAGACTTATTAGATAAGTGATTTTGAAAGGTTAGAGGGCTTCTATGAAGTCCCGGGATCAAATATTGGCTTTGGGGAAATTTTGGTTTTAGGTGAAAAAAACCCTGGAAGTTGGCAGGTAGGCCTTAAGAATAAAATATGGAGAAAAATGACACAAGTGGAGTGTGTGGTGTAGTGGCAAAGTGACACCACATAAGAGACAAGGGGGTGACGCCACAAGGAAGGAAGGAGGTCCAAGGTTCAAGTCTTGGCTTTTGCATTTTGGTTTCTTTTTACTTGGATCTTAGAATTTGGGCCATAGTTTATATTTAGTTGCGCATAGTTTAAGACACAAGAGGAGCTTGTGGCCAAGTGGTTAGCGGCGTGGATTATGTTGCAAGGGAGCCTGGGTTCGAATCTCGTGAGAAGCAAAGGAGTATTTATTTTGCGGATTGGACGGCAAGAGTTTCAGTTGAATTTAAACTCTACTGACGAAGGGATCCCACATCGAAAAGATACAAAGAAGGAAGGTGAAGAGCTAGCTATATAAAGAGCATTCCAGGAGGAGAGTTAACATACCTTGGAGGGCGTTTGGGCACAGGAGTGGTCGGAGCGCGGATTAGCACCAGACTCCTATCAGGTGTGTGTGTAACTCTCTCTACTCTAGTGGTAGAGCGGCAAATGCCGAAGTGCCAGTCACGACAATAGTAGCCACACGAGCGTGCGAGCGCACGTGTGGGGCTTCGACGCGATAGTTGAGGCCATTAGTAGTATTCTTGTAGGTTGGGCTGCTTGGGCCACGATGGGCCGAAGTGGGCCCAATGGGCCCGTGGGCCCAAATGAGTAAATTGTATGATTGTTTAGTATATGTTGAACTAGACTAGGTGGAACTTATATACGTGGCTAGATTTGTGCTAGGTGGGCCACACGAGGCCGAAATTGGGTTTTAGGCCCAATTGTCCGGTACGACCGGAAATGGTAGCTGAGTCGCTAGTGGCGACAGTAGGCCTTCGAAAAGGCCATTGCAGGTGCGAATTTACGAAAATACCCTTGGTAGGTAAAATTACGATTATACCCTTAGAGGTTGATTAGCTTGATTTTATTGTTTTATGTCTATCTGATTATGATGGTAACTCATGTTATTCTTATATTTGATATATGTTTTGCATACATGACACATTGCATAATATCTGAATAATATGTATGTTGCATGGGCATATGGGTGATATTGATAAAGGGGAAGTGTTCTGGTGGTTTTTACCACATTATCTGGTGACTCATGTCACATAATCTGAATCTGGTGACTAATGTCACATATTATTATCTGGTGACTCTGTCACATTATCTAGTGGCTATGCCACGATTATAAGGGCGATGAGCAGTTGACTGCAGCGACTGCCTTCGATGGTGTGTAGCGGATGGAGGGTCGATTTAGTAATCCCCACGGTGTGATTGGCAGGTACGGGTGGTGTGTAGAGGATGGATACCTAGGTGGGTTCGGGATTGCATTTTCATTCTTATATGTACGGGTGATTCAATATGCTATGGTTCGATATGCTATGTTATGGGCTTATGGCCGAATATGACTAGAGAATGGGTTTTGCATCATTTGGCATGTGCTATCTGCTATACTGTGATGTTAGGGCTACGGCCCAATTCGATTTATGTGGGCTTCGGCCAAGTATGTTATTGTGAGGGCTAAGGCCCAATCTGCTTCTGTGGGCTTAGGCCCAGTTATCACTCGTAAGGGGAAACACACACTGAGTTTTCGTAAACTCACCCCCTCTTTTTAAATGTTTCACGTAATCATTAGACCGCGGATTTAGGGAGCCGAGGCAGACTTGTGGTGGCCCTGCAATGTTTTCTCGTAAACTCGTTTCTTATATTTAAACTTACTTTTAATTTTGGGATTTTGATATGTAATAAGGCCTTTGGTATAAATTTTGGTTTTAGCTTTCAATTTGGTTACTATTTACTATTTAATGTTCAATATGAGATTTTCCTGAAATGATAATAAACCGTTTTTATTCAAAATTACTTAAACTCGATTTTCACAACAAATACAATTTTACTCAAATTAATAACAACTTTGTAAAGTGGGCATTGAATGAATTGGCTTTTATAAACAAACCACAAAACGCGGAGTTTCAAAAAGAATACGAACTTTTTAACAAACACACAGTTTTTAAACAACCCTTTTATGTGACATGCCAGATTCGGTCGTAATGTTTAGGCCGGGTTTGGGGTGTTACACTTCTGCAGTAGGAAGTCTCATGTATGTTATGCACACGCTCAGATATCTATTTGCAATGGGGTTGGTAAGTTGATATCAGGCGAATCCAAGACTAAGACACTGACAAGTAGTTAATCATATACTCAAGTATTTACGGATAATGAGGGATTATATGTGTAATATCCCCTTTTTTGGTGGTGTCAAAAACAATAATCTTGGGACCACAATTATGATATATGGGGTTGCATTTTATTATTTAATTAATATTTATAGGGTTGCATTAGAGTCACATAAAATTTTGGTGAAGAAATATTAATGTTTGGTTGTTTAATTAATTAAAAATGACTAAATTGTAAAAATACAAAAGTTGATTGCTATTAGTTAAAATGGGTTAAATGGTTTTGGAAATGTAAGTTAAAGGACTTAGGTGGTAAATATACCATGCATAAAAGTAGTGGAATTTTATGGACAAGGTTATATTAAATTGTATGTTAAAATAAAAAGGGAAGAATAGTAAATTAATAGTAAAACTAAAGTAAAATAATAATAAAAGAAACATTGCCATCTTCCACATTGAGTGCACCAAAAATTTAGAAGAAAACTACCATTGTTGGAGTTGTATTTTCAGCCAACATAAACTCTTTGCATGTAAGTTTATTCTAGTTTTGTTTCTTGTAATTTTTATGTTTTTGTAATCGTTGCAACTAGATCTAACTAATCCATAGCTTTGTTTTTGAAACTGTTAAGAATTTTTGATGTTGTCATTGATAAATACTTGATATTTTGGATGTTAAATAATGATATTGAAGTGTTAGTTGTTGATTTTGAGTAAATTATAAAGTGGTTTTGTTAGTTTTTGAATTAAGGATTAATTTGATAAAATAATAAATTTTACATGGAATTCATGTGAATTTTGAATAAATGTGGGCTGGTTATGGAAGGGTAAAATTTTGGCTAACTTGAGTATTTGGAAAAGTTTGCTAGTTTGGAGATTTTAAGTTAGGGACTAAATTGTGAAAACTGTAAAATTTTAGGGAAAATGTGTCAATAATTAAAAGTTAAGGGTCATGTGTGCTGAATTGAATGTGAAATTAATAGATTGTATTTAATTATTATTTAGATCAAGAACCAAACCAAAAAGACGACAACCGAGGGAAAGGAAAAATTACGAAGTAGTCCCTACTCCATAATCGGAAGTGATCATAAGTTCATCGTGACTTATTATGTAAAATAAAATGCTTGTGAATATATTATTGTTTCTAGTTAGTTATTGAATGTATAAGAAATTTCATTAGTTATTTACATGAAATTGAAATGAAATGATACTAGTTTGGTTTGGAGTTGTATATTTATTTATGAACGTATTAAAATATAGTACACATACGAAAATGATGAAGTGCCTCTATATGATGAGAATGTATTAAAGTAACGGATTTTTTTGTATTGCCTGGTTGAACATAGTAATCGCGTAGGATACGACTGGCATGCCAATAGGGCCAGTATGCGCACTTGTACGACATTTGCACTTCAGTGCCTCTGTATACACTTCAGTGTCCCTATTCACACTACAATGCCCCTATCTACTCATTTGTCCCCTGTTATGCATCTATGATGTTTCTGGTGTGGTGGAGTTACCCGAGTATCCGAGTCGAGTTACTTAATTCATCGGGATAAATGTTAATGGATTATACAATTGATTTGTAGATCAAAATGTGATATATATTCAAGATGAGTAAAGATATGAAATGTTCATTGCATTTACTTGTTGACATGATTATATACAAGTACATCTATGTTAAGGAAATGTTACTTATGGAAATGGCAAGTTAGTTGTACAGGGGATTATCTTGATGTATTTATGTTATGAGATTAAGAGCTAATACAAGTTGTGGATGTGTATTGGATTATCAGGAATTATATGTCATTTCTTTATATTTTGTTGTCAAGTAAGGTAAGATTAATTTGATGCTTTTAAGCTATGAACTTACTAAGCTTCTTAAGCTTACTCGTTTCATTTATGTTCTTTTGTAGTTATTATAGTTGCGGACTGACTGGACGGATCAACAAGAAGCTCACACTATCCATCCATTTGGTGGTTTTTCTATTTTGGTCTTTGGTTTTGTGGCATGTATATAGGTTTTTATTGTGGATATGTCAAATTTGATGTTATGATGTTGTGCCTAGTTGAAATGGGTAATTTTGGATGTGTTAAAGTTGGTTTATATGATCATCTTGGGATAAGGATTTAGTATGAAATGATGAATTGAATGAACTTGATTGTGGTGCCCTTGAATGGCATATTGGTTAGTTATTATAGGATAGTTGAATTAACTTGTTTTGTATTAAAATGAATGTGTTATTTGACGGTATATGCAATTGGTGTGTATTGAGTTTTTAACTTGTGATTTTTACCATCTAAACTTAGGTATCGATACCTCATCACTTAGTATTGATACTTGGCTTTGGGAAAAACTTTTCAGAGAAATGGAATGCTAAAATGGTATTGATTTTTAGTTAAGTATTGATGCTTGTATATAAAGTACCGATACAACAAATTAATTATTGATACCACTATTTTTATTTTGAAAATAGTATAGTGAATTGGTATCATTTTCCAATTAGGTATCATTTAGGTATCAATACATCTATGAATTTTTATTAACTATTTTTTAACTTTAAAAATTGGGAGTTGTTAAGTGTTTGAAAACTACATTTGCATCCTTTAAACTCGAGTTAATGTATATAAAAGTGTTTGTAGGTCATTCTTGACAAGTGTTACAGTAAGAAATTGTTTTGGCAAACTTTAAATTTGATTGAAACAGCTCATTCTACTAATATCATCGAATGTAGTAGTCATATAATAGTTGAAAACTCACCATTAATAATCAAAATAGTCTTGTTATATATCCAACTTCTAATTTCAAGAGGGAATAAATAGTAATAGTTGTTATTATTTGAATTCCAAAGTTCTGAATTGTTCTATAATACATGTAACTCTAATCCGGCGACGGAGATGGGTTTAGGGTGTTACAATATGCTTTTGTATTCTAGAGGAGATTTTACTCCTGTCGAATATACTAATTCTGACTTCCAAATGTGTCGGGATTCAAGGAAGTAGACACTGAATTTTGTTTTTGTCTTAGACAGCGGGTTCATAATGTGAATAAGTATGAAGCAAGGTTGCACTGCTAATTTCACTATGGAGGGTCGAATAAGAGGCATGGAAAATATATGGCATTGTAATCGTGCGGGTATATCTAAGGCTCAAAGAAACCACATAAAAACAAAACACATTAATACATAGTATCATAGGGAGACAGTAGTGTTTGATGGAATATTGGATTTAGTCAAAGATCGCATATAAGGACAAACCCTGGGGATTTGTTTTGCCAAGACTCTACTAGCTAGAGAGCTTTTTGGGAAACATATGGAAGGGCATAAGAATGCAAAACATGACTCATCTACTTTTCTAGGGCAAGTGGGACACTGTTGGATCTGGTGCCCTAAATGGAGTATTTTCATCTAAGTACACTTGAAATTTTCAAATAGATTGGTTAATAAAACTATTCATGAATTACATTAATACTTTGAATATTTTCTTCAAATGTTTTTTGCACTCAAATAAAAATGGAAGCAAATGATGCTCATTGGTTGTCTAATGTTTAACTAACACTAAGCGGTATTACGTGGTTGGATCGTAACACGAGAAGACAACTTGTATTAGTAGACGAACCTAAACATGTCCTTAGTCTAATCATAAATGAGCAAACCAATTGAAAAATTAATATGACTTCTATCAAGTCCAATTAGGGAGATGTCTTGTCTTGGGCATCAGAGCGGATAACTCTCAGAAAATAGAGACATAGATGTGACTGATTGGACTGAATGTACATCATATTGGACACAAGCAGAATAGATCTTGAATTCATTTACGGATTTATTCACTCATGACGTTCATAGTGTGGTATACCTAAGTCCTGAGTGGATGATGGACTATGTATGTTTGACTCGTACACTTTGATGTAAGTAAAAGCCTAAGTTCAAATAGATAAGGAATCGAAAGTTGGTGTGTTGTGTGCACGACTTTTACAGTATGTAGTGTCATTCACAACAGTGGATTTCATAGCCCAAAATATGAGTAAATGATATCCTCTCATTGGCATTACGTGGTTGATGAAAAGTAAACGTGGCCTTGGTCGTTAGTCTTTGTGATGGATGACTTGATCACTATTTGATAGTGATTGACTTTTCACAAAGGAAGATGTAATGGTTACCATGAGATAAAATAGAATCATATTGGGAGAGTGAATATTATCCCAAAGAGATCAATGATATCCTAATAGGGTAACACACTTATGACAATGCCACTGGACGAGTACTGAGTAGTTGCTTTCGTAATGGCATGAGCTCATTCTTGATACTATAGTGTAATGACTTCATGATTAAATGAGTTTATAATTAATAGGTGAAAAGCTAGAACTTAATTAGAAATCATTTGAGCCCTGATTACATATGTCTAATCGGTCCCTCCGCTAGCTCGTTAACAATTGTCAAAAATTTTACTGGAGTAAAATCGTCAAAATTTTACTAGGGGTAAAATATAGATGAGAAAATTGTTTAATATAAATTAAAGTTTATTTTGGGAAATAGAAAAATCGAATCAGGTTGGATCACATTACAGAGTATTGGGTCAAAAGGCCTAGGAAGTACTCGTAATTGGACCTGATGTGAGAAAGGTTCGAATCTCCATCATAATACATATGAGGGGAAGCAAACCCTATTAGCCCCTCTGCCTCTCCTAGTTGGACTAGAAAGTTGTTATTCTATTTGATATAAACCTCTACAATTCAACAAAGGTTTTACCTTCTCTCCCTAGAAATAGATGATATCGATAGAGCTATCTACACAACTTTTAGATATTATTACTCTACTGAAAAAATAGGGAGAATTTATTCCTACCTATTAAATATATTTTTCCAAAATAACAAATCTACTGGTTTCTATTAAAGAAGAGAGAATTTTTGTTTTCACCCCAAATAAAAGAAAGAAAACTTTTCAAGTTCTATGTTTTGATTCAATTGGTTCGATCCCACACTCGAAGTAGTTCATGGTACGAGAATAGCGAAGAAAATCGTTTAGTTGAAAGGCAGGAACAATGAACGTCGCTAAGCCAAAAACACAAGTATTAATTTGGTTAGGGTTTATTGCTATAAATATCACAAACCGGGTCGATTTTCAAAATTTTAATATTTCGCTGTGCAAAAAAATCGTTTTCAAACTGCATTTTTTCCAACAACATCTATGTCTCTATTTTCTGAGAGTCATTCATTTCAATGCCCAAGACAAGGAATCTCCCCAATTGGACTTGATAGATGACATCTTAGTGTTTCAATCAGTTTACTCATTTTCGGTTAGGCTAAGGACATGTTTAGGTTTATCTACTAATATAGGTTGTTTTTCCATATTACGATCCAACCACGTAATACCACTTAGTATTATTTAAACATTAAACAACTAGTGATTTAATATTTGCTTCTATTTTGCTCTTCATGAAAAAACACACGAGGACAATATACAAAAGGTATTAATGTGATTCATGAATAATTTTATTAACAAATTTGTTTTAAAAATTACAAGCCTATATAGATAAAAATACTACACTACCAAATCCAACACTTACTTATATCAGATATATTGATTCTAACTTCCAAATGTGTCGGGATTTAAGAAAATTGACATCAGGTTGTGTTTTTGTCCTAGGCGACGGGTCCATTGTGTGGAGAAGTGAAGAGTAGGGTTGTACTGCTGACTCCACTATGGAGGTTGAATATGTGGCTGCTTTTGAGGCTACAAAAGAAGCAATATAGTTTTGAAAGTTCCTTACGAATTTTGAAGTCATTCCTAGTATGAAAAAAGCTACATTATATTATGACAACAGTGCGACAACAGCTAATATCAAGGAAACCAGAAACCACAAGAAGACAAACCATATTAATAAAAAGTATCATATCATAAGGGAAGTAGTTACAGACGAAATCATGGATGTATTCAAAGTCACATCCGTCGACAACCTTGCAGACTCTTTTACCAAGACTCTACTAGTTAGGAGTTTTGAGAATCATGTAGAGAGCATGGGAATTCAGAAAATGACTCATCTACTTCATTAGGGCAACTGGGATATTGTTGGATCTGATGCCCTAAGTGTAGAATATTCGTTGTAAACTTAAATTTTTTTCCAACAAATTAGTTAATAAAATAATTCATGGAATGCATTAATATACTTTATATAACATCCTCATGTGGTTTTCACATTCAAAGCAAAATAGAAGCAAATATTGGCTCACTGATTGTCTAATGTTTAAATTAAAACTAAGCGGTATTATGTGGTCGGATTGAATAGGGAAAGAAAACTTATATTAGTAGACGAAACTAAACAAGTCATTAGTATAATCGAAAATGAACAAATTGATTGAAAGACTAATATGTCATCTATCAAGTCCAATTGAGGAGATGGTGAACCAATATTCCTCTGCACCATCCTCTCATTCATGTTGACAACTTATATCAATAATCCTCTTGAAACATCAGTAATAAGTTTTTTTTAAGATTTAATGGTCAACTTTTATAGAAGCTCCCTATACAATACATTTTTAGTATTTTTAGTTCTTATAATATAAATTAATCATTTTTAGTGATTCTACTTTTTGGATATGTATGTTTTCATTAATGAAGTAAACTCTTTTCGTTAATTTCTTCAAATTTAATGTGACTTATTTTTTAATGTGTGATGATATGTACTTCGACATTTTTATGCAATTAGATAAATATTGTAAATTTTCATTTTTTAAATGTGCAAAAAAAAAGTTTATTGATCACGTGTCAGAGTCTTAAAATTTATAAAAAGAATAATTGAACCTAGAAATTAACTATGACAACGATTTTTGAGGCAAGTGCGCCTATCGAACAGTAGTATAGTTTAGGCAAAACCGAAATGTCGAACCCAAAGGAACCAAAAGTACTAATACTAACTCTCTTTTTATTATTTAGCCTAAGAATAAAGGGATTTGTTTATCTAATCTAAATTAATTAACCACTAAACTAAATATGCAAAGACAAAGAGAAAGAGTTTGGGAAAATAACTTGAGGAAAAACCAATTGATTAAGACGACACCCAAGGAAGATTCCACCTAGACTTCACTTGTTATCTAACTCTGAACCAGACGATTTATTCACTCGACTTGATCCGTAAGATTCCATAAGTTATATTAATCCCTCAATCGAGGTGACTAACGTCTAACCCTAGGTTGATTAATTGAAATCTCTTTCTAATTAAAACCCCTAGAATTGCATTAACTCGATCTATGGCCTCACATATTAGGTTTCACCCTAATCCGGCAAAATCTCGTCACCCTATCTCTAGGCGCACGATCAACTCCGCTTAATTATGCTAGATCTACTCTTAGGCAAGGAATTTTGCTCCTCTACCTAAGCACATCATACTTGAATTAGTATCCCAGAAATATCAACACAAGAATTAAGAACACATAATTAAGAACAAGCCAAATATTTATCATATAGTTCAGCAAACGATAACAAGATTCATCTTAGGTTTCATCCCCCTCAACTATCTGAGGGTTTAGTTCATAATAATAAAAGAAAACATCTCAAAAGAAAAGATAAAACAAAACATAAGAAATCCTTAAGACCCCCTGAAGGAATTGAAGGAGAGATCCTCTGTCTTGAGTATAACTCCGGCTTCTTGAGATGGATCAACAGGCTATCTTCGAGTAAATCTCCATAAATCTGCCTCCTCTGGCCTAGCTGGACGCCCCCTGACTAAAGCCTTGGGTTCCGGCTTCTGCCGAACTCCTCTTCAAGTTGCCCCCTTGGGTGTTTATATAGACTTTGAGATGCCTTACTTGGCCCCTAAGTATCCTAATTCAAGTAGAATTCCTACTAAGGTGTTTGAATAGGCTTTGGAATGTGTTTCTTTGCCCCTAAGTACCCAAATTCGAGTGAAACTCTTCTTTCCTACGGTAGGGACATGCCCATGGCACACACCCATGTAAGTCGTGGCCAGGCCGTGTTCGAGCCTGTTGAATGAGGCACGGCCGTGTGGCTAGGGCCCAGACCATGTGGATTTTGTGATATGGCCCATTTACTCCGTTTTGGGCCCGTTTTCCATTCTTTTCGTCACCCGGTGCTCTCATGAGTATAAAACATGAAAACAAAGGATTAAGAGCACCAAATTACATAATTCAAGGCTGAAATCATCCAAAAGCATGCTAAATGTGGGCTTAAAATATGTTACTTTTACAGTTTATCAAATACCCACACACTTAAGCTTTTGCTTGTCTTCAAGCAAAATTCTCAACTCATAATTAAAACAAACTTCCTCGATTCATAATATTTATTCATAATGTTTCGTTATAATAAAAAGATAATTCATACTTTGATAATTCAACTCAAAGAGTCCTAAAGATTCAAACAATCAAAGTCATACATTTATAGCCTGAAAACGTTAGGTGTTTCCCCTTACCTAATTAATTACCTTTGATTCAAAATTGACAAGGGTTGACATCCTCACTAAAGATTCACTCAAATCACCCGAAGTGTTTAAGGTTTAGAATTAAGCACTCAAAAGTCAAACATGAAGAGTTAATCCCATAAGCTTGCATGAAAAACAAATCTCCACCACTATAAAATAAGATGATACACAAATCAAAAGGTCTTTAACAGGGTTGTAACGGGGCTTAGGTTAATGGTATGGATAAAGGTTGAATTAAAGGGTTAGAATCGAGATTGACTTGACAAATTGTAACACCCCGAACCCGGCCTAGACGTTACGACCGGATCTGGCATGTCACATGAAAGGAATGTCTAAAAAAATTGTGCGTTCGTTAAAAAGTTCGTATTCTTTTTGAAACTCCGCGTTTTGTGGTTTGTTTATAAAAGCCGATTCATTTCAATGCCCATTTTACAAAGTTGTTATTAATTTGAATAAAATTGTATTTTGTTGTGACAATCGAGCTTAAGTAATTTTGAATAAAAATTGTTTATTATCATTTTAGGAAAATCCCATATTGAACATTTAATAATGAACAGTAACCAAATTGAAAGCTAAAACAAAATAAAATACCAAAGGCCTTATTACAAACCCAAATAAAAAACCGAAATTTAAAATAAATACCCAGACCAAAAGTCCATGTAAAACTGAATGTATCTAATGCATGGCTACCTCGAGTCCATCCGGCTCCTCATCCGCGATCTACGAGTCACCTGAAAAGATAAGGGAGAAGGTGAGTCACCAAGACTCAGTGCATAATCCCCCTCCCGGTTAATGCAACATGCTTACACAAATCATAACCAAGCAAATATATCATGCACCCAAACCTAGCCATCCATAACTCCGTTTCTACCCCGTGTGGTACCAAACCACTGGTGGTGCCAAACCACTGGTGACCCAAAGTCACTGATATCCAATAATAATGTGGTGCCAACCCACTGGTGACCCAAAGTCACGAATAATCCATCTGTGGGGCCAACCCACGTTGTGATACCAAATCACTGGCGACAATCCCGTTATGTCAAATGTGGGGCCAACCCACTGTGGTGCTAAACCACTGGGACGAGTCGCTATGAGGTGCCAAACCTCTGGTGACCCAAAGTCACGAATAATCCATCTGTGGGGCCAACCCACGTTGTGATACCAAATCACTGGCGACAATCCCGATATATCAATTGTGGGGCCAACCCACTGTGGTGTTAAACCACTGGGACGAGTCGCTATGAGGTGCCAAACCTCTGGTGACCCAAAGTCACGAAATTAACTGTGGTACCAAACCACTGGTGGTGCCAAGCCACTGGTGACCCAAAGTCACGGATATCAATCTTCCCCCTCCTCTCATCATACCCATGCAATATGACATAATAATTCGTATGCAGTATGACATGTATGCAAATCATATATCACAGATACCGTATGAAACAAATTACCATCATAATCAAAATAACAAAAACGACATAATCAAGCCAATCAACCTCTAAGGGTATAACAGTAATTTACCTTCTAGGGGTATTTTGGTAATTTACCCACTAAGGGTATTTCAGTAATTTCGTACCTGGAATGGCCTTTCTGAAGGCCCAATATCGCCCTGAGCGACTCGACTACCAATTCTGTCTTTACCGGACTATTGGGCCTAAAACCCGATTCCGGCCCATTCGAGCCCACACGCTCGTGTGGCCCACCTAGCACAAATCTAGCCACGTATATAAATTCCACCTAGTCTAGTTCAACATATACTAAACAATCATACAATTTACTCATTTGGGCCCACAGGCCCATCGGGCCCACTTTGGCCCATCGTGGCCCAAGCAGCCCCAACCTACAAGAATACTACTGATGGCCTCAACTATCGCGTCGAAGCCCCACACGTGCGCTCGCACGCTCGTGTGGCTACTATTGCCGTGATCAGCACTTCGGCATTTGCCGCTCTACAACTAGAGTAGAGAAAGTTACACACCTGATAGGACTCCGGTGTTAAACCGCGCTGCGACCACTCCTGTGCCCAAACGCCCTCCAAGATGTGTTTACTCTCCTCCTAGGATGCTCTTTATATAGCTAGCTCTTCACCTTCATTCTTTGTGTCTTTCCGATGTGGGATCCCTTCGTCAGTAGAGTTTAAATTCAACTGAAACTCTTGCCGTCCAATCCGCAAAATAAATACTCCTTTGCTTCTCACGAGATTCGAACCCAGGCTCCTTGTAGCATAATCCACGTCGCTAACCACTTGGCCACAAGCTCCTCTTGTGTCTTAAACCATGCGCAACTAAATATAAACTATGGCCCAAATTCTAAGATCCAAGTAAAAAGAAACCAAAATGTAAAAGCCAAGATTTGAACCTTGGACCTCCTTCCTTTCTTGTGGCGTCACCCCCTTGTCTCTTATGTGACGTCACTTTGCCACTACACCACACACTCCACTTGTGTCATTTTCTCCATATTTTATTCTTAAGGCCTACCTGCCAACTTCCAGGGTTTTTTTCACCTAAAACCAAAATTTCCCCAAAGCTAAAGTTTGATCCCGGGACTTCATAGAAGCCCTCTAACCTTCCAAAATCACTTACCTAATAAGTCTAACTTGCATTAATATCGTTCTCTAAAATTTTAAACGCTACTACTCCTAAGGCCCATTGGGCTCAATCCTACTAGACCCAATTTCAGGATGTTACAAATCTACCATCCTTAAAGAAATTTCGTCCTCGAAATTTCCAACTATAGGTACAGTCACACATCCTAACCTACAACACTACGCTCACGCTGTGCACTCTGATCTTAATAAAACTAATATACTTTCTATCTAAATCTTGGAACCCGTCACATAACCAACTATCTAACACCGAAGCAAACAGATATTTTCCACACATACATACAATTCCTATATTCAAGCATCACATCCACACATCGCATAATAATATAATCATTCAGCATATAATAGAATAAAGTAAAAAGGAACTTACGAATTTGGTACCGGAGACTCGGGTGCCATACTTCCAGAAAAGAGATATATATTTTTCTAAACCATCCTTTGAAAACATTTTTCAACCCAAACCCACAGCCGAGTTTTTGAACCTAGGCTCTGATACCATAATTGTAACACCCCAAACCCGGCCTAGACGTTACGACCGGATCTGGCATGTCACATGAAAGGAATGTCTAAAAAAATTGTGCGTTCGTTAAAAAGTTCGTATTCTTTTTGAAACTCGACGTTTTGTGGTTTGCTTATAAAAGCCGATTCATTTCAATGCCCATTTTACAAAGTTGCTATTAATTTGAATAAAATTGTATTTTGTTGTGACAATCGAGCTTAAGTAATTTTGAATAAAAATAGTTTATTATCATTTTAGGAAAATCCCATATTGAACATTTAATAATGAACAGTAACCAAATTGAAAGCTAAAACAAAATAAAATACCAAAGGCCTTATTACAAACCCAAATAAAAAACCAAAATTTAAAATAAATACCCAGACCAAAAGTCCATGTAAAACTGAATGTATCTAATGCATGGCTACCTCGAGTCCATCCGGCTCCTCATCCGAGATCTACGAGTCACCTGAAAAGATAAGGGAGAAGGTGAGTCACCAAGACTCAGTGCATAATCCCCCTCCCGGTTAATGCAACATGCTTACACAAATCATAACCAAGCAAATATATCATGCACCCAACCTAGCCATCCATAACTCCGTTTCTACCCCGTGTGGTACCAAACCACTGGTTGTGCCAAACCACTGGTGACCCAAAGCCACTGATATCCAATAATAATGTGGTGCCAAACCACTGGTGACCCAAAGTCACGAATAATCCATCTGTGGGGCCAACCCACGTTGTGATACCAAATCACTGGCGACAATCCCGTTATGTCAAATGTGGGGCCAACCCACTGTGGTGCTAAGCCACTAGGACGAGTCGCTATGAGGTGCCAAACCTCTGGTGACCCAAAGTCACGAATAATCCATCTGTGGGGCCAACCCACGTTGTGATACCAAATCACTGGCAACAATCCCGATATATCAACTATGGGACCAACCCACTGTGGTGTTAAACCACTGGGACGAGTCACTATGAGGTGCCAACCTCTGGTGACCCAAAGTCACGAAATTAACTGTGGTACCAAACCACTGGTGGTGCCAAACCACTGGTGACCCAAAGTCACGGATATCAATCTTCCCCCTCCTCTCATCATACCCATGCAATATGACATAATAATTCGTATGCAGTATGACATGTATGCAAATCATATATCACAGATACCGTATGAAACAAATTACCATCATAATCAAAATAACAAAAACGACATAATCAAGCCAATCAACCTCTAAGGGTATAACAGTAATTTACCCTCTAGGGGTATTTTGGTAATTTACCCACTAAGGGTATTTCAGTAATTTCGTACCTGGAATGGCCTTTCTGAAGGCCCAATGTCGCCCCGAGCGACTCGACTACCAATTCTGTCTTTACCGGACTATTGGGCCTAAAACCCGATTCCGGCCCATTCGGGCCCACACGCTCGTGTGGCCCACCTAGCACAAATCTAGCCATGTATATAAATTCCACCTAGTCTAGTTCAACATATACTAAACAATCATACAATTTACTCATTTGGGCCCACGGGCCCATCGGGCCCACTTTGGCCCATCGTGGCCCAAGCAGCCCCAACCCACAAGAATACTACTGATGGCCTCAACTATCGCGTCGAAGCCCCACACGTGCGTTCGCACGCTCGTGTGGCTACTATTGCCGTGATCAGCACTTCGGCATTTGCCGCTCTACAACTAGAGTAGAGAGAGTTACACACCTGATAGGACTCTGGTGTTAAACCGCGCTGCGACCACTCCTGTGCCCAAACGCCCTCCAAGATGTGTTTACTCTCCTCCTAGGATGCTCTTAATATAGCTAGCTCTTCACCTTCATTCTTTGTGTCTTTCCGATGTGGGATCCTTTCGTCAGTAGAGTTTAAATTCAACTGAAACTCTTGCCGTCCAATCCGCAAAATAAATACTCCTTTGCTTCTCACGAGATTCGAACCCAGGCTCCTTGTAGCATAATCCACGTCGCTAACCACTTGGCCACAAGCTCCTCTTGTGTCTTAAACCATGCGCAACTAAATATAAACTATGGCCCAAATTCTAAGATCCAAGCAAAAAGAAACCAAAATATAAAAGCCAAGACTTGAACCTTGGACCTCCTTCCTTCCTTGTGGCGTCACCCCCTTGTCTCTTATGTGACGTCACTTTGCCACTACACCACACACTCCACTTGTGTCATTTTCTCCATAATTTATTCTTAAGGCCTACCTGCCAACTTCTAGGGTTTTTTTCACCTAAAACCAAAATTTCCCCAAAGCCAAAGTTTGATCCCGGGACTTCATAGAAGCCCTCTAACCTTCCAAAATCACTTACCTAATAAGTCTAACTTGCATTAATACCGTTCTCTAAAATTTTAAACGCTACTACTCCTAAGGCCCATTGGGCTCAATCCTACTAGGCCCAATTTCAGGATGTTACACAAATCACCTAACTAGAGATATCGAATTGATAATAATTACATCAATGAAAATTTGTACTACTAATACTAATGACACGAGCTTCTTCTTCAACAATTGGAAATCAAACGTATAAGCTCATTTAATTGCATAAATAACAATGAATATACTTCGATTTTTTTAGAACAAGTCAAATATAAAGGATGAATTTACTACTGAAATAAAATAATTAGGCAACCGATCAAATCAACTCTCAATATAAGGGTAGTAAAAAAGAATGGTGATAACAAATACAAAGGGTTTTGGGGGAATAATAGTGGGTTAGTCAATAAAAAGGGTTGTTAGGATTAAACGTGGTTCACTAGGGGTTAATTATGAAGGTAGGCTTTTTAGTGGAGTAAGTAGGTTAAAACCTAGGTTCCTTTATCATCTCTGTATATCAAATTAAAGGTGTGGTCTTGACATGTATAATCGAAGCAAGTTCTAGAATAACAGATCAATGTTGACACACTCATAATCAATAAAGTGAACAAGAAAGGATGTATGCTCTAAATGGCTCAAAGTCTCACAAAAAATCATGGGTGTGTGATACCAACCTCGTAAATTTCAAACTTCAAGGTAACATACAGATTCAAGTAGACAACCTAAAAATTTTTAAATTTTGAAAAATAGACTTATCATGCTTGATTCTCTAGTATCCTTCAATTTTAATCATCAATGCACAATTATCAATTACTTAATCCAAAACATATCAATAAAAATCATATATCAGGGAAATTTCATTCTAATCATAATATGAGAAACTTACTTTAGAACAAGGTATAATTCAAGGATTTTCAAATAATACTATAGTTAACCCCCCACACTTAATATGTACATTGCCCTCAATGTACAAAGGTAGATAATAGCAATATAACCATAAAATCATAAGATGGGGAGAGAAGTAAAACTTCCTAAATTTTGGATGAAATCATTGAAAAGAAACCGGATAGGATTGGAGGTGAACGTGGGGAAGCGCCTTGAACCATTTGAAATTGAATCCTCGAAGCAGCTGTCCTGATTTTATTGTATCCTAAGCTAAATCTAAATGGCATGAAGAATAAGAAGAAAATAATAAAGAAAATAAAAAATAAAAAAATAAAAGTAAATAATGGAAAATGAAAGAAGAAAGACAACTGGAAAAGAGAAAGGAAGAAGGGGGTTTAAATAGAGATGCAGCCCGTGTTTTGGGAAAAATTTTGTCCTGTTGCCACACATCTATGGCCATGCCCTTTTACCTACTTATGGTGCCCACACGGTCACAGCCACGGCCGTGTGGGTATGGAAACCTACGCCTAAATACGAAAAGAAATAAAACGAAACTAGTTAGTAGAGTTAGTGCTCGGGTTGCCTCCCGAGAAGTGCTCGTTTAAAGTCTTGAGCTAAACTTACCTGTTATTCGCACAATTATGGTGGTTTGAGTAGGTGAAAATCCTTTCTCATGCGATCAATTCGGTTATGGATATAAAGTTTAAGTCGAGTAGTGTTTACCTTAAGGGTGCTGATTTTAGGACTAGTTACCTCGACTGTTCCATCTAGGAAGATTTTGAGTACCTGATCTCCTATTTTAAGCTGGGTTGTCCCATCATTAAGTGCGTCGTGGAGTTGCCTCTTTTTTGCTTCGTGTGTTTTTAGTTTCTCTTTGAGGTGTGTCTTCCATTCGTCTAGTTCATCGATCCACAACCTTCGTTCCTCATAAATTTCTTCTTTATCACCATGAGGTCTAGGATTTGGCATCTGCGAAAGAGCTTCAAGAAACGGCAAGTTAATATGAAATTTCTTTGGAAGTTTAAGAGAGTTACTAAATTGTTCCTTTGTGTGGTCTTTCTTTATTGTATTAGGGTATGGCACACGAGCTTGGTACTCTGTACTTACCGGGTTTGGTAAATCCTGGCTTACCTCAACCTTACCTTCACTTACCACAAGCTCTTGCCTTGGGTCAGATTCTACTAACCTTTCACTGTCATGAGCTGTTACGGCTTGAATTTGCTCTTTTAGGTTCGTTTCAGTGTTGCTTGGCAAGCTTTCTTGTGGTTGTTCTAAGATCACCTTAGCAGGCTGACCTAACTGATCCTCGATCCCTTGAATCGATGCTTCTTGTTTTGTTTCTATATTGTGGTAGCGTGTTTCTGTGTTTGCTATGAATTTTGCCAGCATCTCTTCAAGGTTCGACTTATCTTCCTGTTGGTGAGGTGGTTGTTGAAAATCTGGATTTTCTGCGGCCGCTATGAATTTTGCCAGCATCTCTTCAAGACTCGACTCCTCTTCCTATTGGCGAGGTGGTTGTTGAAAATTTGGAGGAAGTTCCTGTCTTTGGCTACTTTGATCATCCCACGAGAAATTGGGATGGTACCTCCAACCTGCATTATACGTGTCACTATAAAAATTATTTTGAGGTCTAGAATAGTTACCCATATAGTGGACTTGTTCGTTCTCCATGCCATATCCGTAGGGTGGGTACTCAGGATTCGCCACGCCTCCTAGATTCGAGTCATATTGCATTACTGTATGTACCTGCAAAGAACCGTATAAACCATCAAATTTTTTATGTAACATCTCTACCTGGTTTGATATCATGGTTATTGGGCCGAGGTTGTAAATATCAGCTGCTTTTGTTGGCTTTGTCCTCATAACTTGCCACTAATAGTTATTTAGTGCCATCTCCTCTATCTGCCAAAATCAAATAAAAAAAATTTAGCAAAGTAAAAAAATAAAAAAAATAAAAATAATGAAAACAAATTGCAATAAAAAATGGCTAAAGCAATAAAAATTAAGCGTTCTTAATATTTCAGTTCCCCTGCAACGGCGCCAAAAACTTAATCGGGTGTCAGAGTCTTAAAATTTATAAAAAGAATGATCGAACCTAGAAACTAGCTATGACAAAGATTTCTGAGGCATGCGCACCTATCGAACAATAGTATAGTTTAGGCAAGACCGGAATGTCGAACCCAAAGGAACCAAAAGTACTAATACTAACTCTCTTTTTATTATTTAGCCTAAGAATAAAGGGATTTGTTTCTCTAATCTAAATTAATTAACTACTAAACTAAAGATGCAAAGACAAAGAGAAATAGTTTGGAAAAATAACTTGAGGAAAAACCAATTGATTAAGACGACACCCAAGGAACATTCCACCTAGACTTCACTTGTTATCTAACTCTGAACCAGACGATTTATTCACTCGACTTGATCCGTAAGATTCCATAAGTTATATTAATCCCTCTCTCGAGGCGACTAACGTCTAACCCTAGGTTGATTAATTGAAATCTCTTTCTAATTAAAACCCCTAGAGTTGCATTAACTCGATCTATGGACTCCCATATTAGGTTTCACCCTAATCCGGCAAAATCTCGTCACCCTATCTCTAGGCGCGTGATCAACTCTGCTTAATTATGCTAGATCTACTCTTAGGCAGGGACTTTTGCTCCTCCACCTAAGCACATCATACTTGAATTAATATCCCAGAAATATCAACACAAGAATTAAGAACACATAATTAAGAACAAGTCAATATTTATCATATAGTTTAGCAAACGATAACAAGATTCATATTAGGTTTCATCCTCCTCAAGTATCTGAGGGTTTAGTTCATAACAATAAAAGAAAACATCTCAAAAGAAAAGATAAAACAAAACATAAGAAATCCCTAAAACCCCCTGAAGGAATTGAAGGAGAGATCCTCCGTCTTGAGTATAACTCCGACTTCTTGAGATGGATCAACTGGCTATCTTCGAGTAAATCTCCACAAATCTACCTCCTCTGGCCTAGCTGGACGCCTCTTGACTAAAGCCTCGGGTTCCGGCTTCTGTCGAACTCCTCTTCAAATTGCCCCCTTGAGTTTTTATATAGACTTTGAGATGCCTTACTTGGCCCCTGAGTATCCTAATTCAAGTAGAATTCCTACTAAGGTGTTTGAATAGGCTTTGGAATGTGTTTCTTTGCCCCTAAGTATCCAAATCCGAGTGAAACTCTTCTTTCCTACGGCAGGGACATGCCCATGGCACAAGCCCATGTAAGTTGTGGCCAGGCCGTGTTCGAGCCTGTTGAATGAGGCACGGCCATGTGGCTAGGGCCCAGGCCGTGTGGATTGCATGATGTGGCCTATTTACTCCGTTTTGGGCCCGTTTTCTGTTATTTTCATCATCCGGTGCTCTCATGAGTATAAAACATGAAAACAAAGGATTAAAAGCACCAAATTACATAATTCAAGACTTAAATCATCCAAAAGCATGCTAAATGTGGGCTTAAAATATGTTACTTTTACGGTTTATCATATACAAAGATATGTGTCACATCACAACATTTTTTAAAAAATAAATTGTAACAACCCAAACCCGGCCCAAACACTATGACCGAATTTGGTTTGTTACGGAGAAAAACTTTTTGGAAACCATTTTAAAACCAATTTAAGTTTCATTGAAAATTTCTCGTTTTTGGTTATCTTGCCGAAACCATGCTTAGATTTAATTTTGAAAATTCAATTGGGTCAAGTTATTATACAAATTTCAAATGTGCCCGATGGCACGATAAAACATTTTCGTAATTAATTTAGGAAAACATGTGATTTAATTTAATTTTAATAATATAGTTTAAAATAAAGTATCCAACATATGCGAAATAACAAAAATAAAGTATATGGAGGCCTTATTACATCCAAAATAAAAATAAACCAAAAATAAAATAGCTAAGTTTAAAGTTCAATTAATTCAAGTCCACTGCATGGCCACCTCGAGTCCATCGGCTCCATATCCGCGGTCTATGCATCACCTGAAAAATAAAGGAGAAGGTGAGTCACCAAGACTCAGTATGTAACCCTTCCCCCGGTTTAAACCAATTTCATACACAAATTACAACAATCAATATGCACGAGATAATGTACCCAACCTAGCCAACCAAATGCCTCAGTCTACCCCGTTGTGGTACCAAACCACTGGTGGTGCCAAACCACTGGTGACATATAGTCACAGATGTGATGCCAAATCACTGGAGGTGCCAAACCTCTGGTGTCCGAAGACACAAATCGGTTGATGGGGCCAACCCATCGTGTGATGCCAAATCACTGGCGTCAATCCCTTATATAATATGTGGGGCCAACCCACCGTGGTGCTAAGCCACTGGGACGAGACGCAATGAGGTACCAAACCTCTGGAGGTACCAAACCTCTGGTGACTGTAGTCACAGTGTGTTACCAAAACACTGGTGCCCGTCGGCACGAACATTACTGCCCCCTCCTCTCATCAACCCGTATCAACTAATCACAATATTCATGCCATCATATGTTCAATCACATATATCAAATTTATCATCAATCATAAACATCACTTCATGCTTTCCAAAAGCATCAAAAAAACCATGTAATCAATCAGGGACTTACCCGGATCCTTGCTTATACCATTCATGGTATTAAATCCAAATCTAGATAAATCAGGTTAGCACACACAACAGTTTAGTACATTTAGAAAGTTATAAATGTGTATGTACACACCTGTCACCCTTGGATGCTCTAAATCCCGAAAATAGAAGTCGGCCACCCCAGATCTCACTGTACCTATATTCGGCCAACCACTTAGGTTAGTATTATGGCCTATTCGGCCAAATCAAATTATTCTTTTAGGGTTATTGCTTGAACCCGAATCTTTACCTCTATTCTTTCGGTTACTAACCACAGTACTCAATTTCCCGAATCTGCTTAATCAATTACCACTGATTAGTAAATAAGACTAATAGCCTTCGGCTTAATCGAATGTCAAAATGAAGAGATTAATCTTACCACTTTACTTCCAAAACCGATTGCTAGAGATTGGGGCTTAGATCGCCTGTTTCCAAATATCCCGGGGTACCTAGGAGAGATCGTTTACAAGAACGTTTAGAAGCCCTATTAACCATTGCCGAAATCGGCACTTACCCCTTCCCCTAATGGAAATCGGCTAAGGACAGGGAGGGAAAAACCATGAAGTTTCGGCACACTTACCTTCTCTCAGGACCGATTGAAGAAGAAGAAGTTGAAGGAGATCTCCCTTTGCTTAAGATTCGGCTAAAGTCTAACAAAGGAAAAGAAAAGAGTTCGGCTAGTGTGGAAAAAGAAGAAAAGATGGTGAAAGTGGAAGAGGGATTCGGCAAAGAAGAGAGTAGAAAAGAGTTTTCGGTTCAAAGGGGAGAAAGAAAATAGAAATGGTGATTTCGGTATCCTAGAAAAGAAGAAAAGAGAAAGAAGAGGTGTGAGATGAGAATGAGTAAGGAATTTCGGCCGAAATCTAAGAACAAAGAGAATAGTTTTCGGTTTTGAAAAAGAGAGGAAAAGAAAAGATGTAGGCTAAATAAATTGTTAGCCGAAAATTCCAAGTAATTCTCTTAAGCACATTCGGCCTCCCCCTACACCTATGCTTGTCGTCCACTCTTCTTTGAAGAGTTTAAAATTCGGACAATTCCCAAAACAATTCTAGGCCACTCAATTGAAGTAATTCAAAAGAATTTGAATTAAACACAAAGCTATTTTTCCTCTGCCAACTTATCATAATTTAATCCAAATAATATCCCTTTTATCTACTATTATCTTGTTATCTAAATAATAATATTATCCTTGATTATCTCTTATTATCTAATAATAATAAATAAATAAAAACAAAACAAGACCATGTGCCCAACAACTAGCCGAACAAGGAACCCCATGTGCAGGCCAACTCCCTTTCACGCCAGCCTTGCAAAATAAAAAACCACCGCTGCTGCATGCTGGGTTCGAACATGGGACCTGGGGGAATCCATGCAGTAAAGTAACGCCCCAGGCCACTTGGGCCAGGTGTTGTTTTGTGATACAAAACGCACCAAAATTCTTTTAGGCCTTCCTTCCTTAGTTCCCTGCTAAAACAGAAAAAGAGATAAAATCCCCACTGCTGCTTCGGTTCGAACGCAAGACCTACTACCGCAGCCCTCTCTTATACCAACGCCCAGGCCACTCGGCCTCATTGAATTTCATGCCAAAATGCCACAACATTTAATTTTAAGGCCTTCTTCCATTTGTAACGCCAAACCCAAAATTTAAAACACCCCCTTGCTGCTGCCGTGCCTTGAACCCAGGCCCTTGCTGGCGTTGCTTCCAGCCCTTAAGTGGCACCTTGTAGCCACCTTGCCAAGGCCTACTTTGTGTCATAACTCGCCCAAAAATTTTATTAAAGCCTTCTCTCCTCTAGCTCCCTCCTTTATGGTACTAAAAGAAAATATTCTAACACTAGATCCGGCCTAACTCGGGTTTAATTCTAGACCCTAAAATACGCCAAATAAATCATAATATTTATTCTTCAGGCACACACATGGGAAATTAGCTAAGTTACAAACAACCCCTAATTTAGGGTGTTACAATTCTACCCCCCTTAAAATAATTTCGTCCTCGAAATTACTTATTATCGCTCAATCTTGCATCCTTAACTCGTCATCCTACGTTACTGCTGCGGACTCTGATCTTAAAGAACTATCATACTTTCTACACATTCCCTACGTTCATAATCCAGGTTCCATACTCTTTACTAGCAATCATGAGAATGAACTAACGTAACTACAACCAAAACAATTGAGGGTATTTCGAAAATAAGAAACTTACCCGTTGTCATGTCTGGCACATCTTCCTCCTCGCGACGGCCAACTGCATAAACCAACCTTGGTTGCCTCGCCTCTGCACCTTCAGCACCTCGGCCACGCCCGTTACCATTAGCATTACCTCTAGCTGCACCTCGACCCCTCTGTGGTGGTCCTTCATTTCTAACCTGAGCATGGTTCTGACCCTCTGGTTGATTCTTAGCTAACTTTCGAGGACAGTCCCTTACACGGTGGTCCAACGATCCACACTCAAAGCACCCTCGACTTCCAGCCAAACATTCCCCTGAGTGGGATTTTCCGCATCTAACACACTGAGGTGGCCACTGAGCAAGCTTTGTGGCTCTTTCTGATTCCCCAACTCTAGCCCTCTTCTCCACATTACTGCCCGATCCAAGCGATCCAAAGCCTCTTTTCTGGTTGTTCCTATCATGCTTCTGTCTTACGGTCTCCTTGATCCCTTCGGCTACCTTAGCCTTTTCCACTAGAGACGAAAACTCACGAACCTGCTGTGGGGCAATCAGCAACCTCAAATCATCTCTAAGCCCGTCCTCAAAGCGGACACAGCGCTCATGTTCAGTGTTCACAATGCCTCTAGCATACCTACTCAGCCTTAGAAACTCCGCCTCATATTCTGCCACTGACTTAGTTCCTTGCACTAGTCCCAGAAAAATTTTCCTCTGGGCATCAGTATAGCTAGTGCCTACATACTTTTTCTGAAAGGCGGTTTTAAAATATTCCCACGTGAGATCATCTGCTGCGGCTACATCCCGAACCGTGAGCCACCACTGGTACGCTTCATCCTTCAGAAGCGACACTGCCCCTTTTAACTTTTCCTCCTCAGTCAGGTTGAGATCACCCATGATCCGTTCAGTCGATTCCAGCCAATATTCTGCTGCACTGGGTGCCACTCCCGACACACCCCGGAATACCTCAGCTCCGCTAGACCGAATTCACTCGGGAACAGATTTCTGAGCTCCTAAATTTCCACCAGCCCCAGCCACAATCTCCAGAACTCGCAATATTGCTTGCGATACTACCTCACCACCGGTCTGATCCTGCTCCTCAGCTCTAAAAGTAGGAGGTGGTGGTGGCGGAGGTACTTCATTTTCAGAACCCTGTCCCGACCCGACAGGTTCCGACACGGTCATCCTACCCCTACCGCGTCCACGGCGTCCACGTCCTCTAGAACTCATTCTATCTACTGCGCTTTTAATCTGATTAAGAAAAATTTTATGCATTAGCGTTTGTTCCACTTTATTAGTCGCTAAGAAATTTTATGAAAGAATTTTAATTAGAGATTCTTTCGAGCAAACAAGGTTTCAGTCTTCTATCCTAGTTCACACAAAGAAGTACGCACATCCATTCCCTAATGCTTTCCCTACCTAATCGCTCCTCGAACATTTCTGTCCTTTTCTAACCCAAGGGTATTTTCGTCATTTCCCTACAGGGGTACTTTCGTAATCAAATCCGAGAAATTTCCAAAACTTTAATAAAACACGTCACTTTGAAATTCCCAAAATTGAAGAGCATTTCTGAAAATTTGTAAAATTTGAAGTTATGGCATCCTTTCGGAAACCAGGGGTATTTTGGTAATTTTGTCAATCGGGGGTAATTTTACAATTTTTAATAAATCTGGGACATTTTAACAGTTGTAAAACTCTGTGGGTTCCTTTTGCAAGTTTCCCTTTTTAAATGAGGATGTTGCAAAAATTTTAAACTCAGGGTCATTTTGGTAATTTTACAAGTTGAGGGCATTTTCGTAATTTTTCCAAACCCAAAGTATTTTATTGGTGATTTGCAAAGTAGAGTTTTTGAATATTTATAAAATAAGGAAATTTTTTTTTGGCAAAACCATTGGATTAATGCTTTATGAACCAAGGGCGTTTTAGTAATTTTACCCCTAAGGGCATTTCTGTAATTTTTTGCAAATCAACTTTTTCGGGGAAAACATTGTAAAAATTGTTGTTCTTATGGTTGGAAGAATAATTCTTAAAAGTTTTGAAACCAAGTTTTGTTGTTTCCTTCTTTTCGAAAATATGGCTAGTTCCCTTTCGGGTTTTAGTCGTTATGTTTAGCCTATGACCGAGCCCTCTTGGTCAGGGTGAACCAAAGCTACGCACCAGGCAGGATTCGAATGGAGAGGAGGTGAGTCACGTGGACTGCTTAAATACCAAGCTCCCACCGAACCTTTCTAGACATGCGCACAGAGGTTGCCACACCACTGAGCCCTTTGAGTTAGGGTGAACCGAAGCTACGCACCAGGTAGGATTCCTGCGAAGAGGTGGTGAGTCACTAGGACTGCTTAAATACCAGGCTCTCCCGGATCCAATCCTAGACATGCGTACAGGGGTTACCACACCCTAGCTCATTGACTTAGCCATAGGTTGGTTTAGTTCATTAAGTCTTATGTTCTGTTTGTGTGTTTGAGTAATCTAACCTTAGGGTCCAAGTCCTATAAGACTATTCTACGTTCCATGCTTCCTACACTTCTACAGAAAATAATTCACAAAGAAGTTTGGAGGTACTTACCTGGGCGGATAGGTGCCGGAGACTCGGTGCCATGCCATTCAAAACCCAAAACAATTCAAAACATTCCAAAAAGGCCTACCAAAACATTTTTGGGCCTTGGGCCCCCCACAGCCGAGCTTTGAACTGGGCTCTGATACCAATTTTGTAACAACCCAAACCCGGCCCAAACACTATGACCGAATTTGGTTTGTTACGGAGAAAAACTTTTTGGAAACCATTTTAAAACCAATTTAAGTTTCATTGAAAACTTCTCGTTTTTGGTTATCTTGCCGAAACCATACTTAGATTTAATTTTGAAAATTCAATTGGGTCAAGTTATTATACAAATTTCAAATGTGCCCGATGGCACGATAAAACATTTTCGTAATTAATTTAGGAAAACATGTGATTTAATTTAATTTTAATAATATAGTTTAAAATAAAGTATCCAACATATGCGAAATAACAAAAATAAAGTATATGGAGGCCTTATTACATCCAAAATAAAAATAAACCAAAAAGAAAATAGCTAAGTTTAAAGTTCAATTAATTCAAGTCCACTGCATGGCCACCTCGAGTCCACCCGGCTCCATATCCGCGGTCTATGCATCACCTGAAAAATAAAGGAGAAGGTGAGTCACCAAGACTCAGTATGTAACCCTTCCCCCGGTTTAAACCAATTTCATACACAAATTACAACAATCAATATGCACGAGATAATGTACCCAACCTAGCCAACCAAATGCCTCAGTCTACCCCGTTGTGGTACCAAACCACTGGTGGTGCCAAACCACTGGTGACATATAGTCACAGATGTGATGCCAAATCACTGGAGGTGCCAAACCTCTGGTGTCCGAAGACACAAATCGGTTGATGGCGCCAACCCATCGTGTGATGCCAAATCACTGGCGTCAATCCCTTATATAATATGTGGGGCCAACCCACCGTGGTGTTAAGCCACTGGGACGAGACGCAATGAGGTACCAAACCTCTGGAGGTACCAAACCTCTGGTGACCGTAGTCACAGTGTGTTACCAAAACACTGGTGCCCGTCGGCACGAACATTACTGCCCCCTCCTCTCATCAACCCGTATCAACTAATCACAATATTCATGCCATCATATGTTCAATCACATATATCAAATTTATCATCAATCATAAACATCACTTCATGCTTTCCAAAAGCATAAAAAAAACCATGTAATCAATCAGGGACTTACCCGGATCCTTGCTTATACCATTCATGGTATTAAATCCAAATCTAGATAAATCAGGTTAGCACACACAATAGTTTAGTACATTTAGAAAGTTATAAATGTGTATGTACACACTTGTCACCCTTGGATGCTCTAAATCCCGAAAATAGAAGTCGGCCACCCCAGATCTCACTGTACCTATATTCGGCCAACCACTTAGGTTAGTATTATGGCCTATTCGGCCAAATCAAATTATTCTTTTAGGGTTATTGCTTGAACCCGAATCTTTACCTCTATTCTTTCGGTTACTAACCACAGTACTCAATTTCCCGAATCTGCTTAATCAATTACCACTGATTAGTAAATAAGACTAATAGCCTTCGGCTTAATCGAATGTCAAAATGAAGAGATTAATCTTACCACTTTACTTCCAAAACCGATTGCTAGAGATTGGGGCTTAGATCGCCTGTTTCCAAATATCCCGGGGTACCTAGGAGAGATCGTTTACAATAACGTTTAGAAGCCCTATTAACCATTGCCGAAATCGGCACTTACCCCTTCCCCTAATGGAAATCGGCTAAGGACAGGGAGGGAAAAACCATGAAGTTTCGGCACACTTACCTTCTCTCAGGACCGATTGAAGAAGAAGAAGTTGAAGGAGAACTCCCTTTGCTTAAGATTCGGCTAAAGTCCAACAAAAGAAAAGAAAAGAGTTCGGCTAGTGTGGAAAAAGAAGAAAAGATGGTGAAAGTGGAAGAGGGATTCGGCAAAGAAGAGAGTAGAAAAGAGTTTTCGGTTCAAAGGGGAGAAAGAAAATAGAAATGGTGATTTCAGAATCCTAGAAAAGAAGAAAAGAGAAAGAAGAGGTGTGAGATGAGAATGAGTAAGGAATTTTGGCCAAAATCTAAGAACAAAGAGAATAGTTTTCGGTTTTGAAAAAGAGAGGAAAAGAAAAGATGAAGGCTAAATAAATTATTAGTCGAAAATTCCAAATAATTCTCTTAAGCACATTCGGCCTCCCCCTACACCTATGCTTGCCGTCCACTCTTCTTTGAAGAGTTTAAAATTCGGCCAATTCCCAAAACAATTCTAGGCCACTCAATTGAAGTAATTCAAAAGAATTTGAATTAAACACAAAGCTGTTTTTCCTCTGCCAACTTATCATAATTTAATCCAAATAATATCCCTTTTATCTACTATTTTCTTGTTATCTAAATAATAATATTATCCTTGATTATCTCTTATTATCTAATAATAATAAATAAATAAAAACAAAACAAGACCATGTGCCCAACAACTAGCCGAACAAGGAACCCCATGTGCAGGCCAACTCCCTTTCACGCCAGCCTTGCAAAATAAAAAACCACCGCTGCTGCATGCTGGGTTCGAACATGGGACCTGGGGGAATCCATGCAGCCAAGTAACGCCCCAGGCCACTTGGGCCAGGTGTTGTTTTGTGATACAAAACGCACCAAAATTCTTTTAGGCCTTCCTTCCTTAGTTCCCTGCTAAAACAGAAAAAGAGATAAAATCCCCACTGCTGCTTCGGTTTGAACGCAAGACCTACTACCGCAGCCCTCTCTTATACCAACGCCCAGGCCACTCGGCCTCATTGAATTTCATGCCAAAATGCCACAACATTTAATTTTAAGGCCTTCTTCCATTTGTAACGCCAAACCCAAAATTTAAAACACCCCCTTGCTGCTGCCGTGCCTTGAACCCAGGCCCTTGCTGGCGTTGCTTCCAGCCCTTAAGTGGCACCTTGTAGCCACCTTGCCAAGGCCTACTTTGTGTCATAACTCGCCCAAAAATTTTATTAAAGCCTTCTCTCCTCTAGCTCCCTCCTTTATGGTACTAAAAAAAAATATTCTAACACTAGATCCGGCCTAACTCGGGTTTAATTCTAGACCCTAAAATACGCCAAATAAATCATAATATTTATTCTTCAGGCACACACATGGGAAATTAGCTAAGTTAAAACAACCCCTAATTTAGGGTGTTACATAAATCACATAAAATTAACAAAAAAATAATCTTACCATTGAAAATACACATTGGAAAATAAATAAATTTTAAATATTCAATTCATAGGATTAAATCATATATATAATAAAGAGAAGACTTTTTTTTATGCTAAACAGTTGTATTCCACTTTATTAAACTTTTAGGCCACATTTGGTTGGAGGGAATGGCTATTCCATTTCCTCATTATTCTTGAATGAACAGTTAAGACATAGTTTGGTTCACCATTTTCTTTATTCGATGAATGGCTATTTCTTTCTTATTCGTCTGATTTTCCGAATCATCATTCGGCAAAGGGGGTTAAGAATAGCCCATTCAATGACGGATGTAATAGCAAATTTTTTCCCCTAGACAATTTTACCCTGTATTTCTTCACCCATTGACCGTCAATTCCGTTGTCATTGTAAAAGTGGTGCCTCCCTCCGACTCGTTCCCTGCCTCCGCAAAGCTGCCTCCTTTCCTTTGTGAGAATTCTGTAAGCTCATCTTTTTTCTTCCCCTTCTTGTTTTATAATTTCAACTATGTTTGTATTATTGGTTCCGCTTTTCCTCTCTCCTTTCGAATTTTTTTTCAACTACCATTGTTATAAGAATTACCTAGAAGAATATTGAGAAATCTAGTTCAGTAATTATTTTTCCATAATTTTCTTGAATTTTGAAGAAAAATGGAATTTTTTTAGTTGCAAAGACTGCAGTCTGGGGATAGGGTTAGACATTGTAGATTTTGGTATTGGGACCTTTTTCATTAACCAACTGGTTAAATCCAAATGATAGAACTGGTATATTTGTATTATTGGTGTTTGCTGCTATGGATACAAGGTTGGTTTTTGTCTTATGACATCTTTGTTTTCGTTATACAGGGTAAAGACTACAGGTCTCAGTTTCAAATGGGAAATGGTGCTTTATTTGGAGCTAGTTATATCCAGGTAAATTGTATGAAGCCATATTATATTTGTTGAATTGAGCAAAGATGAAGAACTTAGTAGAATGGACAAGTTACTGGATTTTCAGTACCTAGAAAATTGACTTTTATGCTTAGATTCAGTATAACATGGATCTATGCACTGCTATGGTTTATCTTCCTTTTTTAAATACAACATACTATAAGATAATATACTAATTATGGTAGAAGCAACCCAGACTTTCTCTGCTAAAGACATTCTGCATTTGGCATTTTTTTTTTTGCAGTTGCATGCATTGTCAATCTTCAGCTGAATCCACTAATTCTGCAATTATGATTCTGTCGTTATTAATGAACTGAATCTAAGCCATATTTATGCAGAGTGTGACACCGCATTTATCCTTATCCAGATGATAGAACTGGTTAAATCCAGATGATAGAATTGATTATTTTGTATGGTATGAGTTATTGAATTACTTCATTAAAGAACTCTATTAGGGGAGGGTGTCATAATTTAATAGAAATGTGCTTCTTTGTTTCATGTTGTTTTCTATATATGTTAAGACATTTGATGCTATTAAACTTGTTTTAGATGAGTTTGGTCGAAGCATCGGTGAATTTTTTTAGAATTTTGATGTAAATCTTCTTGGTTCTGCATCAATCGCACAAGTATTACTTTTTCATTTCTTTACGTAAGTAAGAAAAGCCTAGTCATTCCTATTGCTGCTAACATGGTGTGATTTTTTACTTTCACTGAATTAGCTGATTATGATCCTTGTCATTATTTTTGTTAAAAAACACATTGGAATTTGTTCCTGAATATTAAGAAAAGCCTAGTCATTCTTATTGCTGCTAACATGGTGTGATTTTTTACTTTCATTGAATTAGTTTATTATGATCCTTGTCATTGTTTTTGTTAAAAAACACACTGGTAAATTTGTTCCTGAATATGCCATTAAGGTCTATTTGGTATGAACAAAAGAGCTGGAAGTAGCTTTAAAAGAGGAAGACAGGTCTCTTGATTCTCTCAAGCATTTTACTAAAGTCATGCTGGATTAAATACAGTGATTATTGATATTCTGTTGTGACATCCAGTCCATGTCCTCTAGTGAATTAACCACAATCTTTATGCATATCTCGGAGCACAATGAAACAACAACAATAATTGGTCAATATTATCCTTCTATAAGCTTTTTTAATGCATTGTGTCCATCTTTTTTGTTTATCCTCGATGTCCATTTAACAGTATATGTTTGGGGTTCACGACTGCCCCTCCCAACAATGTCATCTCCAAGGTCCTTGGGAGTGCAATGTGCCTTACCATTGCACCCAACGCTTGTTGGTGCCTTGTTTCTGTCTTTTGATGCCAATAATTTGTATCAATACATTTGAGTTACATTGCTGCTCTTCCCCCTTCTAATTGTAGACTGTTTTTGTTAGCTTTGTTTAATTTGTATCAATACATTTGAGTTACAATGCTGCTCTTCCCCCTTGGATTCTCTTTTCTTGCATCATCTACCACTGCTTTATTTGGATTAGAAGACTGCCCAGTCTCATGATGTATCACAATTATGGTGGGTATGCGAAAGAGCTCTCTCGCTCGATCTGCATTAACAAATAATCACTTTCTGTTGGTAAACATTAATTACATTTTCTCTTTACTTATGTCACTTTGTTTTTTTTTTCTTTGTTCCTTTTTGCTGTCTAATAATGTATCTAAGTTCTTTTTTTTCTGATTCTTTATTTATTTTTGATGCTTTTTTTCCCTTTTAAGGATTAATGCATGATAATTTTGATCTTTTTTTCCTTTTAAAACATTGGGTTTTTAATTTTAAGTCTAAATTTGAATTCCATTGATCTGTTTTTAATTTTAACCCTCTCCCAAGGACAATACCTTCTGTTGTTGGGGGACTGGAAACACTATTCCATGGTTGGTATTTTGTAGTTTCGATTCTCTACACGCGGTCGATTAAACAGGGTGAGTATTAGGCATTCTATTTGCAAGTATTCCTAGAATGTGATTTCCTTATCTGTTCATAATTTGCAAAATTCATGAAGTTGAACCCGAAAAATCAGAAACTTGCAAGAGGTTGTGAAACATAGGAGCGTTTAGTTCAAAAAAATCAGTGGATAAGTTCTTAAAATCGAATTTTAGGTTTCGTGATGGGATCATATTGAATTGGGAAATGTAATCGCTTGAGCATTTGTATCATTTAGGACAACTTCTACATTGTCATTTTGAAGTACACAGTTTTATTATGGCTGAAATTTGCTATTATTTGGCATCACTTCATGTATCTGTTCTCTTGTTAAGCCTAACAGAAGTTTTTGGTCAGCTGGCACCGCGAACTTTCTGTTATCATGTTATTATTGTAATATCCCGGGTTAGGGGCTATTTTGTTGTTGCATGATATTGCATGTGTTGGGGTGCTATGTTGCTATTTCTATGTCTTAGGGGCTTAGTTGTAGGCTAGGAGTATGCCTGAGTGAATGGGGAAAATTTAGTTTTTGAGCCTTAGGTGTAGGGAGCTGTTGGAGCTGAGGGATATGTATTTTATTTGGTAGTTTGTTACACAAAAAAATGAGGTTGGCAAAGTGGCAAGGCATGTGCCACTTGGAGCTGAGTGTGGCGTCATCTACAAGGGGGAGAGATCCTGAGTTCAAGTCGCAGAGATCCCCTATTTTGTCACTCATTTTGGACGGCATGGAGGAAGAGGTAGAAGGCACTTCGAATTCTTCCTTGGACTTTGTCAACACATTCAAAGGAGGGGTGGAGAGTGAAAGTAGGAGGGAGACTTGGTAAACTCATTTGAATTGAGTGGTGTGGAGTGTTGTGAGGGATTATGGCCGAATTTTTGGGGTGTTTGGAGTGGGGGAGTGGACGGCTTGGTGTGGTGTTGGAGATGTCGAAATGCATTTGGCATTTTGGGGTGTTTTTCGGTCACTTTTTGTCAAAAGAAAAGCAAAGTTCTCTCTTTTGTGTTAGTAGCCGAATTTCCAAAGAGCTTTCCTTCATTCTTTCTCTCTTGAAACCGAAATAAGCAACACATATACCTTAGCCGAAACTTGCCTTTGTTTCTCTTAATTCCATTATAGCCGAATGCTCTCTCCCTTTTGTTCTTCTGTTCATTTGTAAGCCGAAACTAGCCTCTCTTCTTCTCAAACTTTCTTTTTCTTTTTCAAACCTTGTAAGCCGAAACCCCATCCTCCAAAATACTATTCACCATTTCTTCTTCTTTCAAAACAAAAGTACCTTCCTATCTGTTCGTTCTATTTTGGTTACTTGGCCGAATACCAACTCTATTTCTTGGCACTTTGTTTACTCTTTTCTTCAACTCTGACCGAAAATTGTGATTGGTATAAATCACCTTGGCCGAATCTTTTGCTCTTCTTTTGGTGCAAGTCTTGGCCGAATCTCTTCTGGTTCTCTCCTAGTGTTGGGTGGCCGAATATAGTTGGTGTTGGGTAAGTGTGTGTTTGGCCGTATGGCCATTTTTCTCTTCTCTAGTACTATGTTGATTGCGGTTTGTTCAAAACTTATGATTGGTTTTGGTTGGAAGGAATTAACCATTGGTTATTATCTCGTATAGGGCTTTTGGATAGTGGAGGTGATCAAGAGGAGTCTTTCTTCCTTGTTAACCGATTAGTAAGTAAAGGGTAAGTGATTGGTATATTATTGTTAGTTCAATCTTTTGATTTCGGTTAAGTCAAAGGTGATTAGAGATTAACTATTTGTCTTTATAGGGTGCCGATTGTTGGAAGGAGAATCACTGCTTGATTCGAGATTTGGTAGGAAACCAAATCAAGTATAAAGGTAAGGGTTTGATATTGACCCCTTTGGTTTATGGTCTTGGCCGAATGAGATAAGTTGTCTAATGCGATTATCTGGCTGATTATAGGAGCAAGATAATCAAGGGGGGCTTAGATCAGTTCGAGGGGTTTAAGGCTTTTGTTTACCAGGTGTGTAACTAACACACTTTGTATCTAGTAATATGTGTTAATAATCTGTTTGATTAATAAGTCAAGACAGTTTGAAGGATTGATATGATACCCTATTGGGTGTGATCTCGGACTCGGGTAAGTCAGTGTTATTGTGAGCTTACTGATGATCTATATGATACCATGATTATGGATGTATGTGATATGAGATATGATGTTAAACATATTGGCATGAGTGCATGACTTACATGATACGCATTAGTATGACATGTATGGGTGATATGAGTGGAGGGGGATGATGATATCCGTGTCTTTGGGACACTGTGTCTTTGGGACACCAGAGGTTTGGCACCTCCAGTGGTTTGGTACCACAGATTGATTATTGTGACTTTGGGTCACCAGAGGTTTGGCACATCAGCGTCTCGTCCCAGTGGCTTAGTACCACGGTGGGTTGGCCCCACGGTTGATTATACGGGATTGACGCCAGTGATTGGGTATCACACGATGGGTTGGCCCCATCATCAGATTGTGATTGCGGTCACCAGTGATTTGGTATCACATGTGTCTTTGGGACACCAGAGGTTGGGCACCTCTTTGCAACTCGTCCCTGTGGTTAACACCACCGTGGGTTGGCCCCACTTATGAGATACAGGATTGTCGCTAGTGATTGGGTATCACACGATGGGTTGGCCCCATCATTGGATTATTCGTGACTTTGGGTCACCAGTGGTTTGGCACCACACTTATGGATATCGTGACTTTGGGTCACCAGTGGTTTGGCACCACCAGTGGTTTGGTACCACACGGGGTAGAAAAGGCGATACGGATGGTTAGGATCGGGGTGCATTGACCATGTTGTTATGACTTGATGTGTGTTAGCATGTTGTTTTATCGGGGGGAGATTTATACACTGAGTCTTGCGACTCACTCTCTCCTTTGACCTTTCAGGTGACTTTTAGACGCGGACATGGAGCCGGGATGGACTCGGAGTGCTCATGCCATGCTTAATAAAGATTTGCTCAGACTTAATAAATTTGGTACTTTAGCTTACTATCATTATTATTTGGTTTTATTTTGGGTTGTAAAAGGCCTTTAAGTTATATTTTGCTATGTTATGTTTAAAGTAGATTTGCAATGTCTTAACAAACGATTTGAGTTTAAATATGCTAAAAACTTAGGAAGACAATGATTTCAAAATTATAGCGCAATGTGTTTTTAAACTATACCATCGGGTATCACACTATGATTTGTTATAAAAAAAAAAAACTCAAATGATTTTCAAATCAAGACTCGATTTTCTACTAAGTCAAAAGGTTTTAAGTAACAAAGAGATGCAACTTGAATTTCCAAATGTAATAAACTTGTTTAACTTCTTAAAATGTTTTCAAAATGACATATGAAGTTTTCAACAATCAAGCCCAAGATTTCTACAACTCCAAATCTCTCAAAGAGTTTTCATCAATCTTTTAAGCGAAAATTTAACTTCTCAAAAACGTTTTCCTCGTAACATACCAGATCAGGTCGTGGTGTCTTGACTGGGTTTGGGGTGTTACAATTGTGGTATCAGAGCCAAGTTCAAAGGCTCGGCTGTGGGGCCTGAGGCCCAAGGTGATTTTTAAAAGTCTGTTCAAGTGATTCTGTTTTAAAACTTAGTTTGAAAGGCATGGCACCGAGTCTCCGGCACCAGTTCGCCCAGGTAAGTACCCCTTACTATTGCTTGTGATTTGTTGGATATAATATGATTGGGTAATTAGCAATAGTGTATTACTTTAGAGATTGAGACTGATAGGATTCTGTGAACTCGCGGAAACAAAGCTTCTTAAATATTCATAAGACTTTGCTTTAAAACCGTGGAAAAAATACTGATGCATAAAACTCTTAAATCAGATACGTAGAAAGTTTAGTCATGAGTGCTTGAGGTGGACGCGGTCGTGGACGTGGTCGTGGTAGGATGACGGTTTCTGAACCCGTAGGATCTGGTCAAGGGTCAGAAAATGAGATACCGGTTCCGCCACCAGCTGGAGGTGGTGAGTTTCAAGATCAGACTGGGGATGACGCAGTGTCACAGGCGATGCTGCGAGTATTAGAAAGGGTAGCTGGGGTAGGTGGAGGTGCAGGAGTTAGGAAATCTGTGCCTGAGCGACTCCGGGCAAACGGGGCTGAATTCTTTCGAGGTGTTTCTGGTGTTGCTCCCAACACTGCTGAGTATTGGCTGGAGGCAACTGAGCGGATCATGGATGATCTGGACCTGACTGCTGAAGAGAAGTTAAAGGGCATAGTATCGCTCCTTCGGGATGAGTCATACCAGTGGTGGCTCACGGTTCGGGACAGTGTGGCAGCAGAGGAGCTGACATGGGATTATTTTAGGGCTGCATATCAGAAGAAGTACATTGGAGCTGGTTATATTGACTCTCAACGAAAGGCATTTCTGAGGCTAGTCCAGGGGAGTAAGTCTGTTTCCGAGTACGAGGTTGAGTTCTTGAAACTGAGTAGGTATGCCAGGGGTATTGTGGCTACTGAACATGAGAGGTGTGTTCGTTTCGAGGATGGTCTGAGAGACGAGTTGAGACTGCTGATTGCTCCCCAGCAGGAGCGTGAGTTTACTGTCTTAGTTGAGAAGGCTAAGGTAGCCGAGGGTGTTAAGGAGTCAGTGAGGCAGGGTATGGACAGAAACAGGCATAAGAGGAGCTTCGGATCTTCTGGATCGTCGGGTAATCCACAGAAAAGGGCTAGACCGAGTGGGTCAAATCAGCCAGGTAGGTTTGTTGCTGCTAGGCAGGGACCGCCGCAGTGTAACCAGTGTGGGAAATCTCATTGGGGTGGCTGCTGGACCGGGGGAAAAGGTTGTTTTGAGTGTGGTTCTCTGGATCATCGCGTGAGGGACTGTCCGCGTAGGTTGGCCAGGATTCAGTCTGAGAGTCAGGGCCGTAATCAGTTCAGGAGTAGTGGACCGCCACAGCAGAGGGGCCGTGGTAATGGCAGAGGTGGTAATGGTTCTGGTCGGGGCCGTGGAGCACCGGGCAGAGGTGCGGGTAGTTCGGAGGCCAGACAACCTGGATTAGTGTATGCAGCGAGGCGCCGAGAGGAGGGCGACGCACCGGACGTCATAACCAGTACGTTCTTGATCTTTGGTTCTCCATTTACTGCTTTGATTGATGTGGGTTCGACGCATTCTTATGTTGCTAGTAGTATAGTAGAGACCATGGACCTAGACTCTGAGATATCTTCTAGGCAGATGACTGTGATCAGCCCTTTAGGTCACTCTGTAGTAGTGGATAAGCTGTTTAGAGATGTACCCCTAGAACTCCAAGGGGTAGTGTTTGTTGCTGATCTGATGGAACTGCCGTTTGGGGAGTTCGATCTGATTCTTGGGATGGACTGGTTGGTCAAGTACCAGGCGAGGTTGGATTGCGCGGCCAAGCGCATGGTTCTTAAGACGGTTGAGGGTGATGAAGTGGCTATGATAGGTAATAGGAGAGATTACTTATCAAATGTGGTATCTGCTCTGAAAGCGGAGAAGATGGTCAGGAAGGGCTGTGAAGCATATGTGGTTCATGTGTATGCCTTGGAGGCTAAAGAGTCTGCTGTAGAGAAAGTTCGTACAGTTAAGGAATTTGTTGATGTGTTCCCTGAGGAGCTTTCGGGGTTGCCGCCGGATCGCGAGGTAGAGTTTGGGATAGATCTGTTACCCGAGACTGCGCCAGTGTCTATTGCTCCGTATAGGATGGCACCAAAGGAATTGGTGGAGCTTAAGGCTCAGATCCAGGAGTTATTGGATCGAGGTTTTATCAGGCCAAGTGTTTCGCCGTGGGGTGCGCCGGTGCTCTTTGTCAAGAAGAAAGACGGTACGATGCGGATGTACATAGACTACCGCCAGTTGAATAAGCTGACGATTAAAAACAAGTATCCGTTGCCACGGATAATGACTTGTTTGATCAGCTGAAGGGTGCAGCGGTATTTTCGAAGATCGACTTGAGGTCTGGGTATCACCAGTTAAAGGTTAAGGAGGCTGATATCCATAAGACAGCGTTTCGGACTCGGTACGGGCACTATGATGAATAGGGTGTTTCAGCAATATCTGGATCAGTTCGTCGTGGTTTTCATAGACGACATCTTAGTATACTCAAGGACAGAGGAAGAGCATGATGCGCATTTGCGAGTGGTGCTGCAGATTCTGAGGGAAAAGCAGCTCTATGCTAAGTTCAGTAAGTGCGAGTTCTGGCTTAGAGAAGTGACTTTCTTGGGTCATGTAGTGTCAGCTGAGGGGATTAGAGTAGATCCTCGGAAGATTGAGGCAGTTTTGGATTGGAAGCCACCTAGGTCAGTGGCTGAGATTCGGAGTTTTCTGGGTTTGGCCGGATACTACCGAAGGTTTGTAGAGGGTTTCTCGTTGATAGCAGCGCCGATGACCAAGTTGTTAAGGAAAGAGGTTTCGTTTGTATGGACTGAGAAACAGCAAGAAAGCTTCGATAAGTTAAAGAAGATTTTGACTGAGGCTCCGGTTTTGATTCAACCTGAGGCTGGTAAGGAATTCACGGTGTACTGCGATGCATCACATACGGGATTGGGTTGTGTGCTGATGCAAAAAGGTAAGGTTGTGGCTTACGCTTCTCGGCAGCTGAGGCCACATGAAGTCAACTATCCGACGCACGATTTGGAGCTAGCGGCTGTAGTCTTCGCCTTAAAGATTTGGAGGCACTACTTGTATAGAGAGAGATCGATAGTCTACACCGATCATAAGAGTCTGAAGTACCTCTTGACTCAGAAAGATTTGAATTTGAGGCAGCGCAGATGGGTTGAGTTGCTTAAGGACTACGACTGTTCGATTGAGTATCATCCGGGCAAGGCAAACATGGTGGCAGACGCGTTGAGCCGTAAGGTTGTTTCAGACTTAAGAGCGATGTTCGCCCATTTGAGCTTGTATGACGACGGGAGTATTCTGGCGGAGTTGCAGGTTAAACCTACTTGGGTTGAGCAGATCAGAGAGAAACAGTTAGAGGATGAGGTTCTGAGTGCGCGAAGGTTACAAGTGCAGGATGGTGGTTTGGAGGTTCTGTGTTTCCAAGGTAAAGCTTGTATGCCTAAAGATGTTGAGCTGAGGCAGAAGATTCTGCAGGACGCACATAGCAGTCCTTATGCTATGCATCCTGGAGGTAGCAAGATGTATAGGGATCTTAGAGAGCAGTTTTGGTGGCCTGGGTTGAAGAAAGAGGTGACAGAGTTTGTAGGGAAGTGTCTGACTTGTCAGCAGGTCAAGGCTGAGCATCAGTTGCCGTCAGGTTTGCTTCAGCCTGTGAAGATTCCTCAGTGGAAGTGGGAAAGGATAACCATGGATTTCGTCAGTGGACTACCGCTTACGCCAAGCAAGAAGGATTCAGTATGGGTAATTGTGGATCGACTGACTAAATCAGCTCACTTCATTCCGGTGAGGGTTGACTACTCACTTCAGAAGCTAGCGAAGCTGTATGTGTCAGAGATAGTGAGGTTGCATGGTGTGCCAGTTTCGATTATCTCGGATAGGGATCCCAGGTTTACGTCAAGGTTCTGGAAAGCGTTGCATCAGGCTTTGGGTACTCGATTGGATTTCAGCACGGCTTTTCACCCACAGTCTGACTGTCAATCAGAAAGGGTTATTCAGATCTTGGAGGATATGCTAAGAGGTTGTGTTCTGGATTTCAGAGGTAGTTGGGAGGAATTTCTGCCATTGGCTGAGTTTGCCTACAACAACAGTTACCAAGCGAGCATCAAGATGGCACCGTATGAGGCGTTGTATGGTAGGAAGTGTCGCTCACCTACGTGTTGGACGGAGTTAGGTGAACGTCAGTTGTTGGGACCCGAGTTAGTTGCTGAGACAGAAGACAAGGTTAAGTTGATTCAGGCTCGATTGAAGGAAGCTTCGGACCGGCAGAAGTCTTATGCCGATCTTAAGCGGAGAGATATAGAGTTTGCTGTGGGGGATCGAGTTTTTCTGAAGGTCTCGCCGTGGAAGAAGGTGTTGAGGTTCGGAAGGAAAGGCAAGCTAAGTCCGAGGTTTATTGGGCCATATAAGGTTTTGTGACGAATTGGACCAGTAGCGTATCAGCTTGAGTTGCCAGCAGGGCTTAGTCAGATTCACGACGTTTTTCACGTTTCGATCCTTCGGCGTTATCGTTCAGATCCGTCACATGTGGTAGCAGTGGAGGAGATCAAAGTAAACCCAGATTTGACCATGGAAGAAGAACCTGTGCAAATTATAGATAGAGATGTGAGGGTTCTGCATAGGAAGTCTGTGCCTTTGGTTAAAGTTCTTTGGTGGAATCATGGCGTAGAAGAAGCTACGTGGGAACCCGAGAATATGATGAGACAGCAATACCCGCAACTCTTTTGATCAGGTAATTTCGGGGCCGAAATTATTTTTTAAGGGGGGTAGAACTGTAATATCCCGGGTTAGGGGCTATTTTGTTGTTGCATGATATTGCATGTGTTGGGGTGCTATGTTGCTATTTCTATGTCTTAGGGGCTTAGTTGTAGGCTAGGAGTATGCCTGAGTGAATGGGGAAAATTTAGTTTTTGAGCCTTAGGTGTAGGGAGCTGTTGGAGCTGAGGGATATGTATTTTATTTGGTAGTTTGTTACACAAAAAAATGAGGTTGGCAAAGTGGCAAGGCATGTGCCACTTGGAGCTGAGTGTGGCGTCATCTACAAGGGGGAGAGATCCTGAGTTCAAGTCGCAGAGATCCCCTATTTTGTCACTCATTTTGGACGGCATGGAGGAAGAGGTAGAAGGCACTTCGAATTCTTCCTTGGACTTTGTCAACACATTCAAAGGAGGGGTGGAGAGTGAAAGTAGGAGGGAGACTTGGTAAACTCATTTGAATTGAGTGGTGTGGAGTGTTGTGAGGATTATGGCCGAATTTTTGGGGTGTTTGGAGTGGGGGAGTGGACGGCTTGGTGTGGTGTTGGAGATGCCGAAATGCATTTGGCATTTTGGGGTGTTTTTCGGTCACTTTTTGTCAAAAGAAAAGCAAAGTTCTCTCTTTTGTGTTAGTAGCCGAATTTCCAAAGAGCTTTCCTTCATTCTTTCTCTCTTGAAACCGAAATAAGCAACACATATACCTTAGCCGAAACTTGCCTTTGTTTCTCTTAATTCCATTATAGCCGAATGCTCTCTCCCTTTTGTTCTTCTGTTCATTTGTAAGCCGAAACTAGCCTCTCTTCTTCTCAAACTTTCTTTTTCTTTTTCAAACCTTGTAAGCCGAAACCCCATCCTCTAAAATACTATTCACCATTTCTTCTTCTTTCAAACCAAAAGTACCTTCCTATCTGTTCGTTCTATTTTGGTTACTTGGCCGAATACCAACTCTATTTCTTGGCACTTTGTTTACTCTTTTCTTCAACTCTGACCGAAAATTGTGATTGGTATAAATCACCTTGGCCGAATCTTTTGCTCTTCTTTTGGTGCAAGTCTTGGCCGAATCTCTTCTGGTTCTCTCCTAGTGTTGGGTGGCCGAATATAGTTGGTGTTGGGTAAGTGTGTGTTTGGCCGTATGGCCATTTTTCTCTTCTCTAGTACTATGTTGATTGTGGTTTGTCCAAAACTTATGATCGGTTTTGGTTGGAAGGAATTAACCATTGGTTATTATCTCGTATAGGGCTTTTGGATAGTGGAGGTGATCAAGAGGAGTCTTTCTTCCTTGTTAACCGATTAGTAAGTAAAGGGTAAGTGATTGGTATATTATTGTTAGTTCAATCTTTTGATTTCGGTTAAGTCAAAGGTGATTAAAGATTAACTATTTGTCTTTATAGGGTGCCGATTGTTGGAAGGAGAATCACTGCTTGATTCGAGATTTGGTAGGAAACCAAATCAAGTATAAAGGTAAGGGTTTGATATTGACCCCTTTGGTTTATGGTCTTGGCCGAATGAGATAAGTTGTCTAATGCGATTATCTGGCTGATTATAGGAGCAAGATAATCAAGGGGGCTTAGATCAGTTCGAGGGGTTTAAGGCTTTTGTTTACCAGGTGTGTAACTAACACACTTTGTATCTAGTAATATGTGTTAATAATCTGTTTGATTAATAAGTCAAGACAGTTTGAAGGATTGATATGATACCTTATTGGGTGTGATCTCGGACTCGGGTAAGTCAGTGTTATTGTGAGCTTACTGATGATCTATATGATACCATGATTATGGATGTATGTGATATGAGATATGATGTTAAACATATTGGCATGAGTGCATGACTTACATGATACGCATTAGTATGACATGTATGGGTGATATGAGTGGAGGGGGATGATGATATCCGTGTCTTTGGGGCACTGTGTCTTTGGGACACCAGAGGTTTGGCACCTCCAGTGGTTTGGTACCACAAATTGATTATTGTGACTTTGGGTCACCAGAGGTTTGGCATCTCAGCGTCTCATCCCAGTGGCTTAGTACCACGGTGGGTTGGCCCCACGGTTGATTATACGAGATTGACGCCAGTGATTGGGTATCACACGATGGGTTGGCCCCATCATCGGATTGTGACTGCGGTCACCAGTGATTTGGTATCACATGTGTCTTTGGGACACCAGAGGTTGGGCACCTCATTGTGACTCGTCCCTGTGGTTAACACCACCGTGGGTTGGCCCCACTTATGAGATACGGGATTGTCGCTAGTGATTGGGTATCACACGATGGGTTGGCCCCATCATTGGATTATTCGTGACTTTGGGTCACCAGTGGTTTGGCACCACACTTATGGATATCGTGACTTTGGGTCACCAGTGGTTTGGCACCACCAGTGGTTTGGTACCACACGGGGTAGAAAAGGCGATACGGATGGTTAGGATCGGGGTGTATTGACCATGTTGTTATGACTTGATGTGTGTTAGCATGTTGTTTTATCGGGGGGAGATTTATACACTGAGTCTTGCGACTCACTCTCTCCTTTGACCTTTCAGGTGACTCTTAGACGCGGACATGGAGCCGGGATGGACTCGGAGTGCTCATGCCATGCTTAATAAAGATTTGCTCAGACTTAATAAATTTGGTACTTTAGCTTACTATCATTATTATTTGGTTTTATTTTGGGTTGTAAAAGGCCTTTAAGTTATATTTTGCTATGTTATGTTTAAAGTAGATTTGCAATATGTCTTAACAAACGATTTGAGTTTAAATATGCTAAAAACTTAGGAAGACAATGATTTCAAAATTATAGCGCAATGTGTTTTTAAACTATACCATCGGGTATCACACTATGATTTGTTATAAAAAAAAAACTCGAATGATTTTCAAATCAAGACTCGATTTTCTACTAAGTCAAAAGGTTTTAAGTAACAAAGAGATGCAACTTGAATTTCCAAATGTAATAAACTTGTTTAACTTCTTAAAATGTTTTCAAAATGACATATGAAGTTTTCAACAATCAAGCCCAAGATTTCTACAACTCCAAATCTCTTAAAGAGTTTTCATCAATCTTTTAAGCGAAAATTTAACTTCTCAAAAACGTTTTCCTCGTAACATACCAGACCAGGTCGTGGTGTCTTGACCGGGTTTGGGGTGTTACAATTATAAAGGAAAAAATAAAATATAAAAAATATGTTTTTTTTTATTAAAATTGACTATTAAAATAAAATGTTATTAGAGGATTATCATATAGTATGTTAAACTTATTTTTAGATTGGCGATTGTAACCTAAGAGAACAGGTGAGAGGCTAGATTAAAGCAAATATATTAGGCATTGAAATATTCTTAATACTAATTTTATATTAAAATTATTATTAAATATTATTAATAATTATATTAAGAATGTTATTAAATTATATATTATTTTATTAAATTGTATTTAATAATAATTATGTTTATGATTAAATTATTTATTTTTATTTTCATTAAAATATATTTAACAATAATCTTATTAAAATTTTATAACAATAATCATCTACCTACAAAAATTCTATTAAGGGTACTTTGGTCATTTAAGACTTTTTCCTTATACTATTATAACATTTATTCCATTCAACCAAACGTACCTTAATGTTCACCAAAAAGACATCAAATCTTAAACAGCAAAACAACAAAAGAAAAAAGAAAATCAAAAGCAAAACCATAAACCATAAACCATAAACCATAAATCATAAATACAAAATTATCTCTTGAGAATCCAAATTGAACCATTTGGGGATTTCCTCTCCTTGGAGACCCTACTTTCGTTCATTGCTTTATTTCCCCTGAAAGTTGATCATCCCTACCCGTTAGCTCCCTTTTCTGTTCGACGACGAATTTTTATCTACTAGTTCCATCAACTTTCTTTTTCATTGCTTATCCTACGCCACTAGATCCATTGCCTTTTTCGTCGTGGTAATCGTCCTTTTCCATTGGGAATATTGGCACTTGTGACCCAGACTGCCTTCTATCTCTCTCCACATCCTTCATAACAAATCTTGGCACCTCATTTACTAGGTAATTTGTTTCCCCCCTTTTTAGTCCCTCTGTAGCCAAGATGTGTGCCAATTCATCATATTAGATTGGGATTGCTTCTAACCCTCATGCATCGCTCAGTTCCTCTCTAGCCAGATAACACAAGCTAACACTCTTCGTTGCTCTCTGGAACCCGTCTCCATCAAATAAGTTATACATTCCTTATATTCTAAATTGCTCACCTCCTGTGGCCATGTAATGTCCAACCTGTTCCAAATTTCTTCTGTAGTTGTACATTCACGAAAAACATGCTTAAGAGTTTCATCGGTGTTTAAGCATTTGGGGCACTCTGTTCTATTCTCAAGTCCCTTAATAGCTAGATTACTTAGAATAGGAATAAATTTGTTAAAACTTTGTTTCCACGCCAACTTTGCTTTTTTTTTAAATGACTTCTCCATTCTTTATTTATGGCATGAATAGTAGAAAAAGAAAGAAGAGATTTTTTCTGGCTTTTTATCGTAGATAATACAAAATTAATATTTAAACACCTAAATGGTATACCAATACCATTATTGACCTCCTCCAGACGTACTAATGTCCAGAGTGTGAATACTGCAACAAAAGATATATAAATGAGGTGGTGTCTATAAGTATACGAGTTAGATTGTAATATAGTTACAACAAAGTAGGTAAGTTCTCCGAGGATCGTACCCAAGGAATTGCAATTTGGGGAAAATTGTTATTAAACCAATTACCGAAAATAATTACTAATTTACTTGAGTCATGAATTAATATTGTTAATATGGAAGCAAGATGATGATAATATTAATAAACTAAATAAATTGAATTAAACCTAAATCTACTCCTAAGTTTATGTATCGACTTCTCTTATCCTTTGTTTTGACTACGCGAGCTCCTTTAGCCTAGATTCAATTGTTTCACCTAATTAATTATTGATGTAGGGCTCTAATCAATAAACTAGTCAGTACCCTAGCAGGATCTTTTGGTACGTCCACTAGAATAATGAGTTGGTAATGACTACTTATCTCTCGACCTCACATTCCAAACTGGTGTGGGGCTAAGGTGTTCATGGATAGGCCATACCAATTTTGTGTTAATTCCCACCTAAATGACTTTCTAGGGTCGTCAAGCCTAGGGTTTAAGTTCTTCCTCTCCCGAACAGCTAATCTGATAAGAAAATCCTACCTTTCAATCAATTAATAAGATTAATACAATTTAAACCTACGAAATATAGATAAAGTATAAATTGATTATAATCTTTACACAAAATAAAGTATAAATTGATTATAATCTTTACACAAACATTCAACTAACAATGTTAAGAAAGAGATATAAAGAATATAATAAGGGAAAGAGATGCTCATGGATTTATCGATGAAAGCGTAGCTCCGGAACAATCTCCACTCGCTAAAGTCTCACTTCGGAATAGGATTCTCCAATTACAATAACATAAAATGTAACACCCCAAACCCGACCCAGACGCTATGACCGGATCTAGCATGTCACAAAAAAAAGGGTTGTTTAAAAGCTATGCTTTCGTTAAACACTTCGTATTCTGTTTGAAACTTTGAACTTTATTGTTTGTGAAATTCAGATTTGCTATAATTGTTTTCTTGTAAAAACGTTCTTATTATTTTTCGAAAACTTTGTTTATTACTGAAGTTTTGTAACATCCTGAATTATTGGGCCTGTGCATTTTATGTGATAATTGCTTAAAATATTAATTTGAGAATTTGAGGTACAAATGGGGCTCAAATTGGGTTGAGGCCTTGTTTTAAATATTTTGTTTAGACACTCTAGGGGTTTAAATTGAAGTTTTAGTAGTTAAATGGGCATATTGGGTTTGTGGCCCAAAGGAAATGGTGCCACTAGGATGAAGAGAAGCTGGCGTCACTTGTGCATGAGGAAGGCCTAACTTGTGGTGGCTTGAAGCCCAAGTTTTAGTGTAACACCCCAAACCCGGTCAATACGCCACGACCGAATCTGGCATGCCACAGAGGAAAACATTTTGAAGAGAATTGTGTTACCGATTAAATTATAGTGAAAAACTCTTTGTTGCTCTATGTTTGAAGAAATCAGGTGTATAATAAGTTAAAAATTGATAATTTACTTTGAAATTCCATAAATAAAACTTTAAAACTTAGTTGTCAATCCATAGGTTAGAAAACATTTATGCCATTTTAAGAAAAACCCGAATTATTGCTTTGAAAACTGTTTGCAATTTAGTGTAGAAACTTCAATTTGGAAACCATTTAAGTTGTCGAAAACACTTAAGTTGTAATTTTACTATCAAACGATTTATATTACCCGATGGTAAGATTTTGAAAACTGTTGCGTTTTTATAGTTTAGAAAACTTTGGGCTCAATTATTAATTCAATCATGATATTTATTTAGCCATATTTAAAACAAGGCCAAAGCATATAAATAATCCAAAAACATAATTAAAGAGGCCTTATTACAAATTCAAATAAGACGAAAACCAAATTAAAATAAAGTAAAGTACCCAAATCGAAGTTCATGTAAAACCAAATTTTTATTGCATGGCCTCCTCGAGTTCATCCGGCTCCTCATCCGCAATCTACGAATCACCTGAAAAGATAAGGGAGAAGGTGAGTCACCAAGACTCAGTGCATAAATCCTTACCCCGATTAATGCAACATTCTTACACAATTCATAATCAAGCAATATATATAATGCACCCAACCTAGCCATCCATAACTCCTTTTCTACCCCGTGTGGTACCAAACCACTGGTGGTGCCAAACCACTGGTGACCCAAAGTCATGATATCCAATAATGTGGTGCCAAACCACTGGTGACCCAAAGTCACGAATAATCAAGTTGTGGGGCCAGCCCACGTGTGATACCAAATCACTGGCGACGATCCCGTAATATCAAATGTGGGGCCAACCCACTGTGGTGCTAAGCCACTGGGACGAGTCGCTATTAGGTGCCAAACCTCTGGTGTCCCAAAGACATGAAATAATATTGTGGTACCAAACCACTGAAGGTGCCAAACCTCTGGTGTCCCAAATACACTGATATCAAATCCTTCCCCCTCCTCTCATATCACCCATCACAATGCAATATTTATACAAATCATGTCAACATGCTTTATTAGGAATCACATAGCAAATATATCATAAATCGTATCATCATACATCATATTGCAAGAGTCATATCGAAACGGACTTACCCGAATCCTTGCTCATACCCATCAAGGTATCATATCAAGATCTTATAGTTTTCGACTTTAATAACATGATTAGTATACACTTTATAACTCGGTAATATATATATATTAAATATACTAATCAAGTTATTAAAGTCGAAAACTATGAGATCTTCATATGATACCTTGATGGGTATGAGCAAGGATTCGGGTAAGTCCGTTTCGATATGACTCTTGCAATATGATGTATGATGATACGATTTATGATATATTTGCTATGTGATCCCTAATAAAGCATGTTGACATGATTTGTATAAATATTGCATTGTGATGGGTGATATGAGAGGAGGGGGGAGGATTTGATATCCGTGTCTTTGGGACACCAGAGGTTTGGCACCTCCAATGGTTTGGTACCACAATATTATTTCGTGTCTTTGGGACACCAGAGGTTTGGCACCTCATAGCGACTCGTCCCAGTGGCTTAGCACCACAGTGGGTTGGCCCCACATTTGATATTACGGGATCGTCGCCAGTGATTTGGTATCACACGGGGTTGGCCCCACAACTTGATTATTCGTGACTTTGGGTCACCAGTGGTTTGACACCACATTATTGGATATCATGACTTTGGGTCACCAGTGGTTTGGCACCACCAGTGGTTTGGTACCACACGGGGTAGAAAAGGAGTTATGGATGGCTAGGTTGGGTGCATTATATATATTGCTTGATTATGAATTGTGTAAGAATGTTGCATTAATCGAGGTAAGGATTTATGCACTGAGTCTTGGTGACTCACCTTCTCCCTTATCTTTTCAGGTGATTCGTAGATTGCGGATGAGGAGCCGGATGAACTCGAGGAGGCCATGCAATAAAAATTTGGTTTTACATGAACTTCGATTTGGGTACTTTATTTTATTTTAATTTGGTTTTCGCCTTTATTTGAATTTGTAATAAGGCCTCTTTAATTATGTTTTTGGATTATTTATATGCTTTGGACTTGTTTTAAATATGGCTAAATAAATATCATGATTGAATTAATAATTGAGCCCAAAGTTTTCTAAACTATAAAAACGCAACAGTTTTCAAAATCTTACCATCGGGTAATATAAATCGTTTGATAGTAAAATTACAACTTAAGTGTTTTCGACAACTTAAATGGTTTCCAAATTAAAGTTTCTACACTAAAATGCAAACAGTTTTCAAAGCAATAATTCGGGTTTTTCTTAAAATGGCATAAATGTTTTCTAACCTATGGATTGACAACTAAGTTTTAAAGTTTTATTTATGGAATTTCAAAGTAAATTATCAGTTTTTAACTTATTATACACCTGATTTCTTCAAACATAGAGCAACAAAGAGTTTTTCACTATAATTTAATCGGTAACACAATTCTCTTCAAAACGTTTTCCTCTGTGACATGCCAGATTCGGTCGTGGCGTATTGACCAGGTTTGGACTTAACCTTATCCTCAGTCTCTGTAACCAACTCTGGTCCTAACATCTGACGCTCACCCAACTCTGTCCAACATGTAGGTGTGCGACACCTCCTACCATACAACGCCTCATATGGTGCCATCTTAATGCTTGCCTGATAACTATTGTTGTATGCGAACTCAGCTAATGGTAAAAACTCTTCCCAGCTACCTCTGAAATCCAAAACACAACCTCTCAACATATCCTCTAAAATCTGTATGACCCGTTCAGACTGCCCGTCAGACTGTGGATGAAATACGGTACTGAAATCCAACCGCGTACCTAAAGCTTGATGTAACGCTCTCTAAAACCTCGACGTAAATCTAGGATCTTTGTCCGAGATGATCGACACTGGCACACCATGCAACCTCACTATCTCTGCCACATACAACTTAGCTAACTTCTGAAGCTAGTAATCCACCCTTACTGGAATGAAATGAGCTGACTTAGTCAGACGATCCACAATCACCCAAACTGAGTCCTTCTTACTAGGTGTAAGAGGTAATCCACTGACAAAGTCCATAACGATCCTTTCCCACTTCCATTGTGGAATCTTCACCGGCTGAAGTAACCCAGACGGCAACTGATGTTCAGCCTTGACCTGCTGACACGTCAGACATTTACCCACAAACTCAGTTATCTCCCGCTTCAGACCTGGCCACCAAAACTACTCTCTTAAATCCCGATACATCTTGCTACCTCCAGGATGCATAGCATATGGGCTGCTATGTGCGTCCCGAAGAATTCTCTACCTCAACTCGACATCCTTTGGCATACAAGCTCTCCCTTGGAAACACAATACTCCATCACTGGACAAACTATAATCCTCTAAACCACCATTCTGAACCTGCAACCTCCGATCATTCAAACCCTCATCCTCTAACTCTTTCTCCTTGATCTGCTCTAACCAAGTCGACTTGACTTGCAATTCTGCCAACAAACTCCCATCGTCAAACAAGCTAAGACGAGCAAACATCGATCTTAAGTCTGATACAACCTTACAGCTCAACGCGTCTGCCACCACGTTAGCCTTGCCCGGATGATACTCAATTGAACAGTCGTAGTCCTTCAACAACTCAATCCATCTACGCTACCTCAAGTTTAAATCCTTCTGAGTCAAAAGATACTTAAGACTCTTGTGATCCGTGTAGACTATCGACTTCTCTCCGTACAAATAGTGTCTCTAAATCTTCAAAGCGAAAAACACTGCGGCTAATTCCAAGTCATGCGTCGGATAATTAACTCCATGTGGTCTCAACTGTCGAGATGCATAAGCCACTACCTTCCCTTCCTGCATCAGCACACATCCCAAGCCAATATGTGATGCATCACAGAAAACTGTGAATTCCTTGCCTGCCTCAGGTTGAATCAAAACCGGAGCTTCAGTCAGAATCTTCTTCAACTTGTCGAAACTTCCTTGCTACTTCTCGGTCCACACAAATGGAACTCCTTTCCTCAACAACTTGGTCATAGGTGCTGCGATCAAAGAAAATCCCTCTACAAATCTTCGGTAATACCCCGTCAGACCTAGAAAACTCCAAATCTCAGCCACTGACTTAGGCGGCTTCCAATCCAACACTGCTTCGATCTTTCGAGGATCCAGTCTAATCCCCTCAGCTGATACTACGTGACCCAAGAAAGTCACCTCCCTAAGCCAGAACTCGCACTTACTAAATTTAGCATAAAGCTCCTTTTCCCTCAGAATCTGCAACACTACTCGCAAATGCGCATCATGCTCCTCCTCTGACTTGGAGTATACCAAAATATCATCTGTAAATACTACGACAAACTGATCCAAAAACTGCTGGAATACCCGATTCATCATGTCCATGAATGTTGCCGGCGCGTTAGTCAACCTAAACGGCATTACTAGAAACTCGTAGTGCCCATACCGAGTACGAAATGCCGTCTTATGGATATCAACCTCTTTGACCTTTAGCTGATGATACCCAGACCTTAAATCAATCTTGGAGAAAACCGCTGCCCCTTTAAGCTGATCAAACAGGTCATCTATCCTCGGCAAAGGATACTTGTTTTTGATTGTCAGCTTATTCAACTGGCGGTAGTCAATACACATCCGCATCGTACCATCCTTCTTCTTGACAAAAAGTACCGGCGCTCCCCAAGGCGAAACACTTGGTCGAATAAAACCTCGATCCAACAACTCTTGAATCTGAGCCTTTAATTCCACCAATTCCTTCGGTGCCATCCTATACGGAGTGATAGACACTGACCCAGTTTCGGGTAACAGATCTATACTAAATTCAACTTCACGATCCGGAGGCAGTCCCGGAAGTTCTTCTGGAAATACGTCAGCATATTCCTTTACCGTTCGGACATTCCCCACAGTAGAGTCATTAGCCTCCAACGCACATACATGGACTACATATGCCTCATAGTCCTTCCTGACCATCTTCACAGGTTTCAACGTAGGTACGACGTTGGATAGATAATCTCTTCTATTACCTATCATGACCACCTCTTTACCCTCAGCTGTCTTCAAAACCATGCGCTTAGCAGCGCAATCCAGACTTGCCTGATACTTGACCAACCAGTCCATCCCAAGAATCAGATCGAACTCCCCAAACGGCAGTTCCATCAGATCAGCTACAAACACTACCCCTTGGAGTTCTAGGGTACATCCCTATACAACTTATTTACTTCTACAGAGTGACCTAGAGGGCTAAGTACTGTCATCCTCCTAGAAGTAGTCTCAGAGTCTAGGTTCATGGTTTCTACTATACTACTAGCAACATACGAATGCGTCGAACCCACATCTATGAAAGCAGTATATGGTACACCAAAGATTAAGAACGTACCGGTTATGACATCCGGTACGTCGCCCTCCTCTCGACGTCTCGCTGCATACACCAAGCCAGGCTGTCTTGCCTCAGTGTTACTTGCACCTCTGCTCGATGCTCCGCGACCTCGACCAGAACCATTACTTCCTCTACCATTACCACGACTCCTCTGCAGTGACGGTCCCTCCTTTCTGAACTGAGCACGACCTTGACCCTCAGTCTGATTCCTGGCTATCTTACGTGGACAGTCCCTCACACGATGATCCAGCGAGCCACACTCAAAACATCCTTTCCCTCCAGTCCAACATTCGCCCCAATGAAATTTTCCACATCGGTTACACTGTGTTGGTCCCTGATTAGCAGTAACAGGCCTTCCAGATTGATTCGGCCCACTCTGCCTAACCCTCTTCTGAGAATTACCGGCTGACCCTGATGATCCAAAACCTCTCTTATGTCTATTCTTGTCGTGACTCTGCCTTACAGATTCTTTTATCCCTTCAGCTATCTTAGTCTTTTCAACTAGCGCAGCAAACTCTCACTCCTGATGTGGAGCAATCAGCAATCTCAGCTCGTCCCTCAATCCATCCTCGAACCGAACACATCGCTCGTACTCCGAAGCCACGATACCTCTAGCATACCGGATCAAACTTAAAAAATTCTGCCACATATTCTAATACGGACTTACTCCCCTGAACTAAACTCAGAAATGCCTTCCGCTGCGCATCAATGTAGCTAGCTCCAACATATTTCTTCTGATACGTTGCCTTAAAATAATCCCAAGTGAGATCCTCCACTACAGCACTATCCCACACCGTGAGCCACCACTGGTATGACTCATCCCGAAGAAGCGACACTATCCCTTTCAGCTTTTCCTCAGCATTCAGATCCAAGTCATCCATGATTCGCTCCGTCGCCTCTAACCAATACTCAGCCGTACTGGGAGCCACACCAGAAACACCCCGAAATACCTCAGCTCCATTGGCTCGGAGTCGCTCAAGTACAGATTTCCGAGCTCCCGCGCCTCCACCTACTCCAGCTACCCTCTCAAGAACTCGCAGCATCGCCTGAGACACTGCGTCATCCCCCGTTTGATCCTGATGCTCAACTCCAACCGCTGGTGGTGGGGGTGGTGGTACCTAATTCTCGGATCCTTGACCAGACCTCACTGGCTCAGACACAGCCATCCTACCTCGACCACGTCCACGCATAATACGACCCCGACCACGAGTGCTCATGTCTAAAGTCTCGACTTATCTGATTTAAAAGTTTTATGCTTAGACATTATTCCACTATCTTTAAAACACAGTTTTATGAATAATTTTAATAAGAAGTTGTTCCGCGAGTACATCCAACCTATAGTTATGAGTCTCTAGAGTAGTTCCTACTACTATACAGTTATGCCATCATCATCATAATCGTACCATCAAAATCAACAGTTTGAGGTACTTACCTGGGCGGATTGTTGCCGGAGACTCGGTGCCATGCTTTTCAAATAATTTCAAACAAAAACATTTTAAGACCATACTTTAAAACATTTTGGGCCTTGGGCCCACAGCCGAGCCTTTGAACTTGGGCTCTGATACCAATTTGTAACACCCCAAACTCGGTCAATACGCCACGACCGAATCTGGCATGCCACAGAGGAAAACGCTTTGAAGAGAATTGTGTTACTGATTAAATTATAGTGAAAAACTCTTTGTTGCTCTATGTTTGAAGAAATCAGGTGTATAATAAGTTAAAAACTGATAATTTACTTTGAAATTCCATAAATAAAACTTTAAAACTTAGTTGTCAATCCATAGGTTAGAAAACATTTATGCCATTTTAAGAAAAACCCGAATTATTGCTTTGAAAACTGTTTGCAATTTAGTCTAGAAACTTCAATTTGGAAACCATTTAAGTTGTCGAAAATACTTAAGTTGTAATTTTACTATCAAACGATTTATATTACCCGATGGTAAGATTTTGAAAACTGTTGCGTTTTATAGTTTAGAAAACTTTGGGCTCAATTATTAATTCAATCATGATATTTATTTAGCCATATTTAAAACAAGTCCAAAGCATATAAATAATCCAAAAACATAATTAAAGAGGCCTTATTACAAATTCAAATAAGACGAAAACCAAATTAAAATAAAATAAAGTACCCAAATCGAAGTTCATGTAAAACCAAATTTTTATTGCATGGCTTCCTCGAGTTCATCCGGCTCCTCATCCGCAATCTACGAATCACCTGAAAAGATAAGGGAGAAGGTGAGTCACCAAGACTCAGTGCATAAATCCTTCTCCCGATTAATGCAACATTCTTACACAATTCATAATCAAGCAATATATATATAATGCACCCAACCTAGCCATCCATAACTCCTTTTCTACCCCGTGTGGTACCAAACCACTGGTGGTGCCAAACCACTGGTGACCCAAAGTCACGAATAATCAAGTTGTGGGGCCAACCCACGTGTGATACCAAATCACTGGCGACGATCCCGTAATATCAAATGTGGGGCCAACCCACTGTGGTGCTAAGCCACTGGGACGAGTCGCTATGAGGTGCCAAACCTCTGGTGTCCCAAAGACACGAAATAATATTGTGGTACCAAACCACTGGAGGTGCCAAACCTCTGGTGTCCCAAAGACACGGATATCAAATCCTTCCCCCTCCTCTCATATCACCCATCACAATGCAATATTTATACAAATCATGTCAACATGCTTTATTAGGAATCACATAGCAAATATATCATAAATCGTATCATCATACATCATATTGCAAGAGTCATATCGAAACAGACTTACCCGAATCCTTGCTCATACCCATCAAGGTATCATATCAAGATCTCATAGTTTTCGACTTTAATAACATGATTAGTATATTTAAAATATATATATTACTGAGTTATAAAGTGTGTAAGGTACACACCTGTCACTAACGCAAGCACTAAATCCCGAAGACCCGATCTACAGCACTCGATCTCCTTGTCGTACATTCGGCCAAACCACAAAACTATAACTAAGGCCATTCAGCCACACCAACAAATCCCGAAGGGTTATCGTACAAAATACTAAATCTTACCTATTAGCTTACCCAAAACGATTGTTAGAGAATTAAGGCTTGAGTCGATTACTTCCAAAATCCCGAGGAGTCTAGAAGAAAAATCGGTTCCTTCGAATAGTTAGAACCTTACAACAAATACCCAAAAATTCGACCTTTGCCCTCAAGAAAAACGACATAGAAAAGAGAAAAGAAACAAAGGAAATACGGCCATGAATACTTACCCCCTTCCAAAACCGATTGAAGAAAACCAAATGAAGACCTACTCTTGTTGATATTCGGCCAAGACAAATCAAAAAGAGAATGGGAAGTTTCGAAAATATGGTTAAATGGTGAAGGGAATTTCGGCTATGGTTGATTTGTAATAACAAAAAGGATTCGGCTAGAGTAGAGAAAGAGAAAGGAAAAAGGAAGAAAAAGAAAGAAATTGCAATGGGAGAGGGATGTTTTAGGTTTTGAGCAAAAGTGGAAGAAAGAAAAAGAGAAATGGGGAGAAGGAAGATTCGGCCAACCACTAAAGATGAAGAAAGAGATGAAGGGAAAAGGGTTGGTTTTAGGCTACAAAGAAAATAAAATATGAGAGAGACTCAAATGAATATTCGGCCAAATGCCTAAGAGAAAATTCGGCAAACCACAATGGTCTTTTCGGCTTTGACACAAAACAAGAAAACAATGCCAAAACTAAAACAAAATTGTACCTAATGCCCAAGACACAATCGGCTAAGGAGGAAGATTTTGGAGAGGAAAAGAACAAAATGCAAAAGATGCACAAAATGCAAGAATTGACCAACTAAAACCCCCCCAAATTCCTATCAACATTCGGCCAACCCCCTAGACACCCATACCGTCCACATTCATGTCAAACTTTCTACACAAAACTTTCCATAGCATAACACCTTACATCATGCCTTATGTTCTCACATCAACCTTTAATCAAATGATTTCTTTCCCAAACATCAAGCTTTCCTAATCTATTATTCAACTTGCCATAAAAAGTTAAAGTCCAACTTACCATATGTATAGTTTGACCAACACTTAATGTAAGGTGCATAAAAATAAAGTCTTCCAAATGCAATCCATGCTACTCGAACCACTTCCCTCAAGCAACCCTCCAAGCGCCATAACCACCTTGCCACTAACTCCTCATGTGCTAGAATTTAACACTTAAATTAACTTAAGTGTCAGGTTCACCTAATCCACTTCACTAAATTTTCAATACTAAGAATTATTCTAGCTTCATAAATAAAATCAAGCCTTCACAAGACTATGCTAAACACACAAAATTCATCCCAAGCCAACACAAATAATAAGATAATATTCTAATTTTTAGGATGTTACATTTAGGGCAAAATTTTGGCACTTAGATGAGTAAGGGGGGACGGCACAAGGCTAAATTTTAGGGATTTTATTGTGTGGATAATAAGCAGATAAAGGCTATTTTTAAGGAGATAATAGATCGAAGATAGGAGCTAACTTTAAGTGTTTAGTGTTAGCCGAAACTTTGAAGAATTCGAAAAGAAAAGGGCATCCGGTTTTGGCTTAAGGTGTATATGCCGAAATTGCTAGCAAGTTCTCTCATCTTTCTCTTTTCTCTGCCGAAATTCCTATACCATTCTCTGCTCTTTTTCTTTTTCTGACAGAAACCCCAACCCTTGAAGTCTCAATTACCGAAACCCTGCTATTCTTTTCTTTTGGCCGAATCTCTCTATCCACTCTTTGCCTATATTTTTCAAATCCTTTGTTCTTCCAAAAGCCAAAAACACAAAGATCACACCTCCTGAAGTTGTCGAATTCTCTTCAAAGTAGTCTGCTTGTGTCGAATTTTGAAGGAAATAATAGGTAAGTGTTGATTTTGGGATTTCAATGTTTTTTCGACTGTTCAAAGTCCCTAGCCGAATGGCTATTTAGAAACTAATCTCTTATTTCACTCTTATTTTCGGCATTCTGGGATCTGAAGAGGAGTCAATCACGTAGATCTCTAAGTCATAAGTTCAGTAATACTCTAATCAAGGTACTTTCGGGATTTCAAGGTAAGGAAGTCTATTGAGTTTAGTGTGTAAAATTGGGTAGAACACTAACCATGGCCGATTATAGGAGAGGGCCTATTTTCACATCTTTCCGGCTTTTTGAGCAAGTTGTAGATCGGTTTAGCAAGAGTATCGACATTAATCAGGTGTGTAACCTTTCACACTATTAGATTGGTTGCTTATATATATATATGAATAAATATGCTATACTCTGTTAAATGCCGAAATCCCGGCATAACGTTTGAAAACCCGAGAAGGGTAAAGGCTAAATATCAGGTTAGTATTTTCTGCCACTCTTCAGTGAATGTTCTGTTAAAAACGATATGTTTCATATGTCAATTTCTATGTATGCTTGGGGTTGGGTGATTGATGAAGGGGAAGTGATCTGTTCTGGTGGCTTATGCCATTTCAGCCTGGTGACTCTGTCACAACTTTGACGATGAGCAGCTAACTGTAGCATGACTGCCATCGATGGTGTGTAGCGGTGTGGGTTGATTGTAGAAATCCCTAATGGTGCGATTGGCAGGTAAGGGTGATGTGTCGCGGATGTAAACCTAGGAATGGGTTGGGTTTTATGTATGTTATTTTCTGTACTGTGTTTTATGTTCTGATATGTGGGCTAAGGCCCAATCTAACGGTGCTTGAGGGTTGCACACTGAGTCTCGCGACTCACCCTTTTATTTTAACAATTTCAGGTGACACTTAGCGCACCGGACCGGGCTGGAGAGGAGAGCAAGGTGGCCATGCAAAAGAGCATTTGGATTCAGCGAAAAGACTTTAGTTTATTATTTTATATTTTTATTTAAGTGGGTTTTAAATATGGTTGTAATAAGGCCTTGGGCCACTAGACTATTATACTTTGTTTTCGATTTTAATTTTGGGCTTTTATTATTTTTAGACACTTAAACTTTAAGTAAACTAAGGCATGAATTAAGGTTTTATATTTAATTCATAAATCAACAATTTAAATTTATATCTTATTTAAACCTATCAGGTTTTTAGGTTTTCCCAAACGGAAGACTAAATACAAGAAAAATATTTCCCGAAATCGCGACATGTTTTACTAGATTTCCTTAGTGACATGCCAGATCCGGTTGCAATGTTTGGGCCGGGTTTGGGGTGTTACAAATTGGTATCAGAGCCCGATTCAAAACTCGGCTCTGGGGGTTTTTGGGCTCAAAACGTTTTCTAAAAATGGGCTTTTGAAACATGCATGTTTTTAAATGATAACAGGTCTGTTAGCTCGGCATGGCACCTGCGTCTCCGGCCCAAGTCCGCCAGGTAAGTATTCTAAACTCACTGTGTGTTATATGTATATATGTGGGCTTGTTGGGCCTTATGGGACGTAGACCATCTAAGTTGGAACTTTATGGACACTAGGCCTAGCTTAAACAACTTTCTAAAAGCTCATATGACTTAATTTCACTAAACAAACCCGTAAATGAGTTGTAAGGCTTGGGTGTGGCAACAGGCATACGCATGTCTAGGATTGGATCCGGAAGAGCCTGGTATTTAAGCAGTCCTAGTGACTCACCTCCTCTTTGCTGGAACCTTACCTGGTGCGTAGTGACTGTTCACCTTAGCCGAGTTAGGGTGTGGCAATAGACATACGCATGTCTAGGAGTGGATTTAGGGAGAGCTTGGTATTTAAGCAGTCCTGGTGACTCACCTCCTCTTCACTAGAATCTTACCTGGTGCGTAGTGACTATTCATCATAGCTACAAGGATTTGTTGATGGGCTAAACCTTATAATTAAAACCCGAAAGGGACCAGCCGCCCTATTTTAAAAAAAATCCCCAAGTTTTGTAAAATTTTCAAAATACATTTGATTTATGAAAAATTTCCAATCAACCATGTTTTGAAAACTTTACCCGAAAAAAAACCTCATGTTTACAAGAGTAACCCGGACTAAGAAACTAGATTTACCAAAAGTACCCTTGTTTTAAAAAAAAACAACAACAACAACAAAATATCCAAGGTTTGTAAAAATTACCAAATACCCTTGTTTTGCAAAATGACCAAAATACCCCTGGTTTGTAAAAATTACCAAATTACCCTGGATTTCAAAATTACTGAAATACCCCTGGATTATAAAATTACCAAAATACCCCCGGATTGCAAAATTACCAAAATACCCTTATTTCATAAAATCACCAAGGAACCCTATTTTGAAAAATTACAAAAATACCCCTAGGTAGTGAAACAACGAAAACACCCTTACGTGATGAATGTAAGTGCTTGGATGCTATTTGTATGTTGATGATTGAATGTATGTGTTTCCTAGAATTAGAGGATACGGACTTGAAACTGTATTGTGAATGTGAATTCGAAAGAACTACTCTTAAAACTATTATTCATAAGACTGTTCGTGGTTAATTAGTGGAAGAAAATTAATGATTCATAAAATTCTTAATCAGATAAACGCCAATCGGAAGAATGAGTACAAGGGGCCGAGGATGTCCACCGCGTGGATGCGGTAGGGGTAGGATGACCTTGTCTGAGCCAGTAGGGTCTGGCCATGGATCAGGAAACGAGATGCCGAATCCGCCAACTGTGGAGGGAGAGTTACGGGATCAGGCGACCGGAGATGATGCTGTATCTCAGGCGATGTTGAGGGTTTTAGAGAGGGTTGCTGGAGTAGGCATGGGCACAGGAGCCCAGAAATCTGTGCCGGAGCGGCTTAGGGCCAATGGGGCAGAAGTGTTTAGGGGAGTTTCTGGCGTAGCCCCTAACATAGCTGAGTATTGGATGGAAGCGACTGAGCGCATATGGATGACTTAGATTTCACGGTGGAGGAGATGTTGAAAGGGGTCGTGTCTCTTCTTCGAGACGAGGCTTATCAGTGGTAGCTCACGATGAAGGAGGGTACTGCCGCAGATCGGATTGACTGGGACTTCTTTAAGGAGTCAATCCAGGGAAAGTATGTTGGGGCCAACTATGTGGATGCGCAGAGGAAGGCATTTTTGAATCTGGTGCAGGGAAGTAAACATGTGGCTGAATATGAGGCAGAATTTCTGCCCTTGAGCCGCTACGCTCGAGGAATGGTAGCAACCAAATATGAACGTTGTGTTCGGTTCGAGGATGGTTTACGGAATGAGTTAAGGGTTTTGATAGCACCGCAGAGGGAGAGAGATTTTGCGATTTTGGTGGAAAAGGTTAAGATAGCTGAGGAAGTAAAACGGACTGAGAGACAGGAAAGAGATAAGGAGCAAGGAAGGAATAAGAGAAATTTTGGGCTGGAAAGAGCATCTGGGAATTTTCAGAAGAGGCCTAAGACTGATGGGCCAGCTCGTGCTCCGACACCTGCTGCGAATCAGAATCGATTATGTAATTGGTGCGGGAAAGCACATTCTAAGGAGTGTAGAAGAAGAACCGGTGGATGTTTCAGGTGTGGATCCACGGAACATATGATTAAGGACTGTCCACAGAAGGATCAGGTCCAGCCAGCTGGACGGGGTTCTGATCAGGCTGGGAGAGGTGGTCAGCCAGTGCCGAGGGGTCTTGGCCCAGGTAGAGGAGGAAATGGGGCTGGTCGTGGTCGTGTAGCACCTGGTAGAGGTGCAGGTAATGTAGATGCAAGGCAGCCGGGTCTAGTTTATGCAGTTCGTCGACAGGAGGATGGTAACGCATCGGATGTCATAACAGGTACGTTTCTTATTGCCGACAACCCTTTTCTTGCCTTGATTGGTATTGGGTCAACCCACTCCTATGTTGCATGTTCAATATCTGAGACCCTAAGTATAGACTCTGAAACAATTACTAGGAAGATGACCGTGGTTAGTCCCCTAGGGCAATCTAGGGTAGTAGACAAGCTATTTAAGGATGTACCTTTAGAGACTCAAGGGGTAGTGTTTCCAGTAGACTTAATGGAATTGCCATTTGGAGAGTTTGATCTTATTCTAGGAATGGATTGGTTAACTAAGCATCGTGCTAAGTTAGACTGTGAGACCAAGCGTGTGGTGTTGAGTACCCCGGAAGGCGGGGAGGTGGTTGTGTTAGGGAAAAGAAGGAACTATTTGTCTAACATAGTACCGGCGTTGAAGGTTGTTAAGATGATTCGGAAAGGATGCAACGCCTTCATAGCTTGTATTAGTGCTTTGGATGCTAAGGAGGTGACTGTCGATGAGGTTCGAACAGTCAAGGATTTCGCGGATGTCTTCCCGAAGGAGTTGCCAGGATTACCCACGAATCGCGAAGTGGAGTTTGGAATAGAACTACTTCCGAGTGCTCCGATATCCATTGCTCCTTATCGAATGGCACAGAAGGAGTTGGTGGAACTCAAAGCTCAGATCCAGGAGCTTTTGGATCGAGGATTTATCCGACCGAGTGTGTCTCCATGGGGAGCGCCGGTCCTATTCGTGAAAAAGAAGGACAGATCCATGCGTATGTACGTGGACTATCGTCAACTGAATAAGTTGACGATTAAGAACAAGTACCCATTGCCAAGAATCGACGACCTGTTCGATCAGCTTAAAGGAGCTTCAATCTTTTCAAAGATTGATCTAAGGTCGGGTTATCATCAGTTAAAGGTGAAGGAAGGGGACATTCATAAGATGGCGTTTCGAACACGCTACGGTCATTATGAGTTTTTGGTAATGCCGGTCGGTTTGACGAATGCGCCAGCAGCATTTATGGATATGATGAACTGGGTGTTCCAACCATATCTTGATCGGTTCGTGGTGGTGTTCATCGACGATATTCTGGTTTACTCCAAGACCGAGGAGGAGCATGATGCACATCTTCGTGTGGTGTTGCAAATTCTAAGGAAAAAGCAGCTGTACGCTAAGTTCAGTAAGTGTGAGTTCTGGCTGAAGGAAGTGACCTTCTTAGGACATGTGGTTTCCGCCGAGGGAATTAGGGTAGACCCTCGGAAAATAGAAGCTGTATTAGATTGGAAACCGCCGAAGTCTGTGGCGAAAATTCGAAGTTTATTGGGATTGGCAGGGTATTACAAGAGATTTGTTGAGGGGTTCTCTTCAATAGCGACACCTTTAACTAAGCTGTTTAGGAAGGGAGTATTGTTTGTATGGACTGATAAACAGCAGGAGAGCTTTGAGAAGCTGAAGAGAATCTTGACGGAAGCGCCAGTATTGATTCAGCTAGAGGCGGGAAAAGAATTTACCGTCTACTGTGATGCATCACACACAGGTTTAGGGTGTGTGTTAATGCAAGATGGAAAAGTTGTTGCATATGCATCTCGACAATTGCGACCGCATGAATTGAAGTACCCTACACATGATTTAGAATTGGCGGCGGTAGTGTTTGCTCTAAAGATTTGGAGGCATTACCTGTATGGGGAGAAGTCGATTATTTACACGGACCATAAGAGTCTGAAGTATATCCTTACCCAGAAGGAGTTGAATCTGAGGCAGAGAAGGTGGGTCGAGCTGTTAAAGGACTATGACTGCTCGATCGAATATCACCCGGGTAAGGCTAACGTGGTGGCAGATGCGCTAAGTAGGAAGGCGATATCGGAGTTAAGGGCGATGTTCGCTCATCTTAGCCTGTATGAAGATGGTAGTTTGGTAGCTGAACTTCAAGTAAGACCTTTGTGGACAAGTCAGATCAAAGAGAAGCAACTTTTGGATGATGTTTTGAGTACTCGGATCTGACAAGTGCAGAATGGTGAAGGGGGGATTATAGTTGGAATGATGATGGAGTTTTGTGTTTCCGAGGGAAGGTTTGTATGCCAAAAGATGTGGAGTTAAGGCAGATGATTCTTCGGGAATCGCATAGTAGCCCTTATGCTATGCATCCTGGAGGGGTTAAGATGTATCGGGACTTGCGCGAGCAGTTCTGGTGGTCAGGTTTGAAGCGAGAAGTGATGGAGTTCGTGGGAAAGTGCTTGACGTGTTAACAGGTGAAAGCGGAACACCAGTTGCCTTTGGGGTTATTGCAACCGGTGAAGATTCCTCAGTGGAAATGGGAGAGAATCACCATGTATTTTGTTAGTGGGTTACCTCTTGCGCCCACTAAGAAGGATTCGATTTGGGTAATCGTGGATCGGTTGACGAAGTCTACTCACTTCATACCGGTTCGAGTGGACTTTCCTCTACAGAAGTTAGCTAAGTTGTACGTGGCTGAGGTTGTGAGATTACATGGTGTACCTGTGTCGATTATATCAGATAGGGACCCCAGGTTCACGTCACGATTTTGGAAGGCTCTTCATCAAGCAATGGGAACAAGGTTAGACTTTAGTACCGCTTTTCACCCACAGACGGATGGTCAGTCTGAGAGGGTAATTCAGATCTTGGACGATATGCTAAGGGGTTGTATAATCGATTTTAGGGGTAGTTGGGAGGAATATTGGCCTTTGGCAGAATTCGCATACAATAACAGCCATCAGTCCAGTTTTCAGATGGCGCCTTACGAAGCATTATACGGACGGAGATATCGTACCCCTACTTGTTGGACGGAGTTAAGTGAACGTCAGGTGTTGGGTCCTGAGCTAGTTTCGGAGACGAAAGAGAAAGTTAAGTTAATACGGGCTCGGTTGAAGGAAGCGTCTGATCGGCAGAAGTCTTATGCGGATCTAAAGTGAAAGGAATTGAAATTTGCAGTAGGAGACGAAGTCTTTCTAAAGGTATCTCCATGGAAGAAGGTGATGAGGTTTGGACGAAAGGGTAAGCTAAGTCCTCGGTTTATTGGGCCTTATCGGGTGCTAGAACGTGTGGGCCCAGTGGCTTATCGTTTGGAGTTGCCTTCAGAGTTAGAGCAGATACATGACGTGTTTCATGTCTCGATGTTAAGACGATATCATTCTGATCCATCGCATGTGGTGCCGGTGGAAGAGATTGAAGTAAAACCAGATCTATCCTTTGAGGAGGAACCAGTGCAAATCCTGGATCGAGACGTAAAAGTGTTGAGAAGGAAGTCCATCCCTTTGGTCAAAGTCTTGTGGCGAAATCACGGTGCAGAAGAGGCAACGTGGGAGCTAGAGGATGTTATGCGACAATAGTATCCCCATCTCTTTCGATCAGGTAAATTTCGAGGCCGAAATTTATTTTAAGGGGGTAGAACTGTAACATCCCGAATTATTGGGCCTGTGCATTTTATGTGATAATTGCTTAAAATATTAATTTGAGAATTTGAGGTACAAATGGGGCTCAAATTGGGTTGAGGCCTTGTTTTAAATATTTTGTTTAGACACTCTAGGGGTTTAAATTGAAGTTTTAGTAGTTAAATGGGCATATTGGGTTTGTGGCCCAAAGGAAGTGGTGCCACTAGGAGGAAGAGAAGTTGGCGTCACTTGTGCATGAGGAAGGCCCAAATTGTGGTGGCTTGAAGCCCAAGTTTTAGGGCAAAATTTCGGCACTTAGATGAGTAAGGGGGGACAGCAGAAGGCTAAATTTTAGGGATTTTATTGTATGGATAATAAGCAGATAAAGGCTATTTTTGAGGAGATAATAGATCAAAGATAGGAGCTAACTTTAAGTGTTTAGTGTTAGCCGAAACTTTGAAGAATTTGAAAAGAAAAGGGCATTCAGTTTTGGCTTAAAGTGTATATGCCGAAATTGCTAGCAAGTTCTCTCATCTTTCTCTTTTCTCTGCCGGAATTCCTATACCATTCTCTACTCTTTTTCTTTTTCTGACAGAAACCCCAACCCTTGAAGTCTCAATTGCCAAAACCCTACTATTCTTTTCTTTTGGCCGAATCTCTCTATCCACTCCTTGCCTATATTTTTCAAATCCTTTGTTCTTCTAAAAGCCGAAAACACTAAGATCACACCTCATGAAGTTGCCGAATTCTCTTCAAAAGAGTCTGCTTGTGCCGAATTTTGAAGGAAACAATAGGTAAGTGTTGATTTCGGGATTTCAATGTTTTTTCGGCTTTTAAAAGTCCCTAGCCGAATGGCTATTTAGAAACTAATCTCTTATTTCACTCTTATTTTTGGCATTCTGGGATCTGAAGAGGAGTCAATCACGTAGATCTCTAAGCATAAGTTCAATAATACTCTAATCAAGGTACTTTCGGGATTTCAAGGTAAGGAAGTCTATTGATTTTAGCGTGTAAAATTGGGTAGAACACTAACCATGGCCGATTATAGGAGAGGGCCTATTTTCACATCTTTCCAGCTTTTTGAGCAAGTTGTATATCAGTTTAGCAAGAGTATCGACATTAATCAGGTGTGTAACCTTTCACACTATTAGATTGGTGGCTTTTATATATATATGAATAAATCTGCTATACTCTGTTAAATGCCGAAATCCCGGCATAACATTTGAAAACCCGAGAAGGGTAAAGGCTAAATATCAGGTTAGTATTTTCTGCCACTCTTCAGTGAATATTCTGTTAAAAACGATATGTTTCATATGTCAATTTCTATGTATGCTTGGGGTTGGGTGATTGATGAAAAGGGAAGTGATCTGTTCTGGTGGCTTATGCCATTTCAGCCTGGTGACTCTGTCACACACTCTGTTTCTAGTGGCTCTAGCCATTTCAACCTGGTGACTCTGTCACAACTTTGACGATGAGCAGCTAACTGCAGCATGACTGCCATCGATGGTGTGTAGCGGTGTGGGTTGATTGTAGAAATCCCCTAATAGTGTGATTGGCAGGTAAGGGTGGTGTGTAGCGAATGTAAACCTAGGAATGGGTTGGATTTTATGTATGTTATGTTCTGTACTATGTTTTATGTTCTGATCTGTGGGCTAAAGCCCAATCTAGCGGTGCTTGAGGGTTGCACAATGAGTCTCGTGACTCACCCTTTTATTTTAACAATTTCAGGTGACACTTAGCGCACCGGACCGGGCTGGAGAGGAGAGCAAGGTGGCCATGCAAAAGAGCATTTGGATTCAGCGAAAAGACTTTAGTTTATTATTTTATATTTTTATTTAAGTGGGTTTTAAATATTGTTGTAATAAGGCCTTGAGCCACTAGACTATTATACTTTGTTTTCGATTTTAATTTTGGGCTTTTATTATTTTTAGACACTTAAACTTTAAGTAAACTAAGGCATGAATTAAGGTTTTATATTTAATTCATAAATCAACAATTTAAATTTATATCTTATTTAAACCTATCAGGTTTTTAGGTTTTCCCAAACGGAAGACTAAATACAAGAAAAATATTTCCCGAAATCGCGACATGTTTTACTAGATTTCCTTAGTGACATGCCAGATCCGGTTGTAATGTTTGTGCCGGGTTTGGGGTGTTACAAGTTTAATTAAGAAATTGTCGAAACGTGATATTTTAAAAAAAACGGTTATTGTCGTCTTAAGAAAACCCTGGGTTTAATCATTAATAATTTAAAAATAGCTGAAATGAAAGTTTAAAAGGAAATAAAATCGAATGACATTATTACATAATATTAACCCCAAAATTAAATAATCATAAAACAAAGTAAAACCGGATTTACTAATTTTCGTGAAAAGTAACTCCAATGTATGGCCACCACCGAGTCCTCCGCAGCTCCAAATCCTTTAACACTGGGGATTACCTGCAGGGTTAAGAGAAAGGGGGTGAGTTAAGAGAACTCAGTGTGTAATCCCCTAAACAGTCACTAACTGGGCCTGAGCCCTTACAGTATCAATCTGGGCCTAAGCTCTATAACCATGGTAATGCAATAATGAAATGCAGCCCAACCTAATCCAACCAATCACACCCCCGTACCAACCAATCGTCACCTGTGGGGATCAAGTCAACCCACCCCGCCAATCACACCAATATTGCAGACAAGCTGCTAATCACGATATTTTTGGCTGAGCCACCAAGAATAATAGTATATATTTGTGGCATAGCCACCAAAAATAATATGTGGCAAAGCCACCAGGCTACACATCCTCCGATCATCAATCCCAACCCATGCAACAAGTTATTAAATGCAATGTATCAACATATAAAAATGTAACCAAAATCATTTACATAATATTCAACCATAATATAGGGTATATCGGACATTTCCACCCCTTTAGGGGTATTTTGGTAATTTCGTAACCCAAGGGTATTCCGGTAATTTGCCCTCCAAGGTATTTCGGTAATTTCGCAACCCAGGGGTATTTTGATAATTTACCCTCCAAGGGTATATCGATAATTTCGCAACCCAAGAGTATTTTGGTAATTTACCCTCCAAGGGTATTTCGGTAATTTAGACATCTAACGGCCTTTTCGAAGGCCTACTGTTGCCTCGAGCGACTCAGGACCCCTTTTTGGGTTTTTCTGGTAATATTGGGCCTAGAAACCATTCTAGGCCCAAACGGGCCCACATACTCGTGTGGCCCATTTGACACATTTTCGGTCTAGGCTTTGCAAACTTCGCACTCGCATCAATCGTTCAGTATTTCTCCGTCGATATTGTCCATGTGGGCCCATTAGCCCATTGGGCCCATTTAGCCCATTTCGGCTCGATTAGGCCCGTTACAGCCTCAGTTTTGCGAGAGTGCTCGTGACACTCTTTACGATCTACCACCATCATTCGTGTCTCGGTTTATCATCGCGAGCGTTCGCACACTCGAGTAATTAAAGTTGCCGGCTTTTCGACTTTTTGCCTTTTGGCCAATTCACAGAACATCGCACGCATTATCAAGATGGGTGTGAGATTACACACCTGATTTGGATTGCCGAAAGAACCACTCTTCGTTGCCCCTAGAAAAACAACGATCAAAAGTTAGCCTCAACTTCTCAAAAGATTTCATAAACCTGAATTCATTACATCACTAGAATCATTTACCCCAAAACGTAATCTCCCTTACAGAGTTCTAGAATTCGGCCTTGCTTCCTGGCTACCACCACAAGTTCCTAAAAGAAAATAATTGATGCACCAAAGAGGTTAGCATCTAAGCAACATTTGGCCCTCCTATAAGAAAGAAAAAAAATGATGCCAAATTCACAAAATAGGATCACATGAATACCATTAACATCAAATTAAAAGGTAAACGAATAACTTCACCTTTACCCAAGACCAACGCTAACAGCCTATGCCCGTTGTTTGCTAAAGAATTCCGTCTACACCCCAGGAAGAGTTTCGGTTTAGGCTAAGTAAAGAGGGAAGAAGGAATAATGACTGAGAGAGTGTGGCATTCGGTCAAAGAAAGAAAGATGATGTAAAGAGAAAAAGAAATAACATAGGAATAGAGGCTTACCAATTAAAGAATACAAGATGAAAAGGGCATGTAGAAAGGATTCGGTACTGGAAGAAAAGTGGTTAGAAAAAGAATTCGGCAACATATGTTTAGGCAACAACAAGTGAGAAGAATAGTGTTTGAAGAACTAAGAAGAAGAAAGAATAGAAAGCTTGGGGTTTCGGCCAAGAAAATTGAAGCAAGATGTCCCGAAATACTATAGCCGAAAAATGCAAAAGATAAAAATCTCTCAAAAGAACACTTGAGAAAAATCAGCACTCTTACCACACAAGACCGAATATGCTACCAAAAGTGACCCCTCATCACCGAAATTCTCCTCCCCACACACTCCCAAATTCGGCCACGACCACCTCTCACCCCAATCCCTTGATTCTCTCCTTAGTTTCCTCCCCACATTGCTCTCCACCTCCTATTCAAACCGTTTGACTTATTCCCCAACCTCCATGGCAGAGTTTGAACCCAACTCTGCTTCCTCCTCTTCCAAGGCACAAAATAAAAGCTATCCATTGCAGTTGGTGAGATTCGAACTCCTCCCCTCCTTGCACTCCCCTTGACGCCACACCACCTTGCCACATGCTTACCTTGTGTTAATAAAACACACACTAATATAAATAAGCCCTACCTACACCAGCTCTCCCCACTAAAGAGCCTAAAACCAAAATTTTCCCAGAGCTTGGCCTCGACCCTAGGCCTCCCTAGAGCCCCTAAACATCCTCAAACAACCCACAGAGCAAGCTCAACATGCAAATACACAAATATTAGAAACCCCTAATTTTTTGGGATGTTACAATTCTACCCCCTTAAAGAAATTTCGGCCTTGAAATTTACCTAATCAAAAGAGATGAGGGTATTGCTGTCGTATTGCCTCCTCAGGCTGCCACGTGGCTTCTTTTGAACCGTGATTATGCCATAACACTTTGACTAATGGAACGGATTTCCTCCTCAACACTTTAACATCACAATCTAAAATCTGCACCGGTTCCTCTTCAAATCTCAGATCAGGTCTTACTTCAATTTCTTCTACCGGCACTACATGAGAAGGGTCCAAACGGTAGTGTCTCAGCATAGAAACATGGAATACGTTATGTATCCGGGTTAATTCAGGGGGCAGCTCAAGCTGATAGGCAACTGGACCAACACGTTTAGACACCCGATAACGTCCGATGAATCTAGGGCTTAACTTTCCCTTCCACCCAAATCTTAGAATCTTTCTCCACGGTGAGACCTTCAATAAAACATAATCTCCCACCGAGTACTCGATTTCTTACGCTTAAGATCCGCATACGACTTCTGTCTATCAGAAGCTTTTTTTAACCGACCCCGAATCAACTTCACCTTCTCCTCAGTTTTCGAAATCAACTCTGGACCCAACAACCATCGCTCACCCAATTCTGTCCAACAAGTAGGGGTATGACACCTACGACCATATAATGCCATGTATGGTGCCATTTGAATGCTGGATTGGTAGTTATTGTTATATGCGAATTCCCCCAAGGGTAAATAATCTTCCCAACTGCCCCTGAAATCAATCACACAGCTCCTTAACATGTCTTCCAGAATCTGTATTACCCTCTCTGACTGACCATCAGCCTGTGGATGAAATGTTGTCTGAAATCTAGCCTTGTACCCAAAGCTTCATGTAACACCTTCCAAAACTGAGATGTGAATCTAGGGTCCCTGTCTGAGATAATAGACACTGGTACCCCATGCAGCCTCACAATTTCTGCCACGTATAACTTGGCCAACTTCTGTAACGAGTAATCAGTACGAACCGGTATGAAGTGCGCGGACTTAGTCAACCGGTCAACAATTACCCACACTGAATCTTTCTTAGTAGGCATCAGGGGTAGCCCACTAACAAAATCCATTGTTATCCTCTCCCACTTCCAAAGTGGAATCCGTACAGGTTGTAGTAGTCCCGAAGGTAGTTGATGCTTCGCCTTCACTTGCTGACATGTCAAACACTTGCTTACAAAGTCGGTAACCTCACGCTTCAGTCCTGGCCACCAGTACAGTTCACGTAGGTCTCGGTACATCTTGTTTCCACCGGGATGCATAGCGTATGGGCTGCTATGCACCTCTCGCAGAATCAACTGTCTTAACTCAGAGCCCTTTGGCATATAAACTCTTCCACGAAAACATAACATCCCTTCACCATTCAGCCCAAAATCCACTGTCTCTCCACTTTTTACTTACTGAAAATGAGAACCCAACGACTCATCCAATAACTGCTTCTCCTTAATCTGATTAACCCAAGTCAGTTTCACCTGAAGTTCTGCCAACAAACTACCATCCTCAAATAGACTGAGACAAGCAAACATAGCTCTCAAATCAGATACCACCTTACGACTTACTGCATCCGCTACCACGTTGGCTTTTCCCAGATGGTACTTAATCGAGCAATCGTAATCCTTCAGCAACTCTATCCATCTCTGTTGCCTTAGATTCAACTCCTTTTGGGTAAGGAGATACTTCAGACTTTTATGGTCGGTGTAGATGATCGACTTTTCCCCATACAGGTAATGTCTCTATATCTTAAGTGCGAACACTACTGCAGCTAGCTCCAAATCATGAGTGGGATAGTTCACCTTATGTGGCCTAAGTTGTTGAGATGCATATGCCACCACATTCCCTTCTTGCATCAGCACACAACCCAAACCTGTGTGCGATGCATCACAATAAACAATAAATTCTTTCCCAGCCTCAGGCTGAACCAATACCGGTGCTTCAGTCAAAATCTTTTTCAACTTCTCAAAACTCTCCTGTTGTTTATCCGTCCAAACAAAAGGTACTCCCTTACGCAGTAACTTAGTTAGGGGTGCAACAATCAAAGAAAACCCCTCAACAAATCGCCTGTAATACCCAGCCAAACCCAAAAAACTTCGAATCTGTGATACTGACTTCGGTGGCTTCCAATCCAACACAGCTTCAACTTTCCAAGGATCAACCCTAATCCCCTCGGCAGACACAACATGACCCAAAAATGTCACTTCCTTCAGCCAAAATTCGCACTTACTAAATTTGGCATAAAGTTGCTTTTCCCTTAATATCTGCAGAACAACCCTAAAATGTGAATCATGCTCCTCCTCAGTTCTCGAATACACCAAAATGTCATCTATGAATACCACCACGAACTGGTCTAAATAAGGTTGGAAGACCCGGTTCATCATATGCATGAAAGCTGCTGGTGCATTCGTTAATCCAAACGGCATGACCAGAAACATGTAATGCCCATAACGAATTCGGAATGCAGTTTTGTATATATCTACCTCCTGGAACCTTAGCTGATGATATCCCGATCTTAAATCTATTTTAGAGAAAATCGAAGCTCCTCGCAGCTGATCGAACAGATTGTCTATCCTCGGTAATGGGTATTTGTTCTTAATCGTTAACTTGTTCAACTGACGGTAGTCGATACACATACGCATTGACCCATCCTTCTTCTTCACGAACAATACCGGTGCTCCCCACAGAGACACACTTGGTCTGATGAATCATTGATCCAACAGCTCTTGGATCTGAGCTTTTAGTTCTATTAGCTCCTCGGTCCCATCCTATAAAGGGCGATAGACACTGGAGCCGTTCCTGGTAACAGCTCAATACCAACTTCGACCTCGCGATTTGGAGGCAACCCCGGAAGTTCTTCAGGAAATACATCTAGGAATTCTTTTATGGTTCTGACATCCCCAACAGACAATTCCTTAGCGTCAGATGTGCTGACAAAAGCTAGAAACGCCTTGCACCCTTTTCGCACCAACTTATCGGCTCTTAACACTGATATTACATTGGACAGATAATCCCTTCTCTCCCCTATCACAATCACTTCCTCATCCTCTAAGGTCTTTAATAACATACGCTTAGTAGCGCAATCCAAGTTCGCACAGTGTTTTACTAACAAATCCATGCCCAGTATAAGATCAAACTCGCCGAACAGCAGTTCCATCAAATCTGCCGGGAATACCACCCCTTGAACTTCTAAAGGCACATTTCTAAACAGCTTATTCACTACCACAGATTGTCCTAAAGGACTAATTACCGACATTTCTCTATCAGCAAACTCAAATTGTATACCCAGAGTTCCAGACACAGTACAAGCAACATACGAGTGTGTAGACCCAATATCAATTAAAGTTGTAAATGGCACATCATGTATAAGAAACGTACCGGTTATGACGTCCGGTGTGTCGCCATCCTCTCGACTTCGAGTAGCATAAACTAATCCCGGTTGCCTCGCCTCTGTATTACCCGCATAACCAGCACCTCTGCCCGATGCTCCACGACCACGTCCTAACCCATTTCCCCCTCTGGGCGGACCACGACCTCTCGGTGGCTGCTGACCACCTCTCACTGGCTGCACAAATCTCTGACCTAATACCTGTGTCCAAACAGGCTTCCGAGGACAGTCTTTGAACCGGTGATCCTTATACCCACATCTGAAACACCCACCAGTTCTTCTCCAGCACTCTCTTGAATGCAATTTCCCACACTCCACACAAGGTTGCGGTCGACCCACAGCAACTGGAACTCCAGCTTGGACTGGCCCATCAAACTTAGGCCACTTATGAAATCCTCCTGAAGGACCTGAAAACCCAGAATCTCTATTATTCCTACCCCTTTTCTTGTCACGATTTTGTCTCTCAGAATGTTTCACTTCCTTGGCAATCTTTGCCTTTTCTACTAAAGCAGCGAAGTCTCTTTCTCTCTGCAGGGCTATCAATACCCGTAACTCATCCCGTAATCCATCCTTAAATCGCACACAACGTTCATAATCAGTCGCAACTATATCTTGAGCATACCAGCTCAAGCGCAGAAACTCCACCTCATATTCTCCTACGGACTTATTCCCCTGGACCAGATTCAAGAATTCCTTTCTCCGGGTGTCCACATAACTTCCCCCGACCTACTTCCCCTAGAAGGCCGTTTTGAAGAGTTCCCAAGTCACTCGATCCACCTGTGTACTTTCCCTTACTGTAAGCCACCACTGGTATGCCTCATCTCGCAGTAGGGACACTACTCCTTTAAATTTCTGTTCTACTGTGCAGTCCAGATCATCCATGATTCACTCCACAGCCTCTAACCAATATTCCGCTGCATTCGGGGCTATACCAGAGATACCCCTAAAAACTTCGGCCTCGTTCGATCGGAGTCACTCAGAAATAGATCCTCAGGCTACCGGCCTAGTACTCGCTCTAGCAACCCATTCTAAAACCCACAGCATTGCTTGGGACAAAGCATCATCCGTTCCGGTTTGGTTATGAGACCCTATTTCAGTCACTGGCGATGCCGGCGCCTCGCCTTCAGGCATATGCCCCGATGCTGAGGATCCAACCCTAGCACTTCGGCCTCTACCACGGCCCCGTGTACCTCTTTCGCGTCCTCTTGTACTCATATCGATGTCACGCGTTAATCTGATTAAGAGTTTTATGAATCAGTCTATAATTCCCATGATTATTAACAAGTGTTTTATGGAAAATAGTTATAAGAGTTGTTTTCGCAGATCGAATTCCTACCATTTCAGTCTCTATAGTATTAATTCCTATGACTAAAAGTTTCAGTGTACTACCACTATCTTTAGTAGTTTTCTCTCTTATAGGCATTTCATCATATAATCAAATATAAAGTAAGGAAACTTACGGATTTGGTGCTGGAGACTCAGTGTGCCATACTTCCAGTAACGCCATATATTTTCTAAACCATTTTTCAAACAGATTTGGAAAAATTTCAAACCCACTCCATAGTCGAGTTTTGCAACCGGGCTCTGATACCATAAAATGTAACACCACAAATCTTGCCTAGATGTTATGACCAGATCTAGCATGTCACAAAAAAGGGTTGTTTAAAAGCTACGCGTTCGTTAAAAATTCTGTATTCTGTTTGAAACTCAAAACTTTGTTGTTTGTGAAATTCAGATTTGCTATCATTGTTTTCTTGTAAAAACGTTATTACTATTTTTGAAAACTTTGTTCATTACTGAAGTTTAATTAAGAAATTGCGAAAACGTGATATTTTAAAAAAACGGTTATTGCCGTATTAAGAAAACCTAGGGTTTAGTCATTAATAATTTAAAAATAGTTGAAATGAAAGTTTAAAAGGAAATAAAATCCAATGGCCTTATTACATAATATTAACCTCAAATTAAACAATCATAAAATAAATTAAAACTAGATTTACTAATTTTCGTGAAAAGTAACACCAATGTATGGCCACCACCGAGTCCTCCGCAGCTCCAAATCCTCTGACGCTGGGGATTACCTACAGGATTAAGAGAAAGGGGGTTAGTTACGAGAACTCAATGTCTAATCCCCTAAACAGTCACTAACTGGGCCTGAGCCCTTACAGTATCAATCTGGGCCTAAGCCCTAAAACCATGGTAATGCAATAATGAAATGCAGCCCAACCCAATCCAACCAATCACACCCGTACCAACCAATCGTCACCTGTGGGGATCAAGTCAACCCACCCCGCCAATCACACCAATATTGCAGACAAGCTGCTAATCACGATATTTGTGGCTGAGCCACCAAGAATAATAGTATATATTTGTGGCAGAGCCACCAAAAATAATATTTGGCAAAGCCACCAGGCTACACTTCCTATGATCATCAATCCCAACCCATGCAACAAGTTATTAAATGCAACGTATCAACATATAAAAATGAAACCAAAATCATTTACACAACATTCAACCATAATCAAGGGTATATCGGACATTTCCACCCCTTTAGGGGTATTTTGGTAATTTTACAACCCAGGGGTATTTCGGTAATTTACCCTCCAATGTATTTCGACAATTTCACAACCCAGGGGTATCTTGGTAATTTGCCCTCTAAGGATATTTCGATAATTCGCAACCTAAGGGTATTTTGGTAATTTACCCTCCAAGGGTATTTTGGTAATTTAGACATCTAACAGCCTTTTTGAAGGCCTATTATCGCCTCGAGCGACTCGGGACCCCTTTTTGGGTATCTACGGTACTATTGGGCCTGAAATCCATTTCAGGCCCAAACGAGCCCACACACTCATGTGGCCCATTTGACACATTTTCAGTCTAGGCTTTGCAAACTTCGCAATTGCGTCAATCGTTCAGTATTTCTCCATCGATATTGCCCATGTGGGCCCGTTAACCTGTTGGGCCCATTTAGCCCATTTCGGCTCGATTAGGCCCGTTACAGCCTCGGTTTCGCGAGAGTGCTTGTGACACTCTCTATGATCTACCACCATCATTTATGTCTCGGTTTATCACTGCGAGCATTCGCACGCTCGAGTAATTAAAGTTGTCGACTTTTCGGCTTTTCGGCTTTTGGCTGATTCACAGAACATCACACGCATTCATCAAGATGGGTGTGAGATTACACATCAGATTTGGATTGTCGAAAGAACTACTCTTCATTGCCCCTAGAAAAAACAACGATCAAAAGTTAGCCTACTTCTCAAAAGATTTCATAAACCTGAATTCATTACACAACTAGAATCACTTACCCCAAAACGTGATCTCCCTTACAGAGTTCTAGAATTCGGCCTTGCTTCCTGGCTACCACCACAAGTTCCTAAAAGAAAACAATTAATGCACCAAAGAGGTTAGCATCCAAGCAACATTTAGCCGTCCTATAAGAAAGAAAGAACCTAACACCAACTTCACAAAATAGGATCACAAGAATACCATTAATATCAAATTAAAAGGTAAACGAATAATTTCACCTTTACCCAAGACCAACGCTAACAGCCTATGCCCGTTGTTTGCTAAAGAATTTCGTCTACACCCCAAGAAGAGTTTCGGTTTAGGCTAAGTAAAGAGGGAAGAAGGAATAATGACTGAGAGAGTGTGGCATTCGGTCAAAGAAAGAAAGATGATGCAAAGAGAAAAAGAATAACATAGGAATAGAGGCTTACCAATTAAAGAACACAAGATGAAAAGTGCATGTAGAAAGGAGTCGGCTACTGGAAGAAAAGTGGTCAGAAAAAGAATTCGGCAATAAATATTTTGGCGACAACAAGTGAGAAGAATAGTGTTTGAAGAACTGAGAAGAAGAAAGAATAGAAAGCTTAGGGTTTCGGCCAAGAAAATTGAAGCAAGATGTCCCGAAATACTATAGCCGAAAAAATTCGGCCACTACCACCTCTCACCCCAATCCATTGATTCTCTCCTTAGTTTCCTCCCCACATTGCTCTCCACCTCCCATTCAAACTGTATGACTCATTCCCCAACCTCCATGGCAGAGTTTGAACCCAACTCTGCTTCCTCCTCTTCGAAGGCACAAAATAAAAGCTATCCATTGCAATTGGTGAGATTCAAACTCCTCCCCTCCTTGCACTCCCCTGGACGCTACACCACATTGCCACATGCTTACCTTGTGTTAATAAAACACACACTAATATAAATAAGCCCTGCCTCCACCAGCTCTCCCCATTAAAGAGCCTAAAACCAAAATTTTTCCAGAGCTTAGCCTCGACCCTAGGCCTCCCTAGAGCCCCTAAACACCCTCAAACAACCCGCAGAGAAATACACAAATGTTAGAAACCCCTATTTTTTTGAGATGTTACATAAAATAACCTAAGTAAAAACTAAGAACGAAATAAAAACCCTAAGTATATTTTCTGTCTCCTTAAATTTCTGTGTTTAAACTGATTATAATAGCCTTTATTTAGGCAAAAATTGAAATATTAAAGTGCCTAAACTATTCTTGAAGTCCTTAGAGTTCGACTAGGACATATACACCTAATTTCCCTCAAAAACATAAACTAAAATGTGCAGGAGTTTTTGGGCTGCGCAGGGGCTTGGTTGCAACACAAACCTACGATGTTGCAATCAACCTTGAGAGTATGTCCCGATATAGGAAGGTTGTGTCACGACATCGAGGGCAGTTTTCCTCTAGAACTTGCTTTTGGCTTTTGTCTTCGATGTTGAGACATTAGTGTCTTGGTGTCGTGACATAGGCATCAGTTTTGGCCCCGAATAAGCATCTTTAGCTCCCGAGTTGACCTACAAGACCATGTAACTATATTTAGTTATATAAAATGTAATAAAAACTACTAGAAAGCATTAATTACTACTTTAAGTATGAAAACCTACATATACACTAAGATAATTTGATTTAACTATAAAAAAAAGAAGCTAAATTTATGTGTAAAAAGGATGTAAATAATAGTGCATTTCATGGCAAATCAATTATTTACCAAAATGGTATGTTTTGAACAATGTTGGGGGTGGAGGGAGATAGGGTGGTGGCACCACCATTTTTTCTGTTTCAATCATGGAACCATCATTAGCATATGATTTGTGTTTAAAAAATATATATTTAAAGGGTGAAGTGTATATGGATGGCAGCACCAGTATCCGAGTTTGGGAAAAACCCGGTTAGAAAATAGGTCACATATGGTCATTTAAAAATTAATAAATTTAAAGGGGTAAATTATGGGGACTTGAATTTATGGAGACTTTTAATGCATAAGTTAGGTCGTGTCAGGTGGCAAGTAGGGGTGAAGGACTGGTGAGTGGCGGCACCACTTTTGCCCTGTGACCGCCTGCGGCTGACATGACCAACCCGTCATGGGTGTTTTTGACCCCCAAAAATTGGCTTTCAACTCCATTTTTTTGTTTCCTTTAAGCATATATGTGAGAATGCACACAGATGGATGGGGTTTGTGCTTGGAAAAAAATTTCATTTATAGAACGGGAAGAAAGAAAGGAAGGAAGTAGGTATTTTTTTGTTTTATAGGTTGTGAATATTATTATTATTTATTTTAAAATGGTTCTATTGTGTTGATTTTATTGAGATTTTTATTTTATAGAAAGGGTGTTTGAAAGAAAGGAAGCATGAATGTTTCTGTTTTTTTTTTAATATTTGATTTTTAGATGCAAATAACATGTGGTCCCATTGAGGTTTTTTTTTTTTTTTTGACAGTTTGTTTTGTAGAAAGGGTATGGGGAAGAAAGGGAGAATGTATGTTTCTATTTTTTTTAACATTATTTTATTTTTGTTTTTTATGTACTTAATAGATAGTCCTATTGTGTTGAAATTTTTGAGAGTTTTTTTTTTGTGTTATTTCCTTAACTAGTATAAAGAAGATTATTATATACTGAAATTGTATGGCCAATGTGATGTTTTCTAATTTTTATTCGTAATTATTATGTATTTGTTTGTTTTTTAGTTAGTTAATATTAGAAATTCACCACAGCAAAACAGACTTTTAGCGGCATTTTTTTAGGCTTTTAGCGGCATTTATAAGCGCCACTAATAGTATTTGCGGCGCTTTTAAGCGCTACTAAAAATAACGTCGCAAACTTTAGCGGCGTTTTACCCAAACAAGCCGCTAAAGATCATGACCTTTAGCGGTGCTTCTCCCACAAACGCCGCTAAAGGTCATGACTTTTAACGGCGCTTCTCCTTCAAATGCCACTAAAGGTCATGATCTTTAGCAGCGCTTCTCCCCAAACGCCGCTAAAGAACATGACCTTTAGCTGCACTTTTCCCAAAAACACAGCTAAAGAACGTTACCTTTAGCGGCGGTTTTCCCAAAATGCCGCTAAGGGCCACGTCTTTATCGACGCTTTTTTCCAAAAACGCCACAAAGGTCATCAAAAATAAAAAAATAAAAATTATATAAAAGAGCAGCACTATTATTATAGCATGCAAGCAAGCTTTAATTGGATAGCAGTTTATATACAAATCCATTCCTATCCCTCTATCCGCTTAAGCAAATCCTTTAGCATTACTTTGATAACAGTTCCTATACAAATCCATTTATGTTCCAGGGGCACAAATCTATTTAACAAACAAATAGAAACTCAAACAATACATAAGAAATTTCATAAGTCTATATTATGTTATGAGTTTATCCAACTCACAAGAAAAATCAAGCTTCTGCTACTGAAAATAGGTGGTGTCAAATCCACCACCAACACAATTAAACAAATAGCCTATTAAACAATTAAGCTGAGTAAAAGCCAACTCTGAATTGTCCAATCATGCTAACATCAGCACCAACAGCCAATGCCTCCATGAATTCCTTAGTCTCGAACCTAGCAATGGTACCAAGATTGTTCACCAAATCTGAATAAAAAGACACAATCTCATTAGAACCTCTCTCTTGATTAAAATTTAGTGAATAGCCGAATGCACAAGAAGCAATAACAAAACTTACCGGCCTTAGTCATGCCCATACCGCTATCAATGATCGATAGAATATTGTTTGTCTTATCGGGGACAATGTGGATAGACAACTCGGGTTGAGCATCAAGTTTGCTCTTGTCCGTCAAACTCTCGAATCTAATCTTGTCCAATTCCTAAAACCACAATTTTTAATAATTAAATTAAATGATACTAGCTTTAAATTTATCATAAAACCTAAAATTAAAACCCATTTCTATGCTAACGATTTACAGGTTTAATTAAACTTCGAAAACCATAGATTCAAAGACTACCATTTGCATTTAAATCTTAAACTTTCATACTATAAATTCCTAAAATTATAATAAACAAATCAAATGATAGAATGACAGCTTTTATTAACAAATGCAATTTTCAATTGAAATAAACAACCAACAGAGCACTGCCTATAAATTAAAAACAAAGAGAAAATAAAAACCCAAATTTTGTTTCCATACAAAAAAGCAAACAAAACCAACAAGCATTAAAGCAAAAAAATTAGATCCAATTAACCATACCTTAAAATTATAATAAAGTAATTAAAAAAACATCTCTATATTGACGACAAAAAAAAAAGTTAAAACTGAGAAGAGCAGGACTTACATCAGAAGCATTGCTGATAAGCTCACGAAGAAAGATCTCCTTGTTGCTGTAGAAAGTGTTGATAATTAAACTAAGAAGCCAGTTAATCTCAACTTGAAAAGCAAACGTCTCTATGTCCGCCATTGATGAATAACTCAATACCTTCGACATGATCAGATTCAAGTTAATCATTTACCCAAGTGTCAAAACAACATAAAGATAGGCTACTCAACCATTTACCCAATACATAGACAAATGAGATACAAAGAGGAATCTGAACTCTGAAGCATTAGAAAATTGATGAGTTCGATGACATTATACAGGCCAAACTCTTAGATGGACTTCATGTAGAGCTAGTGTTCAAAGCAAAATCTAAAAGAAATAAATCATCTTGATGCAAAATGTTCTGCTCTTTCTTTCTTTTTATTTGGGAAAAAAGAAACATAATGAACTCATGAGATATCAGATACCTTGAGAACTTCAAGTGGATGGCATGCAAGTGTGCTAACAATTCCAGCAGCTGCACCAGCCACAGCAACTGGAGAAACCCATGAAAGAGAAAAGTTAACGTTAACATGACCAATTTGCAATTTTGGGCCTTCAATCTACCTTCCATTTCTCCTGTTATATAAAATCTACTAGATGCAATGGACATATAATATATAAAATCTGCCATCAAATCCTCAAAACATCTACTAGATGCAATGGACATATGACTTCCCAAAAAAAATATTTAACAAACAAATAGAAACTCAACCAAATACACAAGATTAAAATAAAAATTAAAATAAAAAAATTAAAATATTTTTCTTCATATCAAAAAATAAAAAATAAAAATTTTGCATTATTATTGGATCTCCGATTTGTTTGGTACCGAAACACCACATTCTATGTCACATCAATCTACATTTTTTCCTTTAATAAATTGTAACATCCGGAGTAAATGGGTCTATGCGTTTAGTGTAAGGATATGTTTAAAATGTTAATCTAAGTGATAGGGGTCCAAATTGGGCTCAGGACTAGGCAAAAGCCTTGGTTAAATTATCTGATTGGGCATTATAGAGTTAAAAGGGTGGCAATTGAGGTTAAAAACACCAACGTGGGCTCGTGGCCCAACAATGGATGACGCTGCAAGGGAGAGAGAGGGTGGCGTTACTAACAGTTAAAGAGGCCCAAGTTTTGGCTACAAGGAGCCCATGTTTTTGGGCCATTTTCGGCATTTAAAAGGGAGCAAGGGGTGACGCCACACACAAGGAGTTAGGGGCCCAAAATTTAAGTTTCATGGAGCCCAAATCTTTTAATTTAAGTTGCTAAATTCGGTATTAGGGTTAGGTGAAGTGGACGGCAACAAGGCACAAAAATAGGAGAATTTATATGGATTTTATAATTGATAATATAGAAGATAAAAAGGAGAAAAGATAGGAGCTATCTACAAGGCTAGGTGATGGCCGAAATTCCATCACCTAGAGGAGTGAAGAATTCGGCTACTTCATGGAAAAGGGGTGCCAAATTTTCCCTTTTCATTAGCTTAACTTTTAGTTATCAAGAAGGGCGTTTTCGGTTTTAAGCAGTAGGTGCCGAAATTTCTATAAATAGGGGGGGATATCTCATTGATTCTGGCATTTAAACCCTAATTTCCTCTTCATTCTTTGTGCCGAAATTCTTAGCCTCTCCCTCTACAATTTCTTTTCTTTAATTTCTTCAAAAGCCGAAACCTCTCCCCTTCACTCTCTTTTCCATTCTTTTCCTCTTGTGCCGATTTCTCTAAAAAGCCGAAATCTCCATAGTTTTTCTCTCTTCATCCAATTTGTGAGCTAGATCTCTTCTTCCGGCATTTAAATCTTTTTCTTTGGCATTCTCGAATCTTCTCTCTAGTGCTAGCCGAATCCCCTGTGTTAAGGAAACTTGGTCGTCTAGATCTAAAAGCCGAAAATCGTCAGTCTCCAATTTTGGGATTTTAAGGGAAAGGAGAGAATCCCTAAGTTTAAGAAACGAGCGGTATCTGCCGTTCGAGATTGGCCACTTGGTTGTGGACCAGCTTCTGAACAACACCTTAGGCAGATAGCAGTTGTGTCGACTAAGGATAGCGTCGACATAGAAAGCACCATTCTATCGGTAATCAGGTGTGTAGATCTCTAACACACTATTAAACATGTATGTATGTTTATATATATATATATATATATATATATGTTATGGGCTAAAAAGCCAGAAAGAGGCTGTATAGATAGTCGAATGGAACCCTAAATGGGTTAGGCATGGATGCCAGGTACGTAAACATAAAACTCTCTATGTGTATCGAAATATATGTAAGCCTGCATGATGTCTTCTTTATATGTGTATGCATGGGGGGGGAAATTATGATATTGAAAGGGAAGTGCATGATAGGTCGCTTGGTGATCGGTGGTAGAAACCCCACAAAATTTAAATGTAAGGTCACATAGTGATCGGTGGCTATGCCACGTTTAATGATTCCTGAATAACAAGAATAGGCAGTACGGCTGTCGTTATGGTGTGTAGCGGATGGAGGGTTGATTGTAGAAATCCCCAAGGTGTGATGGTTGGTACGTGTTGGTGTGTACAGGATGGAAACCTAGGATGGGTTGGGTTATTCATTATTTATTGTTTACCATGTGATTATGATTGCTACCTTCATGTATGGGCCAGGGCCCATAATGTGTTTGTGGGCTCAAGTCGTTGTGTGTGTTTTGAGATTTATACACTGAGTCTTGGAGACTCACGCTTTCCTTTTCTCTACTCTTCCAGATGAGCAGTAGATCGTGGACATGGGAGCCGAGACGGACTCAAGGGGCCATCAAGTTTTATTTCTACAAATTTTTTTTTTTTGATTTCTTTAAGTTTATTTTATTTTTATTTGAGAATATTTATGTAATAAGGCCCCTAGTTTTTATTCAACTAAGTAGGTTTCAATGTTATGCAACTTATGAATTTGAGACAAGATTTATTTATACTTAATAATAATAATACCAAGGTTTTATTTTTAAAATGTCACTTATTTATCTAAATAATGTCCAACTGACTTATGAATTCCATAACAAACAAAGCAAAAGTTTTCAATGTACAACTCGTGGCATACCAGATCTGGTCGAAACGCATGGGCCGGGTTTGAGGGTGTTACATTTTGGTATCAGAGCCCAGTTCAAAACTCGGGCTGTGAAATGGGTCTAGTAATGTTTTGTAAAATAGAAGTGATTTTGAGAAAAAAAATTTTGGGTTGAGAAGTGGCCTTCGAGTCTACCGGCATCCAATCCACGCTGGTAAGTATTCTAAACTCTTACTGTGTTATATATGTGGGCTGAATGGGCTTGAGGGACGTAGATTAGTATGATAGTATTAATGGACTTTAGGCTTAGAATAAACAACTCTTCAATTTCGTAAGACTTAATTTCTCTGAACAAACCCGTAAACGAGTCGCAAGACTAGGGTGTGGCAACAGGCATATGCATGTCTAGGATTGGATCAGGGAGAGCTTGGTACTTAAGCAGTCCTAGTGACTCACCTCCTCTTCACTAGAATCTTACTTGGTGCGTAGTGACTGTTCACCCTAGCTACGAGGACTTGCTGATGGGCTAAACCTTATAATTAAAACCCGAAAGGGACCAGCCACCCTATTTGAAAAAAAAAATTCCAATCAACCATGAATTTATGAAATACCTATGTTTGAAAACATTACCCGAAAACCTCATGTTTACAAGAGTAACCCGATTTATGAAATGAGATTTTTTCCAACGTAACCCGATTTCAAAAAAAAACGTCAGCAACAACAACATCAAGATATCCCTGGTTTGTAAATTACCAAATTACCCTTGTTTTGTAAAATGACCAAAATTATCCCTGATTTGTAAAATTACCAAATTACCCCTGATTTGCGAAATGACCAAAATACCCCTGAATTTGCAAAATTACCGAAATACCCCCGAATTTCCAAAATTACCGAAATACCCTTAGGATTGCAAAATTACCAAAATACCCTTATTTCACAAAATCACCAAGGAACCCTATTTTGGAAAATTACGAAAATACCCCTGTAGGATAAATTACGAAAATACCCCTGGGTAGTGAAACAACGCAAACACTCTTACATGATGAATGTAAGTTCATGGATGTTATTTGTATGTTGATGATTAAATGTATGTGCTTCCTAGAATTAGAGGATACGAACTTGAGCCTGAATTGTGAATGTAATTGCGAATTCGAAAGAACTACTCTTAAAACTACTATTCATAAGACTGTTCGTGGTTAATCAGTGGAAGAAAACTAATAATTCATAAAACTTCTAATCAGATAAATGCGAAGTGGTAGAATGAGTACAAGGGGTCGAGGACGTCCGCCACGTGGTCGTGGTAGGGGTAGAATGACTGTGTCGGAGCCAGTAGGATCTGGCCATGGATCTGGGAACGAGATGCCAGTTCCCCCAGCCGTGGAGGAGGAATTTTAGGATCAGACTACCGAAGATGATGCGGTATCTCAGGCAATGCTAAGGGTTTTAGAGAGGGTTGCTGGGGCTGGTATGGGCACAGGTGCCCGGAAATCTGTGCCGGAACGGCTTAGGGCAAATGGGGCAGAAGTGTTTAGGGAATTTCTGGTGTAGCCCCAAGTTCAGCTGAGTATTGGTTGGAGGCAGTAGAACGCATAATGGATGATTTGGATTTCACGGAGGAGGAGAAGTTGAAAGGAGTTGTATCTCTCCTACGGGATGAAGCCTATCAATGGTGGCTTACGGTTAAGGATGGTACAGTGGCTGACCGTATCACCTGGGATCTCTTTAAAATGGCGTTCCAGAATAAGTACATTGGATCGAGTTATGTGGATGCGTAACGCAGAGCATTTCTAAATTTGGTTCAAGGGAGTAGGTCAGTGGCTGCGTATGAAGCGGAATTCTTACGCCTTAGTCGTTATGCTCGAGGGATGGTAGCCACGGAGCATGAACGTTGTGTTAGGTTTGAAGATGGCCTGAGGGATGATTTGCATGTTTTGATAGCCCCACAGCGGGAGAGGGAATTTGTTGTCCTAGTGGAAAAGACTAAGATAGCCAAGGAGGTAAAGCGGACTAAAAAACTGAATCGGGATAGAGATAGGGGTGGAAATAAGAGGAATTTTGGATCGTCAATCGGGCGTACTCAGAAAAGGTCCCGGTCTGATGGACCGAAATGGGAAGAGAAACCTGCTGCTAACCAGACACTAAAGTGTGCTCGATGTGGCAAATTTCATGCCGGTGAGTGTTGGGCTGGCAGTGGGAAGTGTTTTAGGTGTAGATTTACGGACCACCAAGTTAGAAATTGTCCGCAACAACGGGACGGTGAAGGGACCATGGGTCGAGGGAATGCTCAGCCTGGCAGAGGAGGTCAGCAGCCACAAAGTGGTTGTGGTACAGCCAGAGGTGGTAATGGTGTTGGTCGAGGCTGTGGAGCACCAGGTCAAGGGGCAGGAAACACCGAGGCGAGACAGCCGGGATTGGTCTATGCTGTTCGACGTCGAGAGGAGGCGGACGTACCGGATGTCATAACCGGTACGTTTTTAATTTTTGGCTTGCCTTACACTGCATTGATTGACATTGGGTCGACGCATTCGTATGTAGCTAGTAGCGTATCTGGAACTCTAAAGTTAGAATCTGAAGTTACCTCTAGGGCCATGACTGTGGTTAGCCCGTTGAACAATCTGTAGTAGTGGATAAACTCTATCGTGAAGTACCTCTAGAAGTTCAGGGGATAATCTTCCGAACGGATCTAATGGAATTACCGTTCGGGGAGTTTGATTTAATTTTAGGCATGGATTGGCTTGTGAAGTATCAAGCTAATCTAGATTGTGCGGCCAAGCGTATGGTGTTAAAAACCCCCAAGGGCGATGAAGTGTTGGTGATAGGAGAAAGGGGAAACTGCTTGTCGAATGTAGTGACTGCCCTAAGAGCAGAAAGGATGGTGAGGAAAGGATGCGAGGCAGTTTTATTATTTGTTCGGGCTTTGGAAGCCAAGGACCTGACTGTTGGGGACATCAGGACGGTAAAGGAATTTCCTGATGCTTTTCTTGAAGAGCTTCCGGGATTACTCCCAGATCGTGAAGTGGAGTTTGGTATCGATCTTCTTCAGGGAATAGCGCCGGTATCTATTACTCCGTATAGGATGGCGCCAAAAGAATTGGTGGAATTGAAAGCGCAGATTCAGGAGTTGTTGGATAGAGGGTTTATTCGACCAAGTGTGTCGCCTTGGGGAGCGCCGGTGTTATTTGTTAAGAAGAAGGATGGATCAATGCGTATGTGCATAGATTATCGCCAGTTGAATAAGCTAACAATCAAGAACAAGTACCCATTGCCAAGGATCGATGACTTGTTCGATCAGTTGAAGGGGGCCTCAGTCTTTTCAAAGATAGATCTGAGGTCAGGGTACCATCAGCTTAGGGTCAAAAAGGCGGATATTCATAAGACAGCTTTCAGGACTCGCTACTGTCATTATGAGTTTATGGTGATGCCGTTTGGACTGACCAACGTGCCAGCAGCGTTCATGGACATGATGAACCGGGTGTTTCAACCCTACATAGACCGGTGTGTCATGGTGTTTATAGACGATATCTTGGTTTATTCGAAGTCGGAGGAGGAGCATGATGCTCATCTGCGAATAGTTTTGCAGATTCTAAGGGAGAAGCAGTTGTATGCCAAATTCAGTAAGTGTGAATTTTGGCTAAGGGAAGTTACATATCCAGGGCACGTCGTGTCGGCAGAAGGGATTAGGGTTGACCCTAGAAAGATTGAAGCGGTGTTGGATTGGAAGCCACCTAAGTCTGTGGCTGAGATTAGGAGTTTTCTCGGTTTAGCTGGGTACTAACGAAGGTTTGTTGAAGGATTTTCATCGGTTGCGGCACCGTTGACTAAGTTGCTACGGAAAGGAGTTCCGTTTGTTTGGTCGGATAAGCAACAGGAGAGTTTTGAAAAGTTAAAGAGGTTTCTGACGGAGGCTCCGGTGTTGATTCAGCCAGAGGCAGGGAAGGAGTTTGTAATTTACTGTGATGCGTCATACGCAGGATTAGGATGTGTGTTGATGAAAGATGGAAAGGCGGTTGCATATGCATCTCAGCAGTTAAGACTGCATGAATTGAATTATCCCACTCATGATTTAGAATTGGCGGCGATGGTGTTTGCCTTAAAAATTTAGAGGCACTATTTGTACGGGGAGAAATCTGTCATTTACATAGATCATAAGAGCTTAAAGTATCTTTTGACTCAGAAGGAGCTGAATCTAAGGCAGAGAAGGTGGATCGAGTTGCTAAAGGATTATGACTACTCGATCGAGTATCACCCGGGTAAGGCTAATGTAGTGGCGGATGCTCTAAGTCGTAAAGTAGTCTCCGACTTAAGAGCAATGTTTGCTCACCTTAGTTTGTATGAGGATGGAAGTTTTTTAGCTGAACTTCAAGTGAAACCTTCTTGGATTAGCCAAGTGAAGGAGAGGCAACAGACCGATGAGTTGCTAAAGGAGAAATTGCAGCTAATCTCAAAGGATGGACCAACGGAATTCAGTATAGATGAGGAAGGACTGTTATGTTTCCGAGGGAGAGTGTGCATGCCAAAAAATCCGGAGTTGAGGCATAGGATTTTGCACGACGCACATGGTGGTGCATACGCTATGCACCCTGGAGGAAGTAAGATGTTTCGGGATTTGCGAGATCAGTTCTGGTGGCCGGGGTTGAAGCAAGAAGTAACTGAATTGGTGGGTAAGTGTTTGACCTGTCAGCAGGTCAAGGCGGATCATCAGTTACCATCAGGATTATTGTAGCTAGTGAAGATTCCACAATGGAAGTGGGAAAGAATCACCATGGACTTTGTTAGTGGGCTTCCCCTCACACCCACTAAGAAAGATGTAGTTTGGGTAGTTGTTGATCGCTTGACGAAGTCTGCACACTTCATACCCGTACGTGTTGTTTATTCCTTGCAGAAGTTAGCTACGTTATACATAGCGGAGGTGGTGAGGTTGCATGGAGTACCGGTTTCAATCATATCAGATAGGGACCCTAGGTTCACCTCACGATTCTGGAAGGCGTTGAAATCAAGCACTGGGTACAAAGTTGGATTTCAGTACAGCGTTTCATCCTCAGACCGATGGACAGTCTGAGCGGGTGATTCAGATCTTAGAGGACATGTTGAGAGGATGTGTCATTGATTTCAGAGGTAGTTGGGAAGAGTTCTTACCATTAGCAGAGTTTGCTTACAACAACAGCTACCAATCAAGTATTCAAATGGCGCCCTACGAAGCTTTGTACGGGCGGAGGTGTCGTACTCCTACTTATTGGACAGAACTAAGGGAACATCGGATTTTGGGTCCGAAGTTGGTGATCGAGACAAAACAGAAGGTTGAATTAATTCGGGTTCGACTGAAGGAGGCGTCGGACAGACAAAAGTCCTATGCTGATTTAAACCGTAAGGATATAGAGTATGTAGTGGGTGATAAAGTATTGCTAAAGGTGTCGCCGTGGAAAAAGGTATTAAGGTTTGGTCGAAAGGGTAAATTAAGTCCCAGATTTATCGGACCATATCGGGTGTTGAAGCGAGTAGGACCAGTAGCCTACCAGCTGGAGTTACCTCCGGAGTTAAGTCAAATTCATGATGTACTTCATGTCTCCATGCTAAGACATTACCGTTCGGATCCTTCTCATGTTGTGACTGTGGAGGAAGTCGAGATAAGACCTGATCTATCCTTTGAAGAGGAACCGGTGGAAATTCTGGATAGTGATGTCAAGGTGTTGTGAAGGAAAACGGTTCCACTGGTTAAGGTGTTGTGGAGGAATCATGGTTCTGAGGAGGCTACGTGGGAACCCGAGGAAGCAATGCGGTAGCAATACCCCCATCTTTTCTGATCAGGTAATTTCGAGGACGAAATTTCTTTAAGGGGTAGAACTGTAACATCCTGAGTAAATGGGTCTATGCGTTTAGTGTAAGGATATGTTTAAAATGTTAATCTAAGTGATAGGGGTCCAAATTGGGCTCAGGACTAGGCAAAGGCCTTGGTTAAATTATCTGATTAGGTATTATAGATTTAAAAGGGTGGCAATTGAGGTTAAAAACACCAACGTGGGCTTGTGGCCCAACAATGGATGACGCTGCAAGGGAGAGAGAGGGTGGCATTACTAACAGTTAAAGAGGCCCAAGTTTTGGCTGCAAGGAGCCCATGTTTTTGGGCCATTTTCGGCATTTAAAAGGGAGCAAGGGGTGACGCCACACACAAGGAGTTAGGGGCCCAAAATTTAAGTTTCATGGAGCCCAAATCTTTTAATTTAAGTTGCTAAATTCGGCATTAGGGTTAGGTGAAGTGGACGGCAACAAGGCTCAAAAATAGGAGAATTTATATGGATTTTATAATTGATAATATAGAAGATAAAAAGGAGAAAAGATAGGAGCTATCTACAAGGCTAGGTGATGGCCGAAATTCCATCACCTAGAGGAGTGAAGAATTCGGCTACTTCATGGAAAAGGGGTGCCGAATTTTCCCTTTTCATTAGCTTAACTTTTAGTTATCAGGAAGGGCATTTTCGATTTTAAGCAGTAGGTGCCGAAATTTCTATAAATAGGGGGGATATCTCATTGATTCTGGCATTTAAACCCCAATTTCTTCTTCATTCTTTGTACCGAAATTCTTAGCCTCTCCCTCTACAATTTCTTTTCTTTAATTTCTTCAAAAGCCGAAACCTCTCCCCTTCACTCTCTTTTCCATTCTTTTCCTCTTGTGCCGATTTCTCTAAAAAGCTAAAATCTCCATAGTTTTTCTCTCTTCATCCCATTTGTGAGCTAGATCTATTCTTCCGGCATTTAAATCTTTTTCTTTGGCATTGTCGAATCTTCTCTCTAGTGCTAGCCGAATCCCCTGTGTTAAGGAAACTTGGTCGTCTAGATCTAAAAGCCGAAAATTGTTAGTCTCCAATTTTGGGATTTTAAGGCAAAGGAGAGAATCCCTAAGTTTAAGAAACGAGCAGTATCTACCGTTCGAGATTGGCCACTTGGTTGTGGACCAGCTTCTGAACAACACCTTAGGCAGATAGCAGTTTTGTCGACTAAGGATAGCGTCGACATAGAAAGCATCGTTCTATCGGTAATCAGGTGTGTAGATCTCTAACACACTATTAAACCTATATGTATGTTTATATATATATGTTATGGGCTAAAAAGCCGGAAAGAGGCTGTATAGACAGTCGAATGGAACCTTAAATGGGTTAGGCATGGATGCCAGGTACATAAACATAGAACTCTCTATGTGTATCGAAATATATGTAAGCCTGCATGATGTCTTCTTTATATGTGTATGCATGGGGGGGAATTATGATATTGAAGGGGAAGTGCATGATAGGTCACTTGGTGATCGGTGGTAGAAATCCCACAAAATTTAAATGTAAGGTCACATAGTGATCGGTGGCTATGCCACGTTTAATGATTCCTGAATAACAGGAATAGGCAGTACGGCTGTCGTTATGGTGTGTAGCGGATGGAGGGTTGATTGTAGAAATCCCCAATGTGCGATGGTTGGTACGTGTTGGTGTGTAGAGGATGGAAACCTAGGATGGGTTGGGTTATTCATTATTTATTGTTTACCATGTGATTATGATTGCTACCTTCTTGTGATTATGTGTTTGTGGGCTCAGGTCGTTGTGTGTGTTTTGAGATTTATACACTGAGTCTTGGTGACTCACGCTTTCCTTTTCTCTACTCTTCTAGATGAGCAGTAGATCATAGACATGGGAGCCGAGGCGGACTCGAGGGGCCATTAAGTTTTATTTCTACAAATTATTTTTTTTGGGGATTTCTTTAAGTTTATTTTATTTTTATTTGAGAATATTTATGTAATAAGGCCCCTAGTTTTTATTCAACTAAGTAGGTTTCAATGTTATGCAACTTATGAATTTGAGACAAGATTTATTTATACTTAATAATAATACCAAGGTTTTATTTTCAAAATGTCACTTATTTATCCAAATAATGTCCAACTGACTTATGAATTCCATAACAAACAAAGCAAAAGTTTTCAATGTACAACTCGTGGCATACCAGATCTGGTCGAAACGCATGGGCCGGGTTTGGGGGTGTTACATAAATGACCAAAAAAGGGAAAAAAATACAAAAGGAAACGATATATTGCAATTCATCAATATTCAACGGTGGAATTGAATGAATTAGTTATTTCCAGAAACATACGCAAAGAGAGATCGGTGGAATCGAATAAACTAGGAGGCAAACATTCAACATACAAAACCATTTCTACTTCTAACCTGTTATAGAACTGCAAAGAGAGATTGAGTAAGAGAGAGGAATTGGGGGGAATTTACCCATATTTGTTTAAAAAAACATCTAAGGACACTACCGGAAAGATATATTCTCAATAGCAGCTTTCGTGTTTTTTTCTCTCGAAAGCAAAGGTTGAAGTGGCAAATCATATTGTTCTTCTGCAAAAACGAACAAAATCAACAATCAATTACAAAGCAAGATAAAAAAAATAAAGAAACAAAATTTACTGAATTTGTTGCAATTTATAACCGTATAAAGAACAAGAACTTTCTTTTTCGACAAAACATTCGTTGCTAGAAATCAAACACTCGATTTTCCTATACCAGTACTCAGTTCAACACTAAGAACTAAGACTATATAAAAAGCAAAAAAAGAAAAAAGAGAAAGGCAACATCAACAAAAGTGTTGGTGAATGCTAAACTTCCATGTATAAAAATTCCAAAACAATAATATATTCTCAATCGAATAGCCATTTTCTTGCCTCTTTCCGTGGTAATTGTCGGAAATTATATATATATATATATATGTATTATCCGAGTTGTATCACCATAGAACGTATACATGCTTTTGTCATCACCATAAGGATCAACCTTATCATCTAAATGAAAGATAGAAAAAGATAAAACTTGGAAATTCCGGGACTTAATCTAGTTGGTTCATGTAGTCACCTTTAAGAAGTACCTGCAAATTTTGAGAAAATTATGTAGTCACCTTAAATTACCTGCAATAAATGAATAAATAAATAATAAAATTAAATAAACAACAAAAGAAAACTATGATTCAAAACATGAATTTAACACTAAAATTTTTGATTTTTTTTCTCATTAGAGAAGAAAGAAAAAACCCATACTTTCTATTTAGAAATCAATCAATTTTCATAGAAGGAAGGAAGAAGTCAACTGAAGCAAAATATATATATATATATATATAATTGTCTATATATATTTGATACCTCCCAATATGAGAAAAACTTAGTCAAAAGAAGGAGTTGAAGGAGACAAAAAGGGTCAAAAGAAAAAGAAAGAAGAAAACCTGAAAAAATGTAAGAATGTTGGGATGATTTTCTTTTTAAGTGTTCTAGAATTTGTGGTTGAATTGAAACCCAATGACCATTTGGGGTTAAAATAAAACAATAACAAAAATACAAAAGTATTGGAGTTTCCCAAAAAGATATTTGCCTTTAGATTTATTGTTCGAAGACAAGAACCCAAATTTGTTTTGTTTCTATGAACGTTAAATAAAATATAAACATTGGTTTTCTTTTGGAGGGGTATGGGTGGTTGTTGTTTGTTTAGTCGGATTTGGATACACCCTAGATTCTCTAAATTTGCATAGAATTCCTACCAATCCAAGAGTCCTAACCAAATGAGTCAGAAGAAACAAAGAAAATGATTATCCAGCTATGGCAGCCAAATGAGTGAGAAAAAAACAAAGGAAATGAAAATCCAGCTATGTTATTAACGCCATGGAAAGATCCAATCTGAATTTAAAAAATAAAATCAAATAGAGTCTAAATAAATTGAAACCCAGTACAATTACGACAACATATCCCATGGGAACTCCTTGTTGCGAATGTGCAAATAGGGGTATGGCTGCAAAATTTTACACAACAAAACACATCCAACAATCAGTTGTGACAAAGTAATTTATCTTTGAAATGTGAATAGAAATTAAAAGCTGAGATTTATATAAATCAATCTTGACAATCACACAAGAAAGTTGGTGTTTAATATATTGGTTGATAGACAACCCAAACTATATTTATCAAAATGTGATGAGAAAATGTGGCCATATATTGCAAATCGAGAATCCTCTATGCAAGTTGTAAGGCAGCCAAGAAAACCCATGCATCTTATGGTAGTATATATGGTAAAAGTTCTCTTATCATATATCAGATAAAAATATTTTTGCTCCTACAATGGAATAATCAAATCCTTTGACAAATAAAACCAAGAACTAGAAATTAAACCAGGTTCTTTCATAATCAAAGCCCCACAGGATATATAAGGTTAAACATATTGATTTAAAATGTATACCCAATAAAATAGATTCATATCATACATAGTTGTCAGCTCATCAACTACTTGAAAAATTACATTTCTATCATGTACATGGATGGATTAACCTGCTGCTTAACTCACTCAGTAGTGAAAGAAACTAGTTACAGACACTTTCTAGATTACTCTCATATTAAGAGTCAAATGATGAAACTCATACCTCCAACTCATTTCTTCCTCAGAATGTATCACTAAAAACAATGGCGTTGACAGAATGCAATTATGGTGGACCTAGCTGCACAAGCACCATTACTGATATTAGCCCAGAAATTGTCAGTATCCATCCTATGCTTCCAATAAAAATAGAAACTGAAGAAGACTTAATTACCTGATTTACACCACTCCATTATTTGTTGTTTTTGACCTAAAATGAATTGTTAAGGTCTGCGAAGAAAATGTTCGTCATATACTTGTTGAGTAATTTGGTGAAAGCAGCAGCTAACCACCCACCCTACTCATTTAATATCAATTCACCGGTTAAACCAACCAAATATTATTTTCATATAGTAAAACCAGATGATGTGTTTTACTTTGGGCATTTCCTCTATTTTGCAGATACTTTGAGATCTTCCTTTTGGTTTTCATAGCTGCACCGTTTAATCAAGTCTTGTAAAACTAGCGATGCCTCAGAAGTTATTCCGCAAGGTAGACATTGGATCAAAAGTTCTGAGTACTTCAAAGCAATTTGAAGTCCCTGATCATTTAAATCATTAAAAATTACGTTCCTCCACTCCTTTGATTGTCCCTCTAAACAAATGCCATGTAGAAAGGCAGCGAAAGAGACAGGGTCAGAGAGGAAGCCCTTGTTCATCAGCCCTTGTTCTGAGTACTTCAAAGCAATTTGAAGCCCTTGTGAAGCCATTTACAATATAATTGAAAGTAAGATCATGTAGAAAAGAATAATTATATATTTTGTAAAAGCTGTTTGGAATTTAACCATAAACTTGCTTTCTGAGGTCACCATTTTACTTCTATTTCTAATACAGATACGATCAAAATCTCAAGGTTAAACTTGTCCAACTCTGGGATAGGGTTCGAGGCATTACTGGACTAAAACTTTTACAATCGTACAAAACCGGGTTACCAAATTTCACCCAAAATTAAAACTTTTCAAACACATGCATTTAACCTTGTCATCTATTTAATCACTTAGACATCTCATGGATATAATCAACAAATCAATATAAGCCAATACATTTGGCTAATCACAACAACATCCATCATAGAAAAACTAAGTCCCTATACATGCCACTCACTTGAAAACATTTAACATTCACATGCCAATACTCCTAGGATAATGGCTCGATAGTGTGATGCTGCCTCCGGCGATCTCCAACCCTAAGCTAACCTGACAAAACTAAAAGAAATGGAAAGGAGGGAGTAAGCTTTACGCTTAGTAAGCTCGCATGAAAATAAGAAGCGATGCGATAATCCCTGAAACTAGACTCATTTATCTTCTTACCATAAAATTTTCAGAGTTTTTGGTTCAGCCAATAAGTACAGTTTATTCTTTAAAGTATCCCCTGTTCTGTTGTCTAATAGTTTCGACCTTTCTTCACTAAAAATTAATTATCTCATTGTACAGAACTCAAATGATGTTACTGTTTGTTTCTCTTGAAAATAGACTCATTAAGAAATTCAAAGATATAAATTTTATCCCATGATTATTGTTTTACAATTTTTAATGAATTTCCAAAGTCAGAACAGGGGATTCCGAAATCATTCTTACTCTATCTCACCAAAATTTAAATATCTCAGAACATAAAATTAGTTTGCTTACACCGTTTCTTTTATGCGAAAATAGACTCAATAAGATTTAATTTCATATCTTATTCAAATTCTAATTCAATTTCCACCATTTTTGGTGATTTTTCAATGACACATAACTGCTGCTGTCCAAAACTGTTTTGATGCTAATTTCACCTTTTTCATGATTTTTATGTATTCACTTGCATTTTTACACATATGCACAAAAACATAGTATAACTTAGCATATAACTATCACTTGATCATAGGCACATCTCACTCATTTGCATCCTTACAATTGATGCATCATAACCCAAACAGTTTATTCGACATACAAATCATACAATAGCAATTTCATACACATACTTGTATTATTTGTTCATATGATTTCCTACTTAATTTCATACCTGCACTTCACTTATACAAATGATTTCATATTCACACTTACACATATAAATGCATCAATCACAATGTTCACTTGCACATTATTATCACATGATTAAATCCTTTTCACATTCAATCAATTTTCATTATATCAATTCAATACCCGTTGAACCATACGGAATACTAAAGGATACGCGGAATAAGGCACAGGGTGCCACACTATAATATAGCCGAAGCTATCACTCTAATGTAGCCGAAGCTACCACTGTAATGTAGCCGAAGCTACCACTGTAACACTGGGGTTACCCTCGGGCCTGCTCACACAAGCTGTCAGTTCAAGGTTAATATACAGTGCTGCTCACACAAGCTGTCAGGTGTCTGCAACACATGCACGATCACCCAGCCACTGATATAACACAATGAACCAGCACCCGGGGAACACTTTCACACTAAAAACACTGAAATTCCTAGTGACATGTCACTTGTATCCTAATCATTTCCTAATGTTCAATCGGGACTTTTTCACACTTGTTAACACTTATTCAATATTCACTTAATCACTTGTCTTATGATAACACTAATTCACAATTAATCATTACATTCACAATCATAGAAGTCACATTTAAGTACAATATTTCAATGCATTTCCATGTACCACAGACATATTTTAAATCAATTTATAAACTTTGCACATTAAACATTTAATTCAACATAATTCATTTAATTCACTAATTTAGCTTTCAAATATAAATTACAACATTATTGCATTATTATTAACATACCAACTTACCTCGAATGCCAAAACGGCTAATTTCTCGACTTAGCCCACAACTTTGTTCTTCCCCGATCTTAGTCCAAATTTCATAATTTCTTGATCTAACATGTCAAATAACACTCATTTAGCATATTTTATCAACACACTAATCAATTCAATTCACATATCAAATTATGGAAAATTTATAATTTTGCCCCCTAACTTTTCAAAAATTACATTTTTACCCCTAGGCTCGTAAATTAAACTTCAGCCCTTATTCTTATGTTTTATAACATGCTGATCATTTTCCCCTTCTATGGCAACATCAAATTCTTACTCTAACATACACTTACGAACATTAGGTATTTTTACCGATTATGTCGTTTTACTCGTTTTCACTTAAAATCGCTTAGCAAAAGTTCTTTAACATAATTTCAAGCTTCATATTCTACCATAAAACATCAAAATACACACTTTTCACCTATGGGTAATTTTCCAAAGATGAACCCTAGCATGAATTATTGGTAGCATAAGCTAAAACGAGCTATCGCGACTCCAAAACCGTAAATAACTTGAAAAACGAGGCTAGAACGGACTTACCATGAGCTTGGGAAGTTGAGAAAACCCTAGCCATGTCTTCTCCTGGTAAATTTCGTCCATATGAAGAAGATGGACAAATTTGACATTTTAATTTTATTTTTTAATTCTTTTAATTACTAAATGACCAAAATGCCCCTAACTTAAAAATATTCTATTTCACCTATTTCATGTCCATTTTTGTCCAACAAATTAACCAATGGTCTAATTACCATTTAAGGACCTCCAATTTAAAATTTCATAGCAATTTATAAGACTCTAAAAACATCAAAAACTGAATAAAATCAAAATATAAGCAATTAATAGATGAATAAAGAAAAAAAGATTAAAAAACAGTTGAATATTCGCAAAAAAGATAAACAAGAGAGAGAAAAGCTCACGTACAAGCATCGTCGTGATTAGAAGAGGAAGAAAAGCCTTGCTTGGGAGGAGCAGGAGGACGAGATCTGCCGTGAAGGGCGGTTCGGAGGAGACCAGATCGCATGCTCGCCATCGCCATCACCATTTTTTGTTCGATTTTTTGAAATAGTAGTTTCAATGCGCTTGTGCTTTACCAACTGGGAAACCCTTGTTCCGCAATTGAAGAATAAAAGAAACAATATAAAAAGAGAAAAAAACCAAACAACCAATTTTATAAAGGATAATGAAGAACCTGAGCATGGACATGTGATGACCAGTGGGTCGATTAAGCTTCTTGAACTTCGTCATTTATGGGAGAAAGAGGGAGAAATCGAGATAGAATGAGGAAGATCGGTGGGGGAAACCGATTTGGGGGATTTTGGTTTAGGGATTTGGGAAATCGATATAGGGAAATCTTGAGGACTTAGGAAATTTAGGGTTTGGAGAAATAAAAATCGGGCTTAGTTTGTTAGCAAGGAAAAAAGGACATCATTTTGTGTATGAAATTTTGTGGCGTTTTTTAATAAAACGCCAGTATAGCTTATTTTTTGTGGCATTTTTCTATAGCTCCATTTTCTGTAAATGCCACTACCACTATTACACAATTTTATTTTTTTTTTCCATTTTTAACCTATATTTTTCTATGTTTTTCTTTCAAAATTTTTGTGCTGAGATTATCATTTTTTTGAATTTTTATTTTTATTATATTTTGAGTATTGAACTTTTTAACTAAAATATTAATATTAAATATTAAATATTAAATATTAAATATTTAAGTTTTAAGTTTTTAATTTTTTAATTTTTATTATTAAATTTTAAAATTTAATTACCATTATCACTCTTTTACGAATTTCTTTTTTCTTTCTTTTTACATCAACATTATTCTTTTAAATATGGTCTACATTAGTTGTTTAGATTTTTATATAAATGGAATTTAATTATATGTATACACCTAAATTTTGATATAGATACATCTCAGAATTATATATGAATTTTAGTTTAAATGTATAGTTGAAACTTTAATTTTGATTTAATCATACACATATTTTAAAATATAAATACATCAATATTTTTATATTGAATAAATATAAATTTTTATGTATGCAATATATAAATAAAAAATGATGTTAATTATATCAATAATTGTGTTATTAATATTTTACAAGATCTGGATCAAATTAAAGTTTATGTATACAATTGCACACTAAACCATTATTAATGTATGCTTTTGGGAATTAACCCATTTTGATATTTTTTTTAAAATAATAATTTATATTTATCTTATTTTGATTTATATTCTAAAAAATCTAAGATTAATCCCTAAATCATAAACCCTAGACCCTAAATATTATACCCTAAACCACAAACACCAAATCCTAAACCCCAAACTCAAAACCCCAAACCATAAATCATAGACCATAAAACTTGAACCCTAAACTCTAAACCGCAAACCTTAAACCATAATCTGAGACCAAATTTTTGGGAATTCATGTGGCAAATGTTAGTGTAGTACAAAACATATATTTTAAATCAAAGCCCTAAACCCTAAAACCCGAAGTCCTAAACCCAAACCCAAACCCAAAACTTCAAAACCATAAACCCTAAAATCATATACCTTAAACCTTAAATCATTAAACCCTAAACGCTTTTCATAATTATAGAATCTAACACTGAAATCTTAAAGTTAAACTTAAATCGCATTTTAACCTTAAAGTTAAATTTATTTTAAATAATAGTATTTTAATTTTTAAATTTTAACATATATTTTCTATATTTTTACTTTCAATTTTTTTTCTACGTGTCATTATTTTTTTGAAGAATTTAAATATTTAATTAAAAATAAATTGTATTTTAATTAATATAAATAGTTAGGGTTTAGGGGTTTCGATAAAGCAAAACCTCTAAATAGTTTATTTATCAATTTGTAACTTATCATAATTAAGTCAATTTCAAATAGCAAAATAAAATTAAATTCAAAACAAAAATAAGAAAAAAAATGGAAACTAAATCGAATCAAATCGAAACGAGTGTCGGTTACCCTAGATGAAAATGGAACTATTGTTCAACTTTTAGCGGCGTTTGTGCCAAAAATGCCGCTATTGTTCTATTTTTAGCGGTGATTTCACCAAAACGCCGTTATTGCACTGTCTTTTAGCCGCGTTTGTACAAAAATGCCGCTATTGCTCTATTTTTAGCGGCGTTTTCACCAAAGCGCCGCTATTGCACTATTTTTAGCAACGTTTGTACCAAAAACGCCGCTATTGCTTTACTTTTAGTGGCGTTTTCACCAAAGCGCCGCTATTGCACTAATTTTAGCAGCGTTTGTGCCAAAAACGCCGCTATTTCTCTGCTTTTAGCGGCGTTTGTGCCAAAAACGCCGCTATTGCTCAACTTTTTGTGGCGTTTTCTTGCAAACGTCGCTAATGTTTAATATTTGTGGCGTTTTTTGTCCAAACGCCGCTAAAACCCTATTTTCTTTTCTAATTTTTAGGACTTTTTTATGTAATTATAATATGTTTGAGATTTTTAACAACATTTTTCCATGTTTTATATATTTTGTGTAGAAAAAAAATACTATTTAATGTTATTTGAATAAATTAGATTTAGATATCGCATGTTGAATTTTTCGTATGTATAATAAAATAAAATAAATTATTTTTGTAATGGTAATTTTTTTGTGAACCAAACTATTTAGTATTTTTGTAATGATATTATTGTGATATTATTTTTCTATTAATTTGATTTGCATTCTTTTGTATTATATTTACGTGTTTTGGTAATAATTGAAAATGTTTAACTTTAATTTATTTTTTTCAAACTGCAGATATCCAAGTCGGTTCTTTGATCACAGAAGATGATTACACAACAAATAAGATTAATGTGATGATAATAAAATTTGTATATATTGACTAATTTTTTATTTAATTGTGATATATTAACTAATGTAATAATTTAATCGGGATGTATTAACTATTGCGGTAATTTAATATGGTCAAGGTCTGTACCGCGTACTAAAGGGTCGTGTCAACAGTGTGGGTTATCTGTCACATGTATATCTTATGCCATACTTGGAGGCATCTAAATTCGAATCAGCGGCATTGATTTGCATGTTTGATTTGAGGTACGACTTGATCTCCGCTTTGGTCGAGTGGTGGCGCTCGGAGACCCACACATTTCATTTGCTGTGTGGGGAGTGCACCATCACTCTATAAGAAGTTGCATTGCAACTCGGGCTCCAAATCAACGACATTGCGGTCATGAGTGTTAGTATAGTGTCTGATCCGACAACATTTTGCTATGACTTACTAGGACGCTCGCCTGATAATGTTGGCAACAAATTAACGACTTTGAGATTTTCATGGTTGAAGGCGAATTTTGAGTATTTACCAAGTATTGCCACTAAATAGGAGGTGATGCACGTCGCACGAGAATATGTAATGCATATGATATGGGGTGTACTCATGCTAGATGCAAATAACAAGAAGGTCAACTTGATATATTTGCCCCTGTTATTTGATTTATACACTGCTTGTTCGTACAATTAGGGCTCATCAATACTAGGTACATTGTATCACGAGCTTTGTTGAATGAAAAAGCATCGTGCCGTGAACATAGGTGGGTGTCTGGTATTTCTGCAATCCTGGGCGCTTTACAGGATACCATTCTTGGCATCAGTTACTCACCAAACATATGTCTTCCAACTCGTGAATAGGTGGTAAAATTTAACCATTACAACAATAATTTTGCTTTTTACGAAAATTTATTCTAACAAGTTTACTTTTATCATAAATGGAATTCTTCTTCGAGTATCAGGAAGTCATAGATACTTCCGGTTTACCGCCAAATGATTGAAACACACGTCGAGGAGGGGGTAATTTTTACTAATATTCATTACATTTAATTACTTTATTTATGTTATTTGACTCGTGCTACTATAATGATGTTATTAATTGTGCAGTTCATCTGGATGTCATATTCTTTCCTGGACATTGGGACTATTATTCCTCAGTCTGCTCATATCCACTCACACTTGTGGTGCATTAACGCATCCCTGCTGAATTTCTCACCAATCGAGTGGCATATGTATTCTGAAAAGACAAGTTAAATTTTCAAATTAATTTGTGGAAGTATTAAAAACATTTAAAACATATGTTGAAACTAAATTTTACTCATTTTTAGAACTAGTTTCTGCCATTCTGCATTCTTGTAGTCTCAATGGAAGTTAGCCACAATGTGTCGAATGCAGTAAACAGATTTCCACGAAAAATCAGAATGCCTAATCGCGACAACTAGTCCCTTCGATCTATCAGATATGATGAAAATATTGTTGTCCCTAACAACATATATCCACAAGTTTTTCAGGAAGAATTTTCATGATTCCTTGTTCTTCGACTCCACAATGGCAAACGCTATCGGGAGCGAGTTCCAGTTCTCATATTGAGTAACCACAATAAGTAGGATCTGCGTATATTTTTCGTATGGTCAGGTCCAATCAACCTGTACAAATGGCTTGCAGTAGGGAAATGCCTGCACACATGAATAGAACGTCCAAAACATCAGGTGGAAAACTCTTCTTCCCGGTTGTAGTAGGTTGTCCAGGCCGTAATAAGGTTGTGTCTGTAACTCAATGATAGTCTCTGGCACATACTCCCTCATAATGGTTATCCACCCATGTAGGTTATTTTATGACACATCCTAATCTCTATACATGTAACACCTCAAACCCGGCCAATACGATATGACCGAATCTGACATGTCACAGGAAGAAAACGTATAAATAACAAGTGATTCTTACTAAAGCAGGCGTTATTTGGTTATAGTAAATAAAAAACAAGTTCGGTTTATACACATTCCATAAAATACTACTAATTTCGAAAAGTTGATTGATAAGTTGAAAATTGAAATAGTAAGTTTTAAAATTGTGACTATGAAAATGATGTTGTTAATTTGAAAGAGAATTCGAGTTAAATTATTTGTACATATTTATTATGAAAACCATTTATTAATCAATTTTTTAGAAAATTTTCATTTAAAATAAATCAAGCAAGATAATAAGTATGTCAAACATAAAGCAAAAATAAAAACATTCCAGAGGCCTTATTACAACTTAAAAACCCCAAAATAGTAAAAGTAATGAAATAAAACGGAAAAGTAGTTTACTAATATTCGAAAATATTATTTCCGAAATATGGCCTCCACCAAGTCATCCATGGCCCCAAGTCCTCGTCACTGAGCATTACCTGCAAGGGTTAAGAAAAGGGGTGAGTTACAAGAACTCAGTGTATAATCCCCTTACCGTCATCCACTGGGCCTGAACCCGTTTAGCAACATCTTGGGCCTAAGCCCATAATAATATTTAAATGATATGAATGCAACCCAACCCATCCATCCATCACACCCCCGACCAGCCAATCACACCCGTGGGATCAAGTCAACCCACCCCGCCGCTCACACCAAAATTTGCAGTCAAGCTGCTATCATATATTTTTATTGTGGCCATGCCACTAAAATCATAAGTAATCATAATAATGAACATTTTGTGGCAATGCCACCAGGCTACACTGCTCTCCATACATTTTTCCCATCCCATGCAATATGTACAATGCAGCATACATAGGAAAATATCCACATATATAATCAACCATTAAACCTAGTAATTTATTACGGTGAATCGGCCCATTATAGAACTTTGTAATTCGGCCCAAAAAGGCATTCTAGCAAATCGGCCCATAGGGGCATTTTGGTAATTTAGTCCGTAAGGGTGTTTTGGTAAACTGGCCCATAGGGGCATTTCCGTAAATCGAAACTTTTAAGACATTTTAAGCAAATCGGCCCATTAAGGTATTTTGATAAAAACGGCCTATTGAGGGTATATTCGTAATTCGGCCCATAAGGATATTTTCGTAATTTAACAAATTTTATACCGATTTTAACAGATTTTAAAAATAATGATGTTTAAGCCAATTATTCGATTCATGCAATATTACCAAGATTAATCTAGTAAAATAACAACGATCTATTCTTCCAACATAATAGCAAATCACGAATCTACGGGATTTCGGTGTGAGATTACACACCTGATTACGGTAAGGACTAAACCTTCTTGATCGTCGGCACCTAAACCACCATTACACTCGATTAACCAACAAACGAGAATTTATTAAGCCAAATCTAAATCAGACGATCTAATGGAATACTTACTCTTAGAATCGTGAACGACCACGATTTGTCTATTTTCACCGGATGATGGTCCACAACCCGGTGGAAAATCCCGAACTGTCGATACCGCCCTTCGTTTGAACTTAGGAATAGGAATTGCAAATCCACTCCTTTTGTCTCCTCCTATCACTTTTCCTTTCAAATCGTTATCACTTGCCTCCATTGAAAAAGTATCGATTAGAAAGATACTATGATGAGTGCAAAAAGTTGTTTAGGGATAGGATTCGACTTGCCACTATTTCTGAAGAATCAACGAGTGAATAAGAACGAGCGATTTAATCCCTATAATAACCAATTAGTCAATCTTTCGATCCGAATAGCAACATAACCGAGTAATGAAATAGATCCAAAAGAACCGTGACGAAACTCCTTACCTTAACATTGATGCATCCGATTTCTACTGATTGACTTATGGCTATGGATGAGACAAGAATATGTGATTCGACTTTCCACTATAATACTACAACAAGAAGATGATCAAAATATGAGGGATTAGGAGTGATATTTTGGTTTAGAACAAAGTGAAATAACCGAATGATAATAAACATACATTCGGCTAGGGAGAAAAAGAAAAAGAAAATGAAAAGAGGGATATAAGGTCACTTACCGATTCAGTCAAGAAGAGAGTGCCCAACACGAAAGAAAAGAAAAAAAATGAAGAGATAGGGTGATAATAGGTTCGGTTATGAAGAGAGTTTGAACAAGAAAATTTGGTCACAAGGATATGTCGATTTAAGAAAAGTGAGAATGGTTGAAAAAATGTCAAAAAGAAAAGAATGGATGGAGAGAAGAGTGCTAGATAGTTTCAGCTAGCAACAAAAAAAGATGAACCAAAAATGCATTGAGGGTTTCGGCCAAAACAAAGGAAAAAGAAGTGCACAATTTTGGCTTTAGAGTTTCGGCAAACAAAGGAAAAGAATTGGGAAAAGAAAACACTAAAAATGCTAAAAAGAAAATAGGCCTATCTTGCACCAAAACTAGCAAAATGACTAGGAAAATTCGGCTCCTCTTTTCTCCAAACAAAACCGTGTGCCCATAACACCCAAAAGGTCATGGTTGACCAAAAATTCTTTCCAAAACATCTTCCACAAAATAGGCCAACATGTTCCCCTCCCTTACCTTTTTCCTTCATTTCTTTCCTTGTTTTTTCCTTGCTTTCCTCCTTACCATATCCTTAGTCTTCATTTCCTTATTAAAGCCTTGGCCGACACTTTGGAAAAGAAGCACAAAATAATCCAAAAATTTTGCAAAAGGTGGGATTTGAACTCCACCCCTTAAGCCT